>JAUTDB010000084.1:959457-981875 GCA_032274285.1 Polihierax semitorquatus
ATTTTTTTTTTCCTGCTTTTAAAAGCATTATGTATGCAGATTTTCATTTTGAATTTATGAAGACACCAGCTTAAACATTCTTATTGCATCAGGCTAAAACATATGTAAATTATTTTCAAACAAACTTAATACAGGAAGCTCCCAACTCTTTGATGCTTTCTGTTGTTTTTTTTTTCTTTTTGCTTGTTTTATGACTACAGGGAAATAGGGAACAAAAGCATTAATGTGAGTTAATCTGTAAGGACTACAAGAAATGGAGCTAGGGCTTTGCAGCTTGTACACAAGCTATCCTATCTGTTACCACCTGCCAATCAAAAAATCTTTGGGAGAGACAGGTCACTTCAAGCACCTTGATAATATGTCTAGCTCCAGAAAAAGACCTCCTCAGAAACACCACAACGAAGTGCAGATAGCTTGCAAATGACACTGCCAGAAGAATGTGTGAAATAAAAAGGTTTAAAGGACCTTCTCTCCAACATTCTGCAACTGGAGCTAATACAACTTCAAGCAAAAAAATGTGAAGACTTGTACAGCTTACTTTCACCCAGAAGAAAAATAGGTCCCTTTCATTTTTCTGTATATTTGTTTGTATGTGTTGATATGAGACGCTCTTGCTAATGTCGATATAATTTATTCTAAAGGGAGTTTTATATATATATAATGTATTAAAAAAAGAGGGCACTGGGGTAAATGCCCTAGCCATTAAACTATTGGTTTTGCAGGGATACAGCTCTCTCTTTCTAAACAAAGATGAGGATTATCTCTGATGAAATCTTTCTTGCAACTGACATGTTTCTGTGGGAGTATTCCATTAAAATTCCTAATAATTTTCTAATGATGAATCACTTTAAAAAAAAATCAGTTCAGCTTAGCTATGTTAATCAGTAGGTGTATAGCAATAAGTTTGTGCTTCAAAACAAAAGAAAACTTAGAGCTCTCCGAAGCGGATTTTCTATTAGTATAGCACAGTAGTAGGGATCATCTAGAGATGTTGTAAAAGATGTGAAAGGTAAAGAGACACATTGTTTTCTGTACTCTACACACCTCATTTTCTTGAAGGCTGATTCCCGTTTCAGTTTTTAAGAGAGACCCTTAGTTATGAAAAAAAACAAATAAACAATTCACTTTTAAACTCTTGGACTTACATGTTAGCTACTTCTCTTCAAATTTTCTTTCCTTAAGAAATTACTAGATCAAATTGTTTGGCCTGTATTATACAGGAAATAGCATTAGATGATCATGGTCTAAGCACCTATTTGGTGGCTCCAGACAATCATACTGGTCGAACAGTAATTTAATTACTGTAAAGACAATTACTTCAGGATTACCATTTTTTTAAGTCCAAGTAAAATCCCAGAAGCTGTACTAAACTTCCGCCTTTTTTTTCATCCCAGACACTTTTACTGAAGAGCTCTGCAGCAACTAAGAGCTACAACTTTGTTTACACGCATAAGGGCTCATTAAATTTCTGGATTGCAAGACTGTATAAATTATTTATCCCTATAGAGAAACAGGTTTTAGAATTCACAGTTTAGAATAGGCTCTAATTCCCCTCTCATATATAGAGTCACTGATGTAATTAAAGGTTAAAGTAAAGAAGATAAAATGTTAAAAGGAAAAATGTGTTCCTTCTCTCCTGAGCTCGGGCATGCAACACTCTGCCATGCTTCCTTTCTTCATTAGCTGATGCTGAAGGACCTTGACTATCTTCCTCCTTAATTACCTGAGGTTAGAAACAGAGTTTACCCCGTGTTTTTATTATGCTTTCTGTGCTAGGGGATAGATCATTGCCTTCATTCTTTCTTTGGCAATGAGAGAAGTCAGAACAAAAGAAAATCCTCTGCTTCCATGGGCAACGTCAGGAAAAGCACTGTTACAGCTAATGGAAGTTCTGTCACAAGCTGCTCCTCAGCTTCCTCCAGCTTAAGCCTCCTGGCGGAATTACTTCCCGGCTGAGCTAGGCTACCTGGTCTCCACATTGTCAAATGATGAACATAAAATCTTTACAGAGGGAAAGGCTAATATATCCCCTCGTGAATTCTAATGACAGACAATGTTTCCAAACCTTCAGTGATACCATTATATTCTTTACAGCGTATAATTGATTTTTATGTCTCACGAACAGGCAATCTGCAATTTATAAGCTACATCGTTAGACCTTTTCTCATTGCTTTTATTTTCTTTTGGGTGATGTGTAATCTGTTGCTGCTAAGGAAAATTGATTAATTCCTTACTTTTTGCCCTTGATTTTTGGACTAATTTTGTTTTACTTTCTCAGCTATTCTGGTTCTAAAGAGGGAAAACCTCACCCCAAATCGAGCCCTAGCTTTTTTTCAGTCCATGACTGAAGTGATAGAGTGGTAAGATAAAAAAGCAAAGTTAGCTTTCTGACCAGGGGTCCAAATGTGGATGGCCTTCAGAAACAGTTAGAATGAAATTGCATTTGCTTTATCTGCTGATCTTTGCAGGGAATTGTATTTCATGGAAGTCCCAGGCAGCTGTCTATCCTGGAGCACTTTCTATCCGCTGCAAAACTGGTGAGGCTTCTCCTCCTGCACATTTGAACCTCACTTCAAAGGACAAGAAACAACAGCAGCTGCATTACAGAGTGTGCATTAGAAAACACACACATGCTTCTTCTGTATGGAATCCAAACATGGGCACCCAAAATAGCCTCTGTAGGCAATTTCATTTAAACTTCTCCAAAATAACTTGCGCTCAGTTTTGTTTTCCATCTGACTTACAAGACGTGAGAGCTCTGTAATACTGCATATGGATTTCTTTTATGAACTGAATTAAAAGTTTTGAGCAGGAGGTCCTGGTGCTGTGCCGTTCGATTTGTGTCACATTCTAGGTACATTTGTAAGAAACTGTGTCATACATATTTAATGAAGTGTATTCTGTATTACATTAGGCAGCATTACAACACACCACCACATTTAAGCTATCTGCATCCCACCTTAGGAGACAGTAATAAAAAGAAGTTAAATAAAAATCCTCCTTAAGTAGAAAAGAGTTTACTTCTTCACCCAGAACTTTAAAGGTTTCAGTGTGGGTGAGAAAGAAATCATTACAGGGAGAGGCCAAAGGCCAGACAGTGGTCTGAAGGAGAAAAATAGGCAAAGAAAAAACTGAATAGAGAAGAGTAAGCCCCTTGCATAGTAATCCCCTTAGTCAGGCCTTTATAGAAAACACTGGCTGGGGGAAAACTGGGAAGGCTGAACTGAAGAGGCCCACATCACTGAAAACTGGAAAGAACCACCACACAGGAATGGAGAGATGGAAAAGGAACTGCTTGTAAGGAACGGAAATGGGAAGACATAGCAGTAAGGGGAGAGGCAGGGCACTCAAGGAGAATGTAAAGGAAGAAAAAGTTTCCTATAAACCCTTCAAAACTGTAGAGGCCATCTGCAGTAATACAGGTCATCTAAAACCAATTATGGTTGCTATGTACATTTCCTTATCTTTATCACTGTGTTACATATCATTCAACAAGGAATATGAGTAATTCTGACTTAGTGTAAGAATGAAATATCCGAGGGAGGAAATTTCAGTGGAATGTGGTTCAACATCAAAAAAGAATCAGCAATGCAAATCAGACGATGTGATAACTGGGGAATGCTGAAAGGAAACTGCGCGAGAATCTCAGACATCCTGTCATTTCTGGAAAACATGATCAACAGAAGATAAGTATTATATTCATTAAAAAAAAAAAAAGGATAATAGATAGTAACAGGTACATCTTAAATTGGAATAGCACGTGAAATAAAAAGGAGGAGGATGGAACATTCTGTAGTGAAATGAGTGCAGCTGACAGTCACAGAGATATTGACAGCAGATTGTAGAAGTGCTGAACAGAAGATTCCATGGCATTTTTTGGCACACAATTGTGAACAGAATCAATAGGAAGCGTATAGTCATAGTCCAGTAGTAAAGTTAGCAAGACATTTCAACAAATGTTTGCATTGACCTGAAGGCCCTCAGTGATGCTGTAATGAAACCGGGAACAATTCATCAGCTGTCTTCCTAGAACATGAAATTTTTGGCAGATAAAATCCAAGCAGAATCATTAGATTAACGCAGATTGGAACTGTTTAGACATACTGGTGTTGCAACACATGTATACAAAATTCTGTCTTTCAAAATGCAGTTGTTCCATTCAGATTAGATCATCAGCTTTATGTGGGTCCACACTTCACATGGTGCAGAGCCCAAACTTTGTAGAAGTTAAGATTGAAATGAGGGCAAATGCCTTCTATTATGATAGACTTACATCCTGATAGAAGGATCAGTTTGGTTGCTCTGATCCACAGATTCACAGTCTGAACCATCCTGTTTGGAAAAACAAGGCTTGAGAATATGGGAAGTTATTGGACTTGTCTCTTTTTGGGTGCTTTATTTAATTCCTAACTTCAAAGAAAAGAGAGAATGCAAGACTAAGCAAAAAGAGCACAAACAAGAAGAATGAGAAAATAAAACTGAAGTGTACAGGTAGTAGAAGAAAGAACTGTAAATTAAGCAGGGGGAAGCCCTTTTTTATTTGATAGAGAGCCAAACAACCATTAAGCGGAACAATCTTTGCCTGTTCGGAGATTAAGTTTCAGGGTATCTTTTAAGAAAGTCTTACCCAGCCTTTCCAAGATAAGATAAATTCAGTGCTATTATCGAATTCTGACCTTAGCATCTCTGTCAGTCACTTGTTCTTGGTCACTACATAAATATAATGTGAAAGCACCTGTTCTGAGTAAAATAATACCGCATACTGCTGCTTTACTACTATTCTTTTTCACATGCTCCAGACTGGCCATATGGTTAGTTTGTTTGGTAATTTCCTCAGGAATGGCTATTCATTCAAATGGCCAGTCTGAAGGTCTTACCCTTTGGAGAGCTCTTGTGCTGCATTTCCAGCAATCTCATCTCTTACAGAAGAATGAATCCTATTTTGCTGCCTTGAAGGGCACATCTGAGTGGTAGATTTCCTTCATTTTCTTTGGCTTCTATATTGACCTTTAATCAATGACCTTAAAATACTTCCCTCACTTTGTCACTCAGAAGTCTGGTGTATCTCCATAACAAGAAGCAGATAATACTTCCTTTATTTCATATAACTGCTTGTGCCAGTTTTTACCTTTTCATAGCACAAACATATAATCTTTGAGACATGCTCCACAAAGTAAATTTCTTGTTCCAATTTCACATATATTCTATAAGAATTCTCCTTTGAATGTTCTTTATTTGAGTGATTTGTAATTCTTTCATTTAAAATTTTACTTTTGAAAACATTCTTTCTCTTTAAAGCAAACGTAAATCCTTAGCTTGAGAAGTATGTTTTTTTGCAGACAAATGTAATGGAACTGCCACAGCAAGGTATGCATCTGCTAGGGTATTAAAAAAGTATTGTTAATAATGTAATGGAGTCTTGTAGAATTTCTTCATTCAAACAAAATTTTTTTGGTTTGTCAAAAGGAGAAGTGCAGGAAAATAATGTTCCTTCAAGGAGGAGCCAAATCAACAAGGTCTTTGTGGAAACAAACTGAAAAAACTTAGATCTGATCTCTAGATCTGAGTGGAATACTGAAGAACATAAAATATGTGTCTACATTCCCTCAGTAAACTAGATAACTTCTATTTGATCTCTTTTTTTTTCACATGTATGTACCAGAAGGAATAATACAAATGCAAAGAACAGCTTTCAAGCATTTGAGAACGAAGGGCAAACCCAATGACAAATTGTTTTTGTCATTATTTGGCCCAAAAGAGAGTTCTCATGCATCAGAACAGGTGAAGCCATACCCCCAATTCCACAAAAAAATCATGCGAATAGCAAAATTCTCCTGGATTTAATTGCAATGAAAATTTGATACTAAAAATGTATTTAGTACAGAACCCGCTAACCCCTTAATTCTTACATTTTGAATGCACTGCAAATACAGTATATACCACAAGCTAGCAGTCCATCAGGCTTACTTCAGGCACAGAGAGAATGTGAACATTCAAAACGACTTAGAAAAAAAAAAAAAAAAAATCTCTTCCTGAGCACACTTAGAAAGTTTTGACAGTCATGCTGTTTAAGTCAGGTAGGTCATGCAAGATTTTTATATAATGAAATTTCTAAAAATACAATAAAATGATATTTCACCCAGGAATAACCTAATCCTCCTCAACATCTTTGCATAGGGATTAGAGCAAATAAAACCAAACCTGTTAGTATTTTTATGAGAGAAAGTAGTTCCAGGCAGAAATTGGGTATGACACTCACATCCACTGACATTTAAAGATGACTGAATTTAAAAGTCAGATTCAGTCCTCAAATATAAGAAATATAGGGCAGACATATCTGAAGGTTAGCACATTATTATCAATTAATGGCTAAGTATAAAACCTTTAGGAGTTTATTCTATCTCAGGTTGGTCCCTGAATGAAATTCTATCATGTAATTTATTACCCAGTGGAACTGAGCAGAGGACACAGTTTGTGCCAAGATAAAGTAATCAGTGATTTACGCATTTCATTGCTGACATGTGTGATTTAAACATCACTCACCAATTTGGTATTACTCTTAAAGAAATTTACAAAATCTCTTGATTAGAATTCAAAGTCCCAAACCTAATGACCATTCTGTTCTCTTTTTGACAGCTTGAAATCTACATATATTTTGAGGGCTTTTAAAGGAGGCAAAAGGAAGTCCAAAATAAACATATCCTCTTGTCTCTCTCACTGCCACGTTTTACTTAAATATCCTCAATTTCTGTGGATGAATAGTGTCTGCTAAAAACTGTTCTCTGACCAAGGCACAGAAATAACTTGATGCATTCCCCCAAACTCCAGACATTTTCATCGTAAGCAAGCAATTTCAGTGGAATAAAAATGCAAGTTCCTTTTTTTTTCCCAAAGAAAAAAAAATAATGCTGTTTTAACATTTGCTGAAATAGAATTGCACTACAGTGTACCTTGCAAAATAGATTAAATAGAGACGAAAAATTACTTTCATATGTTTTCCCCCAAAGGAAGCATATGTTTTATACTATTCTAAGGAAACTGAACCTGTAGTCTTTTGTCCAAGACCATTATTGAAAATACCTGATCTTGTACTTCGAAATACTTACAAGGGTAGCAACAGACTTTTGTCACATACAAATCTTAGGGATTAAAAAATTACAATATTCAGATTTCTGAAATATAACATCTTGGAGGGATTAGCAGATGTTTCAAAATAAGAGTAATTTATTTGTTGTGCAGGAATGGTGTATCAGATACAACATAATCTATTTCATTAAATATGTATGCTACCTCCATTGACCCCATCACGGCAGCATAGGCAGCTATGAAAAGGAAAGACGAAGCGAGTGCGATGCACACTTAACATATAGTCTGGCAATGGACCATAGAAGAAATGGTATTTCATTTTTTAATATATTCTGCTATAGTTTAGCAGTATTAGGCAGTACCTATGCAGGGTGTCTGATTCTCAGAGTTGGTGTGGTAACCAAAAGCACAAAAGAAACTTTGTCAGCAAATTCCTATAGACATCATGAGAAGTAAGTACCGTCTGTGTTTTGGAAAAAAATATCTGCCTCCATTTACTCTGCACCTAAGAAACCTCTAAAAATTTTGTTATGTTGATGGCTATTTCCATTTTAAAATATGTTTGAGTACATGTGTAAATGATAAGAAAGATATATTTGTTCTAGAGGAGGGGTTAGAGTAATATTATGGTCTTCAAAGCTACAGACTTTATAATTCCTCATTACTTAGCAAAATTAAAATGTCAGAATAAAAAGATTTTGAAGATAAAATAAACATTTTAGCATTGATCTACTCGATAATATAGGTTTTTAAACTCCAGTGTTCTGTTCAACATTTTAGAATAACTGGCCCATTTACTATTGCTCTTTTTATATTTTCCATTAATGATTAAACATTTGTTTTTCTGACAGACAGCTAATATTTAACTCCTTCTTCCTTTAATTAGGAGTTTACACGTTCAATACAGTTGCTCACAGATTTAACGGTCCGCATTCTCCATGCTCCCTTCTGCTACCATAGATTTGCATAGGCATTTCATTTAGCCAAAGTGCCTCGCTCTCTCAAAACCCCCTAGTCATCCTACTTAAAAATGAATGGAGATTGAGAACATTGGGTCAGCAACGTGGATTGCTCATTCTGGGATTTTTTCCATGTTGTTGGACAGAGCTTCTATCTAATCTACTCTTTTCTTGTGATCCGATTTATTAGCCTTGCTTAGCCGTACAGTTGAGCTGAATGTATTATGCAGATGTACCCATGCAAGCTAGCTAGCGTAACAGCGGCTGGGCACGACCATCTAGCGTGTGGTGACATGTAATAATAACCCGGGAGCCGGAATGCAGTCTGTGATTCCCTTTCACATATATTTAACGGGTTCTTTTTCCTGAAGATTTTGCATTCTTCAGTAGGTTATCATCTTCTGTGACGTGGATGTCATACACTCTCTGTTTGGTCATTTTATCCACATGGTAAACAAAGTGTAGCTGGACTGTGTGTTCAGTTCAAGTTGTCTATTTCTAAATGATCATTTTGACATTTCTGAGTCTACCCATCCTTTTATATACAAAGCATGCATCTATTATTCAAAAAAAAGTGAATTACTTGTTAGTCTACTCTCTAAAGATACCCTCATGAGACCTTCATGACATAAAACATTATAGTTACAGTCACTTAAGCTATATATAATTTAGGCCTTCATAACATTATTTCATCATATAAAGATCAGATTAGAATTAGCTCTACATAAACTTTTTGTATAAATAGTTAGCAAAAGCAACATATTTGGATACATTTTCCATGAACAACAACAGCTAACTTCCATGAAGGTGACAGCTCAAGAAGTTTGAGCTAGAACCAAACTCCTTGTTCCAAAAATCTCTGAAATCAGAAAGAATATTCCCTTGCTTTCAAAGGTTGCCTGAGGAGAATCATTTCACTGTTACATTGCTGAAAATCAGATCTTCATTTCAATTCAAATGTAGATGAACAAATTCATCTTAGGCTTGTAGGCTAATTCCTAGCAGCAGAAGAACCAAAAGGCTAGAAATTTAGGAAACTGCTTTTCTCCTCTTTACTAGCTAATCAGTCTGCATTGTTCAGAATAGCCTTTATGTAACCAGGTATTAATGAAAATCACTGTTTCCTCCCTTACACCTTTTTGCAAGTACAAAGCTTTACATTCTATGACATTTTGTAAACAATTTCTGCTGGAAAGCTCTAAAATCCTTCATACAATAGCATCAGCAAGTACTATTAGAGTGCAGTATGCCTCAGAAAATTCTTTTTATCAGCTGACATTTATCCCAATAAAATACAATCTTACATGTATTTTAGTAGGTTTTTCTCTCCAAAAGTATCTTTGCTTTTGCTTGCAAAGGAGGTAAAATTATAAATCTTTGGACAGTACATTTGTTAAGGATACCTTTATAAATAAACACTGATTTAGTCAAGGATATATTAATCTTGTCAACAGATCTGGTTGCCATGTTACGTTATGAGAAATAAACCACAAAGGAGGTCCAAACAGGTTATTCCAAGGAAGAACATATGTTTATAAAAAATATGTATCAGTACATCAGGAACTTTGTTGCTCTTCAAGCAATCTGGAATACCCTAAATTACAAACATTCATTCATTACTTTTGCTCCAATGTTTGTATCTCAACTGCAGCTCAATATTGTATATAATATGTAATGTCTGAAACCATAAGTAAGATCGACTTCTCCTGTAGTAGGTATTGGTAGGAATTTAGCAGAATATGCTCTGAAATTGCAGACATAACTAAACAAAACGGGATGGAAAGAAGACAGTGAATATTATTAACCTTATTTTATGGATGAAAAACTGTGAGGGAGATTAAATACTTCAGATACATAAAGAACTTGTAATAGAATTGGGAAAATAAAATAGCAATTCCAAATCCCATTTCCAGTACTTAATTACTTCTTATTCCTTCATCTCTCCTTTTTTTCCATTTTTTTTTTTTTTCTTCCAGATGTCTACCATTCATCTGATGTAATCATTTATGAAAGATCTAGTTTTTAAGAAGAAATAGTATCTGGATACAATGATAACAAAGAGTGGATTCATAATAAGTTTTTCTTAACTATAGTAAATTCTGCAAAAAGCAAAGTCCAACTGCAAAACCCAAGAACCAAAGGTCACTATCACAATTAAAATTATTTTCTGAAGGAACCCAGCATTTCAGAGGATAACTTGCAGCTGGCCATATATTAAGTATTGTACAGTTTTTACCAAGCAAAAACTACAGTAAGAACATCCTGCAGTAAGAAGTGTAGGATGAAACTCCTGGGGAGCCTGGTACGAACCCTTCAGAGACAGGTGGTCAGTGCACACCACACTCAGCAACCAACACATTTTTGAAACTTGGACGAGCATGGTATCTCATACAATTTCAGATATTTTTATTACATTCTCCTTCCGATATAATTTATTTGGTTACCAAAAGTTTGCTTCAACAGTTTTTACCAGTCTCTTATCAACAGCTTTCCAGGCTATATTTTGCATAAAGTCAGAGAAAACACCAAGTCATATTGAAATTTACTTGAAATACTGTAAATAAATAAATTCAGGAGTCTGTTTTGAAATGCAGCTAAAAGGAAATCAATTCTGAAAAATATTTTTAACAGCTATGAAAATTTCAGTACCAAGAGTTTTTCCAAGATTTGATTTAAAAGTGATGCTACTGACTCACAGAAAAAGGAGGTCCAGTTCCCAAGCTCAGCTGAAAAACTTCAGGATTTTTATTGACAAAGTACAGTGCAGCTACTAGGTTTATTCAGCAACAATTTTTACCTTACTTATCTTTGAAAACAGACTGCTTTAAAACAGAGAAAATATGTTCCAAATGACTGAAAGTTTTCCTAATATTCCCAATAAATTCCTTAAACAATTTCTCTGGCCTGAACATTGATAATCAATAATGCTTGCAGGAACAAATCACCGCTACATAAACAAATATTCAAAGAGATGTAAGCAAGAGTCACATGCCCATTTCTCTCGTACCCTTGGGCTACTGCATGTTCGCTGTCAGAAAACTCCTTTCGATTTACCCCTGCGGGTCAACTGGCATAACTGCCCGAGGAACTGCTCTGCCCCAAAGATCTGGATTTAACAAAGACCTCCCAAGAAAATTATTTCTCTTTACCCAAAGCACAGTAGCAGGACCAAGCTGCGGCACACATTCCCCATGCGTATGGGGGCAGATCTGTTTCCCTTGGAGCAGTGACTTCATTTGCTCTTTTACAAGTGAATGGCAATTCCTGACATAAAATCATAACTGCACCAATTTTAAAAATACTGAAAACTACCTATTTTTAATCTTACTGATATATAACCCACAGATGGCACGTTAACAATTGTAAAATAAGTATGCCTTTGCATAATAAGTATTGCCTTTAAAAAAAAACTTTTTTTTTTTTTCTATTTAGGGGCTTTATAAAATTACATTTAGGACAAGCTGTTTTCCAGAATTTTATTAAATTCAGAAGAGTTTTTAGTCAGTTTATGAAATGCATGAATGTTGTAACTACTCACAAGACTGATATTTTAAGAAGCCTGGTAAGTGTAGGTAGCAGATTAAATGATGATCAAAGCATCAATACATTTAATTTTTGTTGATGTCCTGTGGTCCCATTAGACTAGTAAACTTCTGCTTCACTCTTTGTATGCTATCTTCTGTGTTTCAAGAGAGGGAAAAAAAGTTTGCAGAGGAGTATTGCTGAACTAGGGACATATTTTAAATGACAGTAAAATCAGAGTGCATTAAATTATACTCCCTTCGCTGCTTAGCAAAAAACAGCCTTTAGGGATGTTACACAGGACTCGGATTTCTGACTGGTACTATTTTCCTGCAGAATTTAAGCTTTCCTAAAGAAGTAGCACTGTGATTCTTTTATAGAAAATTCTACAAAGAGGGTGCAAAAGCCACATACAAAATTTATTTGCATGCAGACATCTGAATTTAAACTCATTGTTATTCACAAAAAAGCATTTCTAAAGATGAACCTAGTAAGACTGCATACTAGACACAACACATAATATGTAAAAACATGAATAGTCTTTAAAAAATTAAATATAAATACTTTAATTAGTTGTCTAAGATTCTGCAGTTTAGCTTGTATCTGATTATGCTTAAACCAAGACTTTTAATTTTTTTTTTTTTTTTTACTATTGAACTTTTTTCTTTTAAAAACTTTTCTGTTCATTCTAACACACAGTCCTATTCAAATCAGTGGGAGTAATAATGCTTCATATTCCTGAAAATGTCATTAGGTGATTAAATACCATGAGGTAATATATAGGATAATCATATGCTTGTAAATAGTCATATTGTATTATTACAAGAAGTATGGTTATCTGCAGCATATTTCTATATACATTCATTTATGTGGGGATCAGAGGGATAAAATTATTCTATCATTCTATATGATACAGAAAAATATAGAATACAATTGTATTCTATAAAACTAATCCAACCAAATATAGTGGGACCATGTTTATATTAAGTGATCATAAAGAAATTTACTGGGAATTCAGCTGTGACTTTACTGTCTTCACATCCTGTCCTAATAGTTTTATATTTGTACGCTTTATAGTAAAAACAGTACATAGTATAACATAGTGGATATAATACAAAACCTGGAAAGGAAAAGGGAAAATAAATATTTTTAATCTTTATAATTTTTTTAATACACAAAAAATAAAGAGCAGCTAGTTCTTTAAATAGAAAAGGTAACAATACCTTAATGAGAAAAAAATAGAGGCATGTTCAAAGTTCTGGGGATATTAATAGATACGGCTTTTATAAAGACAGAATTACCTTAAAAATATTGGTTGGTCAAGTCAAAGATTGACATTTCTGGCTCTTATGTACGGAATATTGTATTATGACTATATCCTTCCTCATATAAAGCTTCTACAGGAAGAATTTAGGAAATATTTCAAGGCAAAGTTTTTTAATGGCAACATTGAACAAGCAGATGTGCAAATCCACTGTTTATATTTTATTTTTAAAATTTGATTAATTCCTTGGAAAAATGGTTCTGAACTGTACTGAAAAGATTTTGTGTAAGTCTTTTTTAATTTCTTTCTTTCTTTCTTTAAAAAACACATTTACTACAGAGGAAGATCGATTATAGTAATTAAAGAAAATAGGGAGTGAGCCAGTATAGTAAGTAAGTCTTTTTTTGTCTTGAAAATAAATATATATATATTTGATTTAGTTGCAAAAAAAAAAAATCTCAACGGAAAACCCGACATTTATGTTAGCAGTAGTATCTCCCCAAGGGAACTCTAAGCAAGTTTCATTTCCATTCTGATTCCCTTTGATTTTAGTCTTATTTTAAAGCAGAAACATTAAAAAACATTTGGGCGGGAGGAACTTGACTTTCAGGGTTAAGCCTTTTTGCCAGTCCTTTGAAAACTCACCAGAATCTGTTCAAGTTACAAACTTTCTCAAAAATATGTTTGTACAGCGTTAGAGCAGATGTCTTGGGTTTGATCCCAAAACTCCTCAACGATTGTTTTGGACTGTGGCTGCATATTTTAACTTCAGCCTCAGCAGGTCTTCCCTGTCCTTGGAAACTCTCGCCTGTGCTAGGTCTGGCTACCCAGGTGTGGACGAGGGAAATTGTCCGTCCATCAGCAGCTTCCCAGCTTCCTCATTAAAGTGCAGCAAACACAACGGCTGGGGCTGGGATGTCTGAGCGCGAGTAGAGCTTTAAAAACCTATTAAAGAAATTATCCACACTGGCTGTTATACTACCTTAAAAGAATGTTCTTTAGGTTGCAAAGTCAAAAATAGCAGCTATGAGACATAAGGCTTCTTACATAACAGATTCATCCACTTTATTCATATATGTTATGATACAGCCTTTAATTACACAGTTTAATGCAATTGTCTCCAGAGCCTCCTTTACTTGCTCTGTACACAGAAAAGGTCTATTTTTAGCCGTAAGTAACGACTGAGTAATGAAGGAAGCTGTTGTGCCAATGAGCAGTACACCTGCCCCTGCAATGCCAGAGCCCTCGCTCCAACGGCGTGGGCTGCACCGTGTACCAAGGAGAGGTGAACGCTGCCTTAAAGAAATACGTTCTATCCTCCCCCCTCCTAAAAATCCCACGTGGTTTTCGTCAGGTTTTTAAAACCAGGTGCTTTCTGGGTGGTCATTCCTTACGCTGTTCAGGAAAATGGCATCCTCAGGGAGCGTGCCTTGCTAGGCATCCCAGAATATGCAGCGCTGATCACTCAAAGCTGTAATCTGAAGTCAGTGCCAGCTGTGTTTTGAAGCTATAGGTGCTTAGAGTATGCAGTGCTATATGTCAAGCACTCAGAAAAACTTGTGCACCCAGTATTAGTGAAGGTTTTTACTGCAGTCTCTCTTGCCTCGGTCCTCTACACTGGGGCAATCGCAGCATCTGTCATCTTACATGAGCGTTGTGGTGTAATTTTGAATATTTGCATAGCAGCTCACACACTGTAGTTATGAAAACCTTAGAAAAACCCAGGGAAAAATTAGTAATTTCTCTCCAGAGCTGCTTTGAACACGGACAATAAATAAGGCTCAGGGATACAAACTGAACAGCGAGGAGAAAACAAAACACTGAAGAATTTATTATCCAGACTACACACTGAATGAGGCAGAAAGCTCAAGGAAAAAGCTGTATATCATCACGTGATTATAGACTATTTCATAATGGATACCCAGAAACAGATGAAATTAAAATTGTACTGGATCTTTTGTCCTGACAGTTCATAACTTGTAAGCGCATGTTTTATTTTATGAACCTAATAATATTCTCAGAGCACAGATTTTGAGCGCAGTATGTTCACTCATGTTGGACTGACACCGATGGTTTAGGTAGATTAGAGAAGCAGCAAACTGGCCATACTAGCTATGTTTTAAAAAGCTGTGCACTAAGTGGCTATCTAAGAACAACAAAAGGAGCGTGATGATCGATTCTAACCTGCAGATGAAAAAAAATACATGACAGTCTATTTTCAAACAGCAAGTATTTTAATACAGGATAGGCCATGTCAGCAATGGGGGTGGGAAGTGGGGCTAAAATATGAAAAAAAATTTAGCCATTAATTCATAATTTTGTAAGGGAAAATTACCTTGACAGTTCTTATTAAACCTGTAAACAAATATACAAAAATTAAAGAGCACAATAAGTAATTATTGTTGCTATATCGGTGTGGGAATCAAGCAAGCCAAGCTTCTCACCAGTCATCTTTGTGCTGGCAAAATGTTTCTATGCATCTGAATGACAAAGGAAACTTCCATAACGATTGCAAAGTAATATTACATAGTATTGGCAAGATTAAGCTTGTTTGTTTCTTGATGTTTTGGGCTGTTTAATATTAAGACACTTGAAAGATTTATTTATTTTTTTTCTAACCAGAGGACCTGACTCTGATCTTACTCCTATTTTACAATGGCTTAATGTATCAGCTTCAAGAGGCATCAGTCCTGTTTTACACAGACATGAAAGGAGTACCAGGACAAATTATTTTACTCCACCAACTGACAGAGATTCTGCTGAGTGAGACAAACGTACAAAAGCAAAATATTTTAGAAATACTGTCAGAAAATAATATATATGATTTCTAAAGATTTTTTACCTTCCAATTCCATTAATTAATTGCCTTAGTACTTCTTTCTTCATTCTCTAATGATTGAAAGCTTAAGTCACTGAGCTCAGAGTAGGCAAGGACCAAGTTTCCAAGACACAACTATGTACTATTTTTTCAAATTTCTGATGAAACTAAGGAAGGGCAAAGCTGAGTAACATCAAAACCTGCACTCACTTCATGTTATACATTCAGGTTATCCAGGGTGTAGTAAGCCCATATTAAAGTAGAACATCAAAAAAACTAAATATCAGTAAGTTCTCAGAGTTGGCTTTTTGAGTTAGCTATACCTCTGCCACAATAATACAGCATCGCTAACTGCTCTTGGATTTGTTTGTTGGGTTTTTTTTAAAAAAAAAATGTGATTAAAATGGAGAGACAAGTTCCACTCTTAAACACAAGCAACAGGAGAGACAAAAGCCACTAATCTTTGAAGGCAGCTTTGCTTCTGAATTCCTGTGATGCCATCAACTTAGACTGCTATTTCTCCACTTCCAATAGATACGTTTCTGTTTTTTTAATAAGGGAGATATGGGAAGGAGATTTTATTCACTTGCATTACTGTGCATGCTTCCATGGTTTCAGATTTACAAAATCCACCAGCATGACTCAAGTATCACAACTGGTAATATGTGACTGAATAGCAGAGATTTGTCTAATCGGTCCCCTTACAAACTTGAATGATGTAGGTAGTTATATTGTGCAACAAAGACCTTACTCATTTAAAGACTCCAATAATACTTAAAACAATGGGATCCAGCCAAAGACAAGAGAATAGAGAAAAGCTCTGAGTGGTAACAAATTTTCAAACATTAAAAGTGTGGCTGTCGGTGGATTCGTAAGTATAACAGGCCCAAACTTCTATTACATTAACTTATTTCTGTCATTGGAACTTTCTGTGTTGCTAAAACCTGAATAAGAAAGCATGAAAACGTTTCTCATACCTTCAAACCTGATGTATGATTTGTTTAAATTTTGAGTTTCAAAATCTGTAATGTGGAAAACAAAAATAAAACCCACCGTACTGATCAAGTGCACAACTTACTGTAATGCCAGACTTGGCTGTTCAGAGGAAAAAGCACGCATTCACGGCTGGGTGATTAACTTTTGTCCCAGCTGCTCCTCCAAACATTGGACCAAGAACACTGACAAACCCCCAGAAATTCCTGGAAACTACCACAGCTGATGTAGTGTTCATGGAAGGCTAATGGAGTTTCGGGTCAACAAGGAAATAAATTTAAATCATATTTTCTATGTGATGAACTAGTGGGAAAACGCTGATGTTTTCCTTATAACACTTAAGTCAGGATGTTCTGTGTAAGAATATGAAATCTGTATTCAGAACTCTTCAGTAAATGTTTAACCAAACCAGACAAATCTTTTGTATAATGCTGAATAACAGTCCACAATTTATTTCTGAAAAAAATTTATGTTCTAAAAAAACCCACCATGTTCTTTGCAATGGCATAATATTACAGAAACTATTTTCCTGCAGTAAATATCACACAAAACAAACTTCACTGAGAATCAGGCCCTGGGAAGTTCAGCAACGTTCATCTGAGAAGGATGTAGCAGGAGGGAATTAATCAGTTCTTAGAAAATCTATCTAGAAACCCTTCTTATATCACCCCATGATGTCTCAAAATTTAAGTGACATACAGCTATTGGCTTAAAACTTCCATTTTCACCCATCTCTCTCTCCTCTGGTGAGGAAAATTAGGAAGAAAGGCAAACTCAAAATAAGCAAAACTAGTAATCTCTCGCTCAGCGCTAATATTCCTGGAAACTTCCTAAAGAAATTCCACATCATTCCTGGGGGATGATGTCAGGTGAAGCATCTGTCAACCCCATTACAGATACTCGCCTGAAACTCACTGTGCTTAGACATAGCAATGTGTGTAGTCTGGGAAGAAGATGCAGGGTCTCACTAGCCTCTCCGCCTCTTGTCCCTGGGCCTCCCAGTTTTTATAAATGTAAAAGGCAAAAATGGTTTTGGAAATCTAAAATGCAAGGCTGTTGCTGCATAACAATCAGCAGAATCCAAACTTATTTAGATCACTTTTATCACTCCTGTATGATCAGAGCAGGAAAGATAATGTCTTTCCTAAGCGGGCTGTAGAGCACTATATTTTTTTACTAGCATTAGGGCCCAGTTCTCATATTTTTATTAAAAATTAGTATTATCTTTGCTCATAAGACCGTAATTCATCCTAATGCTATTCATCATGGTTGTCCCCTAGACACCCATTGTATAAATGCTGATACGTGTGTGTGACCATCTCTGTTGTCACCTTTAGGAACAAAGAATAGTCAGGATAAGCTTCTGAAGAAAATTACAATATTGAGATACAGATCTTCACCCCATGTCTACTCACTAATTCTGTGATTTTCTATACACTGCTTAAAAAGAAAGTACATATGTTTTATAATATATACGTGTAATCTTTTTCAAGGAGTCTTTTCTTAATGGAAATACCTCCTTTGACAAAAGGGTCATTTTCTAGATCTTTTGTTAAAGCCAAAAAGCATTGAAAAGAAAGAAGATCAACATGAAGGTCAAAAATCAAGATGTAATTCTGCAACTTTGGAGCTGTGACATACATCTCCAATTGCATAGTGTAATGTCGGTGACCTCCGGAATGGCTGTACATGCCTCTTAATCACAAAGAAGACATCACTGTGGGAAGAATCAGTTTACTTTCTCTGCCTTTAAACAACACAAAGCCCTTTCTCTAGATAAAAGCACCAAAAAGTCAAACCTTTCCATGGCAAGACCTCATGCACTGTGCCACAGACTAAAAGCCACCTGCAACTTGCACACCTACACAGCACTGTTGGTACATAACACTTACAAAGGCAAAACACACTGTTCCACAGTTTGTAGTGGCAGCAACCGCAGAAGTGATTCTAGTGAACACTAGAATCTGCTTTTTTAGTAAAACAGTTTTTTCCACAAATCACAGAGTCCCTTAAATGTAAACCAAAATCAGTCGTAGAACTTTACTCTTACAACATGGTTCATAAGCATGTATTAAGTCAATGAATAATTATAATGATGATGATGATGATGGTAATAAATATCCAAATTTATGAAAAGTATTTTCTCTATAGATATTCCCGGATGAATACTACAGTCAGAATCAGCAGGTTATTTAATTTGCCCTAGATCTGCTCTGTTTTCATATTCCCATTTGAACAGTAAGTTCAGAATCAGCAGGTTATTAGGTTTGCCCTAATTCTAAACTTGAGTCAATGGGAGTCCAAACTGATTCCAATGGAAAATGAAAACAGAAGCCATTTTTTTCAGCTATCTATAGGGTACTAAGTTTGCTATTTGTTAGGACTTAGCTAAATAGTTCCAGGTTCATAAACAACTCCATAGAATTAAAGAAATCTAAAATCCTATCATACAATCCTTTTCTTCCAGATTGCTGCCAGCATACCTGTCTCTTATTTCTTTACAAGCTCAAACAAGGCACAACTGAGGACACCTCCTGCTTTCACCCCCAAATTTCTCATGGAAAAGGAAAGAGAATGAAACTTTTCAAAAATTATACGATCATTGACTGGGAGCCAGAGTTCGCCGCTATCGTCAGATGTTAACTCTTAAATACTTTTACAAAAGCAAGGATGACTTTTGTACAAGTGTTATAACGTTCGAAAGGATGAGAACTGTTATGACCATCAGAAGAGCTGAACTGTCAAGGGAAAAGTGGTTGGCAGTTGACAAGCTACATCATTTCCAATACCCAGTCACACTTGTCTTGACTTCCCCTACTAGATCCCTAATAGAAATCCTGATCTTTCAAGTACCTGATGGCCAGGAAGAAAATCCCACCAAAAATCCAAAAATGGACTGTTATTAGTTTAACTTTACACATAGAGAAGTGGAGTGAACTGGCTAGAGTCACTGAAAAACCAATGTCATCTCAAAATCATGTGTTTTTTCCTACTCTGTTCATTAGTTACTACAGGTATTTTGTGCATTGAAGCACTCATTGACTCTACTGAGTAGACCAAGATTCAGGAGAACGGCTAGACAGTAGCTTGAACCCACCACATACAACTACTTTTTAGTTTGGCAGAAGAGAACCTGAGCTGAATGATTGAGTTCTGCGCATGTGACAATATAATCCAGGCTGGTGAAGTGCTTGTGGTACTCTCTGATACCATCACCACAGTACAGAAGGAGAAAGTGTCATTGGAAAAAGTGCATATCTTTGTGGGAAAGAGCTAAATTATTTTGTAAAATATTAAAATATGATCCCTGGTCAGCACAGAACTAAATAAAGGCATTGAGGTATTACGTACGCTGTCTTTGCTAGTCAATTCTATATATAACAACACAGAGGTATGTTTGGTACATTCCACCGAATCATTCCCTGAAAGAAGTATAGTTCGGTGTTTACAATTTACTGCTTAGGTACAACATGGTACGCAACAGCTCAGAATGCCCTCCAGTATTCTGTAAAAGCATGTGTTTATGAAATTATACAATGTTCCACTACAGCACAATAAACTAGACAAAGTATTTTTTCAGAAGCTGCTATGGCTTCGTGTTTTCTGAGAGGAGAGAAAATATCATATTAATTTCAACAAGAGATGGATGAAACTTTTTGTTTAAAATTTCCAACCAGTTTTGATATGTTTATTAAAAGAAGCATAAAACCTCAAAGCTGCATATGGTATCGTTAAGCCTCTACATAAAGCTCTTTCTATCAGGTACTACAGATGGTTTTACTCGCCATCCTGTTTTCCCATTCCTATCTATCAGCTGGGTAATGATGATGGGATAAAATTGTATGTTCTGTAATTCAGATGTTTTCCCACAACTGCTTGGCTAGTATCTACTGTTAAGACTCCTAGGGAGCCAGCCTGCAGCTGAGACAAAAGATTGAGTACATTTGGATCAAAATGCCTGGGAGTCTTGAAGTGCAATTACATTAAAATATAGACAATTTTATTATATAATTTTGAAATACTGAATTAATATGACCAATCTGACCCAAGGTCCTATGCTGCTAGATGTAATTTTTTCTAGCACGTTATCATTCCATAGTTTGCAATATAGACTTAAAGTTAACGTGGACCCTGCAAGTCAGCTAGGCACAAAGGGAAGCAATAACCTCACTATATAAAATATTATTGATCTGGGGTACTAAGATGTATGTTATATGCGTAAGTGATCTTTTGGAAGTTTTTCAATACCAGCATTTTGAAAGGATTAGCAATACTCAACAAGTAGCCTTCTTAGAAGATAACATAAAACAGACTGCCAATTCCTAATTACCAGTGACACAGTATTTAAATTGCTGTGATTTTACATGAGGCAGATATTGAAATCAATATCTTATAATGCTGAATTCTGGCAAACAAAATAATACATCAAATTGCATTAGGAAAATGATGCAAAATTCTGCTTTAAACTGACATAAGGATTCTGTTTTCATGTGACTAAATGCAAGGGGCACAGATATTAACACTTTTGAAAGACTTTGGGATTATTTTACTATCTGTTCTCAAGATTCTACCTTGAAAACAAAGTCACTGTTTAAAAATATAACATTTATTGTTAAAATAATCAAATCATTGCTAAACGCAACGGAACCTTAACATGATTTCCAGTGGATTTCTAGCCCTTCTCCTAAATCAACATCACCCCAGTGGCCATCGGCACTGGCAAGAAATTCAGCATGCAGAAGAAATACAGATCACATACTAGAGATGCCTGTTGTAGATAAAGATTCTGAAGTGCAAATCAAAATGAAAGTTTTGCTCACAGTATTTACTAGCCCAACATATATTTAGCTAACTGTTCAAGAAGGATAAAGACAATGTTGGCTACTCTGTTGAGATTGACTATAGGCAATGAGTTCAACAGCATCTCTTTGAACTCAAACACATATCTTGCAAGACATAATTAATGCCAAAATATGTTTATATGTTTTATTCAAGGCATAAGAGAATTAAATGAATAAAAATATGAAATTTTTAAAAAAGATATAAATATTGGATGACTTTTTTTAAAAAGTTAACATGGAGAAGCAAATGCACACAACAAAGATTGATGTAATATATTCAGAACCCAAACAAACAAATCTAAATGCTGGCTAGCCTGAGACATCTGGAATTTGCTTCCTTAAAAAATCACTTTCACAGTTCAAACCATAGCTGGCATCAACTTCTGAATATCTGACAGGGAAGAATATCTCTTACAATGACCAGCTGCCTGAACAGTCCTCATTTTTCTCACAAAACAGAAACTCAGTGGAACAGTTAAAATATGTTTTAAACAGGAATACTTTGAATTCATAGAGTAATCGTCTCTATAACATATGAATACTGAGGCAAGTAGGCAAGCTATATTTTAAAAAAGATAAATTATCCTGTATGAAGTTTTTTTCAAGAAGTTTCAGATATAGAAAAGCAGAAGAGCATGGAGTGACAAGAAGCTAGGGTCAGTGAGAAAATTCTCCCAGATCAAAGTGTGCTATGTGGGTTTTATTTCCTGCTTCAAATGTATCCACCTATTTTCTCAGACAGGACACCAGACAAGGTTATTTTTATATAAATGAAGATGAAAGGAAATTTACACACATTTTTTTTGTCTAAAGCCAGAGGCTCATTATTTATTTATTTATTATTTATTATTTATTATTATTATTTATTAAGTTAATATTTACGGGGGGGGGGGATTCTGAAGTTTGAAAATAATAAGCGAAATCAAAATAGTAAT
>JAUTDB010000084.1:1009837-1043636 GCA_032274285.1 Polihierax semitorquatus
GAGAGGAGGTTGTGCTTGTTCCTCATCTCTTCATGTTGCAAACAGTAGTCCTGATTCACTTTTCTGATTTTGTTTAGACGGGGAATAGGGTTGGGGCACACCGAAGAATACGAAATGTAGTATTATATGTTTGCATCCAGGAAAGTGTAATATTTCTGAGAGCAACTGCGTTTGAAACCAGAGTAATAGGTATCAGAAAGCATCATAGCTCCATTGTTTCCATCCATTTCTACAAACATGAATTTTGCATGGAACTATATTTACTTTGAGTTTTTGAGAAGGGGTGAGAAAAAAAAGATTCAAAAAGTGATTGAAAAAAAGCAACTTACTCTAAAGGAACTCTTGTGGTTTTGTCTTTCACTTCTGTTGACTTACTTTAAAGGCAGACACCTGAATAATTCAGGCAAGGAACTTTCAATATGATGAGTTCTGGGGGTAGAGAGGAAACCAAGAACCTCTGCAGTTTTCTTCAGACACAAGAACTCATTTGAAAACGACGTTGGTGTTTCTGAGCAAATTTCCAATTACTGAAATCTCTTGCACTTTGGTGAAATAAAGGTGCTATTTCCATTCAAATGAGTAGCTTGATCTAGAACGTGGCAGCCGACAGGGTCTGAGCAGCAGTCTTGTATCCCAAGGCAAGTATTGTATCAGTTCTTTTGTTAGTTTATGATTCTTTTGATAACCAATTTGTCACTAGGAAATGAGCTGTTTACATAGGGTACCGTTTCTAGCAATTGTTTAATAATAATTAAACAATAATAACATTCCAATGGGAATATATATATACATATTGGTTTAAGCTTTTTGTGGCAAAGAACATGTTTGGTCTGTTGGTAATGTTCCATGTAAATTTACGTTGCTATATAAATATTTAGCAGAAATAGCAAGAGCAGGCTTGCTTTAGGCCCCCACGAATGCAGAAAGACCAGCTGCACTCTTCAGAAAGAGCTGGTAGCACATGAACTCTCTTTCAATCAAGACTGATTAATTTATTAGCATATGTGAGATTGTGTGGGAGCTTCACTGATGGAAAATAACACAGCAGAGGAAGGAGAGTTGATTATCAGGATGTCTTGGCTCAGTCGTCGATACTCTGACTTACTCCAGGCGTTGCATCACTTAAAGCTTGCTCCAGGTGGATGACCAGCTGGGATGCTGGTCACTTGTATCTCTCGCTAAACAGTTAATTCAAAACTCTGAGACATTCATCTCCTCTGATGGTTTAAAGAAACTTGACGATAGGCTCTCAGATAAGGTGCTGAGGCAGTCACGTATCAATCTGGTATAATAATATTGCCCACATATGCTCCTCTGGCTGTTCTAAGTGAGACAGGGTAGATATTAAGCGCTTCCACACAGGGTGCCTGTGTGAACACAGAATTTGCCTTAGTGAACCTGATCTGTGACTGATTCATTTTATGTTACAAATAAAATTTTACAATTAAATTAAAAAATACCCCTTTTGTTAATGACGCATATAGAAAATAAGCATCAAAAGTTGCACCAGAGTTCAAGGCTGAGAATTTCTATTCTTTTACCATATCTACTTTTAGACTTTAAATCAGTCCTTGCAGTATTTTAGAAATACCTTTACAAATCTTAACATGTTTTTATAAATAGGCTATTTCTTTCAGGCCCTCATTTGCCACAATGCCAATCTGCCATTTTAGATACCAAATATGCAACGTGCTACATCGTCTTCATGACAAGATGCCAAATTCAATGAATTACATCTTTTAAACAAAGAATATAAATCTGTTTAGTATCTTTGAGAGAAGCATCCAAAACAATACTGCTGCTAAGAGTGTAGCAGTCTCAAAGAAACCCTCAATTTTGCCATGATTTAAGAACAAATGGGAAAAGGAAAAAAAACATTTTTGTGGGAGGTAAATGGGAATTTAAAATTATGCATGGTAACACAATACTTGTGCTTCATTTTTAAAAGATGTTGCATTGCCTTGCAAATGTAAAGCCGTCCCATTATTGTCAATGAACATAGTTTCTGGCTTAATGTATGTATTATAGATATTCTATTGTATTGTAAGTATGTATATACATATAAATATATATAAATAAATAGTATGCTTTAAAATCATAGTTTGTTTCTCTGTCTATCATGCTATGTTCCATTTGGTGAAATGAAAATGCAACTAGATCTTGAAACAACTTCCATGGTGGCTTTTCAATGGTTCTGCTATACATGCAAAACCCATTGAATTTAATTTAATGGGATTCCCATTCTGTTTTATTTTTCTACATCATAGCTCTTTTCATACTAATAAGTTTCTGCTCTGGAACACTGTTTGATATACCTTCACAGGAAGAGAATAAAATATAGAACGTAAAAAGAAGCAAGCAAACTAAACATTAGTTCCAATTAGAAAGGGGAACGTTACAGAGGTGGGCTAGTCCTGCATTCCCAAATTTCCCCAATATTTTCTGAAATTTGGAATAATTCACAAGTGCAATGTGAGTAAAAAGTAAATGGAATAAAAATGAGTTAGTTATCTGGGTAAGTCCTCAAATGACAGAAAGCAGATCTTGGCTGTAGGCAGTGCAGGGAAGTAGGTAAATCTGGCTAGAATGCCAACAGAAATAGAAACAGAATATTGTAACTAAAAAATCCAACCAAACAGCTGAAACTCTTGCAAAATCTCTGTCTTTGAACCAATGCAAGGATTGAGAATATGGAACAATGCGGGGAAGGCAGGAAACTGCCAAACAAAATATAGTAACTGTAGCCTGATGCACAGAGCGTACCAAAAGCGTCTATGATGCTTGTTCTGAAGATGACTTGTACCAGGCGTCCTCCGGCACGTACCCTGCAGCTGAGTGCCCCCTGCCTGCATGCACGCCTTCCGAGCCTCTCGGTGTGCCCTCTGTACTGGGTCTCACCCGATATTACCAGCCACACGGTCTTCAGGAGACCACTGTTCTTGGGTGCTGGTAAGACTGGCCATCAACTCTTCTATGGAGCGATGGAGCTCGGCGTTACACACCTCTGCTCCCACCCTACTCTGAGGGCTCAGAGGGCTTTCTGGGGCCGCATGCTAACCCTTATCCCCCTCTCTCCTCTCTGACCTTCTTCCCTCCACCTGAGGAAGCCTGCCTGGGGCTGTGACCAACCTAGTACCCCCATGTCAGACTGAACAAGGAAGCGAGCTGACAACGCTGGTCACAGCACGGCTCTAACAGGCCAACTAACAAACCTGGAGATGCCTGGGAAGTTAAAGCTTTGAGAATTTTAGGTGTTGTAAGTTTAAGGCTTCTAATCTAGGTTAGACTCAAAAGCGTCTTGATTCATCTTCCCCAAAAAGGGGAAACCAAGAGAAACAGTCACAGACAAGGGTCTGTGCAAGCAGCGAACTTCTCACCTTCACAGCTAGAACGATCTGCAGAGCAAGGTCAGTCTGCTTCTGGTACCCCCAGGATGTAAATATCAGGCCAAAAGTCATGTTTCACTTCCCAAAGACAGGATGACAAATCAAGTACTTGCAGTTGCCATACAAATATCGTTATTTTAGTAATTACATATAACAAAAAGGGCCTTGACCTCCTGCAGTGTCCCTCTGACTGTGAAGTCATGTTTGTGCTGAGTTGCATACTCAAGGCTCCTGTTCCTTTGCTACTGAACATCTAAAACTTTAGTAACCGTTAGTCTTTCCTGGTAGTCTTTCCATCAGATAGTGCTACTGAACACTTCAAGCGTTATGAAAATGTCGTTAATATTCTTTTTTTTCGTATTGTTTATAGAATTCAGCTACACTTAATCCCCTCACGAGATCTTTGTTACATGATTTTCTGTTACTTGCTGTATTCCTTAATAAAATTTCCAGTAAAATTCTATTAAAAATCATTCTTTGAAATACTTAGGTTTTTCTGAAACGTCTCGCGTGACCTGTTTCCATTGCCAGTGCGTGGCTGAGAATGGAACATGGAACACCCTGGCTGTGTGAAAGTGGCCAGGTAAGGAGGCTGCTTCGCAGTTCTGCTTTGAGTGCCTTTTTGAAAAGGGAAGCAAACCTCCGGGTGGCACAGGTGGGCACTGGAGGACAGCATGGAGTGACAGAGGGATGCAAGAAACTTGCAAGACCTCTGTGAAGGGGCAAGAACCATGGCACCTGTAGACAGAACTCTATTTTATGTGATATTCTCTACTTTAGATTCAGGGAAAATTGTAGGGACACCAAAGATGAGATTTAGCTCATTCATCTGTAAACATCCATATTTTTTTAGCTAACTTAATCACCTTCAGGTCACTTTATAATCTGTTGACGAGAGAAATATTGGTAGCATTGCTGTAGGCACAGCAGTCAAAGAGCATGTGCAAAGGCAGCTTTGCAGGTTTAGGCAATATCTTTCATTAAACAAACTAAAAGTGTTAGAAAAAGTAGACTAACTTCCAGGAAAACAAGTATATCGTCAAGTCTGAAATAGAAGCAGCAGCCTTCGAAGGTAAAATAAAATCTGGGGATGCCAGGCCTTCCAAAGAGAAATGTGCATCCTTGAGACAAAGTGATGTCCACGGACAATGTGATGTTGGAGCTGATCTACCTTACTTTAGACATGTTTCTGGGTGAGATGCATTATACCAAGGACCTTGCTAATTGTAGTGACTAGATCACCATCAATTTTAAAAGCATCTTGGGCAACTGACACAGTTAAGGAAGACATTACTGGAGTCCTCATAGAAGTGATAAATCCCATCCTAACATTAAATTAATTTTTGAGGCACTGGTCTTATGTCTTTTAAGCATGGCTGTTTCCTTCAAACTGAAGCTTTCCAGCCCTGCTCTAGGAGTTAATAGGGAGATAAATCCTTCTACAAATATAATCACAAAAGTATTTACTAGGAAATTTAGTAAACCAAATTTTGACCGATTTCTGTGAAAATTGCTGCAGTGCTTCTTTATGACAGATGAAGGTAACAAACAGGAGGTCATGGAATCTGTATTAGGGTCAAGAAAAAATAATATAAGGAAAAGCATATGTGTTCATGTTACTTTCATGGGATGGTGTGCAACGTTGAATGTTTCCACCTACACCCACTGACATATCAGCTGAGCATTGAAGGATGTGGATTTAATTCTTCCAAGGGTTTGACCAATATGTAACCTATTTTGCAGAAAGGGTACAGACAATCAGGACAAATGACGTGACTTGGTATGAAGGAGTGTCTGAGGCCAAGATTTCAGGATTCTGCCCCCATCCCTTTCCTCCAGCCACTGGGAAGTACGTAAGAGTAAGTTTATCAGTAAGAGAAGAACTGTAAGACACCACAGGAATCCCTTCGACATGTAGCCTGGGGAAAGTCTACCTGTGCTTCCCATCAGAAGACCTTTCCAGGAACCAGGAGGGACATCAGAAGCAAAACTGAGGTGAGAGGAGAGAGAAGAAACAGCTGAGAAAGTCACAATCCCTCCCCCAAAGGCAAAGATTCTTGTGCAGTTCTGGGGACAAAGCTTTCATTGTTCCTTTTTGATTGTATCAGGATTTAAAGTGCTTGCCCTAAGACCTAAGGTGTCACTAGGCAGATTTTCAAAACTATTTGGGCACTTAAATATGCAGATGAGTGTCTCGGTTCTTATTTCACTGCCAGTGGAAACATTGCTGGCTGCTGGTTTCTGTTCTTAAATTCCTAAATATCTTCAAAAACCTACTCAGAAATTCTGCCCCTCCAGGTACTCAGTCACCAGAGGAATACTGAAATTCAGCTTTTCTGGGGAAATTAAGATAATATGACTGTGAAACTGAGGCTTGAACACATGCAGTTATTGAAAAACAGGAACCTCACAGCTTTGCTTTCAAATCTTGGCTGTAGTTCAGAAAAACACTTTAACACATGCTTAAATCCCATTAACTTCAGTGGAAGTTAAATGTGTTCTTAAGTGTGATCCTTAATAGGAAAGGTCCTTTCCTTGGAGCCTTTCACTTGGAGAAGAACCCTGAACAAGAGGAGAGAAAATAAGCAACAAAAGCTTTTGAAAAAAAACAGTGAAGCCTTTCTCATGGAACAGTTTGCAGTTAGTCACTGTAGTTTGCACATAAAATGCTAACAAAATGTGTTTTCCCGGAGTTTTCAAAAACCACCGTTGACACGGGTAATTTTTGTTAAAACATACACCATTTTTGCTTTTATTTTATGACATTTTTAACTTTACCTTGATGATTACTCTTCCCAGCAATCATTTAATCCTGATGTCCTAGAAAAGTGACGATTAGTTCAAACTCTACCATAGAAAAGACATTATGCTAGTATATATAGACGGGCTGAATTTTTGAAAGATAATTTGTGTTAACACTAACAAGTATATTTTTTGATCACAGTGGTAATACTTACACATATATTGCTATCCTCTGTGTTCTTCCCTCTTACTTTCCTGTATCCATATGTATATTTTAATTTAACTGATAGTAGATTCAGGTCATGAATTTTATTCATCCAAATATTTGAACAGCACAAGCCAGAGACAGATTAAAGCTGACTGGAACCCACATGAATCAGGCTCTTGGCTCTCCTGCAAATTACAGTGGAATGAGAACATGTTTGCAAACAGGAGAAAGCTGTCCCTTCACCTGAAGGGGCTACTCATTTGCATATCTGGAAATGTTGTGGTGGCCTGGACAAAAATTAATAGCCTTCTGATACCGAGTGAGGATGCTCACTTGCTTGGAAGTTGTTTTCCTTAGAAATAACATTCTTTTGCTGATACTGCTTTTTGCAATTGTGAGCTTGGCCTCTGTTCTTTTAGAACTGAAGCAGCTACTTCTGCTTTCACTGAGGGTTTGAATTATTGAATTTTATGTATTGGTCAGTGGAAGCCCCAAAAAGAGACCCTGACTTACAGTTTTCCAATGACAGAAATTGCTGTCTAGCATCCTTTATGTTGTTTTTTTTTGTTTGTTTGGTTGGTTTTTTTAAAAAAAGAGACAACAAACATGTACAAAATAAGTTAAAACCAACAAAGTCTTAGGCAAAAAGCTCCTCCACAGCTTCTGCAATGCTGTTGTAAGAAATTGATTCAGCCGGTATAAATCCGTGACCTTAGCAAGGGCTTCCACTCGCTGCCTGTGCCATTACTCGATTTCCAATGGAAAGTAAGGGCACGGCAAGTACTGTCTGCAGCCATTTCCAGTCAGTGCTTGTGATAGTTCTAACCTCGGGGTCAGGGAATAGTGTGTTTTGCAGTTTAATTCATTGACTATCTGGCCCCAGCTCTAGAAAGAGGGGAAACAGGGAAAGGCAGACAGGGAGTGCAATTACAAGCAGCTTAATTCACTGCCTGTGCAACAGCCAGCTATTTACCTTTCAGATGCACAAGGTCCAGTCAAGAGACACTTTCTATATCCACTTGTTGCTGTGGTGTGCTGGTTTCTGATCTTGTGACGTTCCTAGAAGATGTGTTAATTGAATTCAACATGTTAACTTGAGGACCTGCGCCTGCAAATGCACCTTCAGGCACCTGAGAATGGATCACGGTCGTTCAGGGGGGGTTTGTGTGACCGGGAGAGGTTGGATGCTGGGCTGGTAAAATCCAAGTACGACATTTCAGTGGGCCAGATGTGTGTGGAGCCGTGTCATATACATGGCATCTGTGGAGAAGATGCGTGATGTGTAGGGCACCGTGCAGCTGGCACAGCCAAGCATCGATTCACAGGGCTGTGATCCTGGGTGGTAAACTGGCAGATGAACCCTAAACCTGGTCAGAAAGGGCGGGTGGCCCAGTGGTTGCTTTATGTTCTATGTCTTTGCTGGATTTTCTATCAGCATCAAGCTGTAGGGTGTTTAGCCATCTTCAGCTGTGTGTGAATGTCTGAGGCTTTATACTAGTTACTCACATCGGGTTTGTGATTTAATGGAAATTGCGACCCAATGTTCTAGCCAATCATTTCAGTATCAAAATCATCCTTTGGTCTGGTGACAACATCAAAAAAAATACCAAAACAAATATTATACTTCTCCCCCGCTCCCCCCCGATGATTTGTGCCATAGCTTGGTTCAAGAGCAGCAACGCATCCAGAGTAGTTATGTATTCCCCAAACACTACGTATGTGGCTTGAGGAATTTACTGGTTTTGGTTTTGACAAGTGAAATATATCATCTAAGTAGTTTATGTCCTTTTCCTCCTGATACTGTGATCGTCTTGAATGTAAAAGAAATCTTGATTTTGATTTGTATTGCTTGTGGCTCATTCGCTCACCCATCCAGATCTATCATATATCTTTATCTGTATTTGTGGTTGGAATCATTAAGCTCCATGAGACAGATAACTTGCTAGACCTGTACAATACGCACACAACCAATAAATTTAATAAAAGGAAAAACAAAAGTCTGAGAAGTAAAATGCCAGTACTGACAATACTAATAACATACATTCTTGACAGGTATTATGGGGTGAATGCACGTCTTGCCAGCTTCATTGTAGTAATTTGTGGAAGGATTTTACTTACTCCAATTTATACACACAAGTAAAATAACTATAAAATATAATAACTGTAAAATGACGCATTGTGTATGCCACATATACAATGTATTATTACACATATGTACCAGAAGCTAAGAACAGTAAAACTGATCGGTTGAAGGTGCACTTTAAATAAATTGAAAATACTATATTAAACAATATTTTTTGGATTAAGATGATAGAAAATCGTGATCTAATTTTACTTTTGTACTTTTAATCATCCTTCTTTAATCGTGTGTTAATGAGTTCAGCCGGCATAGCCAAAAAGGCTGAGCAACACAGTTATAAAGAAAAAAAAAGGTAATAAAGAGAGATTTTCTCCTGCAAGTAAAGCAGCGTGTGATCTAAATCTAACTATAGGGTACATATAACTTGAAAATTATACCACTGAAAGCTATGAATATGTAAACTGCAAATGCTTTTTTATTCACTCGGGTTTACAATGTGAAACATATTTCAAAACTTTAAAAATTTTATCTTGCAATGAACTGGTAGCTCCCAGTTGTGTCTCCTCAGTTTACGAGAATGCAAAAGATCTATACTGAGGCCAGATTTTCAGAATTTCATCTGGACACCAATTTCTTTCTCTTTTTCTTAAAATTCAATATATCATCTTCCTCCTTTCATTACATTCTTCCTCCCATATTCCTTATATCCATCATCCTTGCCGACAGCTGTCTCCTGACTGGCCATAAGAATCTTCTGAGGAACTTCTCACTGGAAGCAAACCTTGGCAGAATACATTTCTTATCCCCTTCTTGTTGAAGCGCTACTTCCTTGAAAAAAAAAACAAAACAACAAACACCAATTTTTTGCCCCAGCGCAGTAAGCGTGGTGAGGAGGTGTGGTGGCACCCACCACAGCACAGCAGGACACCAAAGCACTGGTCCATCCGTGGTGGCCCCGCTGAAGGTGGCACCTTCAGGGACTCTTGCTGGAGTTGGCACACCTGGGAAGACCTGGACCATCCGTCATGGACATTGAAGCATCACTGCCGGGGAAGCCTTTGGCAGTCAGGGGCAAGAAACTGCATTCCTGCTCAGCCTGACAGCTAGGTAAAGGGCTGGGTAAATGTATTTATTGTTTGAGTGTTCTCCTCCGATACAGAAGATACACTCCAAGCCTCAGAGGTGTTGTTTTTCGGTTGCTCGAACTATGTAATTAACCCAGCATACTAACTCTTACAGAGCAGCTGTGTTATTATGGGTACTTATTGTATTTGAATCAGAGTATATTATATTGAACATATGAAGCACTAGGAATTTTTTAAATTGCATTTTTCTTAGAATGTTTCATTTGATCACAAATGTTAGGTCCAGCAAAATGTAGTGAAATTACCTTTCACCAATTTACTAATTAGCAATTACTGGACTCACAGACACGCTTTATTGTTACAATGTTATGGAGGGGGAAAAGTATTTTTTGCAGAAACAAGGGGATGAAATACCCTCATAATAATGGTAAAGACATCATGCGGTTCCATTAGGAATATTCAAAGTGCCATAGTACCATCTGGCTATCTCTTTTTTGAAGCATTATTTCCCACAATTAACATACCTCATCATACATTTATTCATTGGTGAAAGGATAATTGATCAACACAAGGCAAAGAGAGTATGCTGGGTTTTTGCTTTATCTGAAATCAAACGGTTGCACCCCCTCAGAAATTGTTTTTTTAGAAGTTCTTTACTTTTTACAGAATCTGAAATCTAGAAAACACAAAGGACAGACATCTAAGAAAGAGGCTTGCCTTATTTGAATAGAGCATTTAGAATAACCGTGAAAAATTAAAGAGCAAGTTTTAATAAGAGAAGGAATGTAAAAAACCTATATCTCTATATTAGAAGAGAAAATATCTTAGCAGTGGAGACTATTTGCTAGGTAAGTTTAAAGGATTTCCTTTCCAGTTAGATGAATTCTAAAGGCATAGCGAGATATATGGTGTCATTTCTCGCAGAGCAAAGCCCAGAATGTAATAACATTAACAATTTGTTCACTTTTTAACTGCATGATAATTAGTGGGGATTTAGTGAGCTGCATGGAAGTAAAATTCTCAAAAAATGTTTTAAAAGCCAGCCAGTAATCTTTAGTGCTGTGGAGTACAGTGCCGTGTTCTATAGGTTATGCTTAAAGCCGTTTTCTCTACCTGGTTTTGTGTTTGCACAACATTATAGCAGCGCTGCATAGAGCAGCTTTTAGTAAGACCAGAAAAAGACCTGAAGTACTTCTATTTTATAATAGACCAGAGAGTTACAACCTTATAACAGGACACTGAAAAAAAAGGTGTTTTCAAACACATGAACAAATAGCAGAGTTTGCTCCTGTTTCTCTTAGGAATTTGCTCCACAGCCTGAGACCAGGTTAAGTCATTTAGTACCGCGGAGTTGCAGGGAACCTTCTAAACCGCGGTCAGTCAAGATACCGACATGCTTTGTGCATTCTGTGCCCACGGGGATTAAAAAAGCTGCAGCATCCCATTGCTACCAGGGTTTGTCCCCCGTGTAACAAGAGTTTTCGGTGGCTCAGCTCCTTTTCAGACCTACGAGCTTTTAGCTCTTCAAACTCAGAAATGTCAACAGCGGGGAGAGCGAACATCTGGGACCGTGCCGCTTCCACTAGGAGAGTCAACGTGGTGCTCAGAAATGAGCATTCGGCAAAACATATAAATTTTTTGGAAATTAATATCATAAATACTAAATTGGGCAAAAAGTGTAATTTTTACTTAAAGATACTTGTACAAACCCATAAATTATACAGAAAAGTGCTTGGTGAGGTACAGTGCACTTGACATGGTTTATTGGTTTAATATGTTTTTAATAGTACATTTTTACCATTTTTCTTCTTATTCACCAAGTTATTATTAGGCAACTACAATTAATAATTTAAAGGGGCCTATTCTGGCTTTTAGTGCATTTATACGGCTCCCCCGACAGTAATGAGAGTTTAAAACATACTGTATATTCTGATATCTGGTTCATAGCATGAATCTTTTGTCACGTTCTATAGAATTTTAGATAGGAATTTTCCACGCTAGATTTACATTTGTGGTGTGTATGTTTGGGGCTTTATAATACTTTTCCTCAGACAGGAACTATGGTTTCAAGAGGCTGAGCCACACCAGCTTTTTCTCCCTGAATTTTTCCAGCGTTGCTACCTCTGGTTCCATTCCCAGGACTAGCAGAGCTGGCAACACTGGCCGTGAGGAGGATACTGGGTAGACTGGCTTCCAGCAGCTGCAGAGATGGTGCAACTTCACACCACCCTGATGCATCTCTGCAGGGGCACCCAAGGCAACGAGGGCTTCATCCACCCTGCCCTCAGGAGCTCAGCTTGAGCTATGACTCAACTCAATGTGCACAAATCAAGTGGCTCAAAAAAGTTGCATTCCTGTTGTTAAAAGCAGAGCACTCAGCTACGAGCCATTTCTGCAGCTACAGTCTGGTTTTTCTCGCCTGGAAGCCCAGTTAGCCCCCTTCTAATTAGAAGAGAAATGTGGGTCAGCTTTGTGACAGTGAGGATGACAAAGGGCTTTGGGCTGGGGTTCATGTTCCGAGTTTAAATGATTGAGCCGGCGTTGCTTAAATTCCCAGCTAGGCTTTTTCCTGCTCAATAACCCTATCCAGCCTTATTCTTTAATCTTTTCAAAATGTATTTCTTTCACCTAACGCACAGCGAGGCAGCTGCGGTGCATGCATCCACGCTTTGTGTGCGAGGGACACGCGTACGTGTCTGTGGCAGTCCTGTGTGGTCCTATGGGACTCAGAATCCCGGGGAAGTGGTGAGTTGGGCTGCCGTGACGCAGCATATATGTGCTGCTTCTGGATGTTTCATTGCTTGGAAATGGCAGAATCAGGAGGTGACACTTCCGTGTGGCTTGCACCTACGGTATTCACAAAAAAAATCTGTGAATTATTGCAGTGTTTCAGGAAGCGCGCCTCGGGAAGTTTTATCTCCTGGGTTCCCGAAGACGAAAGACTCTGTTGTGGGTTTACATCAGGGAGTAGTGAAAACAGGTTAAGCAACAGAAACATTTTATAGTATCCTCCTCTATCCGTTTGGACAATCTTCAGGCCAGACTAGCCATTTTTACAGCAGCCCCCGGTGTCAGATTTTTGCATGGCTCAGAGGTAACAGTCTTTATATTTTGATCCTTTTTTTCTCCTCTTTGTAGCAACATCTCGCTCGTATGACTTCACCAGCATACTCTACAAGAGGCAGACGACAAGAACGGGGCATCACAGGGTGCTCTCGTATTCCTTCTGCCTTTTAACGGCGTGCATGGCACAGAGGAGTGGCTAGACTGCAAATCCTGGGAAACAAAGAAAATATATCCAGGCTTGAAGCTTGCAAGCAAACTCAATATTAATAAAATGTTTGTTTTCTTTCTGAACATATGACCAGCTTCCCTTTTCTGTGGATTTACAGGTTTCAGGAACACCCTATACCCTCCGTGGAACAGAATGATGACTTAATTGTTCTTGCAAATGACAGCTTTACTTGGCTGTGAGTTTATGAGGCAGTAAATTTGCCTCATAACTTGCAGCATTTATCCAGCACATCTCTATGATGCTGTGAGCTATTTATTACTAAGCGTGTGGAGGGAAGTGAAAGGATCATATAAGCACTCAGAGGAGACATACTATGATGAAAAAAAAAAAAGTTCTTCCATTAGTGTCCTTTTGGTCTCACTCTCTTCCCAGTTTCTTTCAAACATAGGTCCACTGACATCAGTGGGCTTACAGTGGTGTAAGTGGTCAGTTAGACATGGCTAAATAACATGTACAACCCAGAAATATTCAATTTAAAGTTAATATATAGACTAGATACTTGTACCCATACATGCTAGTGATACTCAGAGAAAAAGCAAAATAATCTGAATGACTGCACTGAACTGGACTGAAAAGCCATCTAGCCAAATTGTAGGTGTATGAGTAAGGCAGGAGATAGACATATACACACACAGACACACACACACATAAATATATGTATAAAACAATATTTCATCCGAGTTTCCAGTGATGTAGAACTTGCCGAATGCAAGAACATTGGAGATCAAATCTTTCCTGAATCAGAAGTGGTGCTTTTTATTTTATTTATGTTACCTTCAAATGCCACCTTAATATCACCTAAATGCCACCATAAATGTCACGCTTGTAACCTTGAAAAAGCTTATCAATTGTACTGATTGTTTTTAGAATGATCACATAGATGATAAATAACATCAGTGCCAGTAATTCAGTGGGCTGACGCCTAAGTCCTGTGAAAATAAAGATCTGTTCTCAGGTTGATCCACTGTATGCAATGCATTGTATGCATGACATACATAGTCATTCTCAGTGGTCCTAAAGTGATCTAATGCTAAAAGTATGTTTATCCATCCTAGGAAGTCTCTTTTCCCCTTGATAAATACACATAAGTCTGCCTAACACTTGTGTGAGCTAAGCCTTCTTTATTGTTAACTGGCAAATAAATAGTTCAGTGACAAGCAAGTCCGTATTTGTCAGTAAAGCAGTTTTGCAGGGGAACAAACTAGTTCAATTAAAATAAAACTATTTTCCTTTTTTAAATAAAGTTTTATGTTAATCTTCCAGTGATACTTGTCGCTACATCCCAGTTCCAGTTCACTGGTATAGATTCTGGAGATACATTCTTGGGACTATTATCAGATGCAAATATGAGTAATGCTCTGCATGGAGATAACTGGGAGCAAGGCCAGTTTTGTCCTTGAGAATATGGATTTGTATTGGGCCAGAAGGAGAGAGATCGTCATCTCAGTATTCCCATTCCTAGTCTGGACCGTTTAAGCTGTGGATGTGCAAAGGGACTGGAAGGTATCCCAGCAGCGTTTCCACAGGACCTGGTTTGCAGGCTGGGCTGTAGTGGGGGCTGCCGTGGCATCACGTTCTAAGCTTAAGCTCCACAGTTAGCAAGAAGCACAGTTTCCATCGCTCCTTCACGCACATTCGTGACTGGACATAGGAAATTCAGAAACCTGCTTCACACCACATTTATGCTTCCTTTTCTGGACCTTCCATCTTTTACGTTGTGTCTCTAGGAACTTAAGTTAGATGGTCAGGTCTCCTTAAAAATGTTGCACTGCCTATTGAAGTATGATATTCAGGGAGGTCAAGTAGGCTGCAGCGGTGGCAGGGGACAGTAACGTTTTTCTGTGCTGTAAGTTCCTCTGAGAGTCTATCATTTTTATTTTTACTTTTCTTTAATCTGCTTACCCAATGCTAATGCAGGCGGCATGATCCTTTCACAGTGATACCTAGCAGGAGCCAGAGCTAGGTGACAATACCATGCATTTCTGGAAAACCCATCTTTGCGTCAGAACATTTGCTTTATTAGCTTTCATAGCTCCTGCATTTTGTTCCTGTTTTTAGAGCAAAACTATGACCCAAGAGAACAACCAGAACAGGCACATTTAACGTTAGGTCACAGGCATCTTATGAACAGAGTGGAGGAGCAGCAGGAGCGAGGCTTCCTCAAGCTAGAGGCTGATGGATGGTCCTGACCAACCTTCCCATGGCCCACCTCAGCATGGGGCTGACAGTCCCTTGCCCAACGATGCTGTAGTAGTGCTGATGTCCACACCTGGGTAGCCCTTAGATCTACATTGTAGCTTTGTTTCTAGCCCAGTCTCTGGCCCTTTCTCCTGCTGCTGCTGTCTGGACAACCTGGCTGGAGCTTGTTCACCACCGGTGGTGCTGGGGGGAGACCCTGCTGCCAGCCCCCAGCTCTGCCTGCCCTGCTCAGCGACTGCGGACACCCCACCCCGCCGGCACGGTGTCCTGAAGTGGACACCACAGCTTCTTAAAAGTGCCCTGTGCGTTGGCCAGACACCATGTTAAAGAGGAGGACAAGAAGGAGAGGGGGTGGCAGTTGGGGTGGACAGCGATGGTTTTCCACCAGGCTTTTCTCTAGCACTACGTACACCAAGCTCTGCTCCAACTTTGTGTTGTTATTGTTTTATCACCGTGTTAGCGGTGACTCGCACACGCTAGATCAGGTGGAACTGGTGTGGAATGGCTGGTTGCTCACCTGCCTGCAGGTATATTGTTTGGTAACTTCACATTTTCTGCCTCTCAGAGAACAGCGCACATTGTAACTCACGGTAGGTTTAGACAGGGGCCCATCAGAATAAGACCGTGGCAGACATGTGCATACATAGCTCAAGTTAAATTTGACTTTCTTTCAAAAAAAACAGGAGATTTCTTCACAGTCAGAATTATGGCAATCAACAAACATTGACTGATACTGAGAAGCCAAATAAAAATTTCTGCATAGCCAGAGAATGTCACAGCATGATTTGAAAAACTATATGTATGCATCCCGTTATTTTAATTATCCTTTCTGCTAATGTAATCAAAAGCTAATTATGAATCATAGTTATTTGCAATGATACACAGTGGAAAAGAATTGAGGGGGGAAATGAGGACAAAAAAAAATCATAGTGTCATCTGCTAAATCTCTGATTGAGCTGTCCTTCTGATCGATGCAGACTGACTGATAGAATTGTCATTCTATCGTTCCTTTTCTACTTCATCTAATAAAGGGTTATTCCTAAATTTAGGGGAAAGTATGGATGAATTTGGACTGAATCATTTTGAATGACTGCTTTTACAGCCTGCACTTCAACCGCAGTCACAAACACGTCCCAGTTGCTATTGCTATTTTGTATAGCTGCGGTCTCTTTTCCCTGGGAATTAACTGCAATGTAGCAGAAAAATCTTCATTCTGCATTTCGTGACCTCTTCTCCGCAGACCCTACCCTACCGAGAGCTTTAGCCAACAGTCACCAGACTCAGTGCGTTAAGTCTTACAAACCTGTACAAATGTACGTCTTTTGATTATCGGTGTTTGCGTTCCATTTGGGAAGCAGGTTCTGTTCACGATTTAGCATGCAGCGTGTGACATAACATAACTCAGTGAGGCTTACTGTCCTTGCGAATTTTTTGTTTGCATCAGTTGCAAAAAAGAAAAGCAGCTGCCCATTATAGACGTGTCTGGATGCAGTTAAAACTTTCAGGTGAAACCTCTATATTTTCACCTGTTTTAGAAACAGCTAATAGATTTTTTTGGTTTTCTATTTTTTTTTAGTTTTTCAATTATTTTTTCAGCTTTCAGTTTTGCAGTTTCCTTTCAAACTTTATTTTTATTCTCTGTTAAAAATCCGTGCTAGCTAGTATTCACAGAAAGGTTTAATCAAACAGGCAATCATAAAATATATCTGAGAGACATAAATACTAGTGCAGAACACTCTCCTCTTCAACAAGCATGAAAAGGAGCTAAGGTGTAAGAATTTTACAAAGTGGATTATATAGACTTTCATAACGAAGTCTGGCCAGCTAATTATCCGTTTGTCCATCTGTGCATTCCAGGAGGAAAATAAAATTAATTTTGAGTAATGCACACAACTGGAAACATATGAATAGTTATTTTCTAAGCTTTAGTTTTGTTCTGTGACAGAATTGTGGTCAGAACTTGCAAATGTAAAGTCCAAATGGGTTCTAGCTTCCAGCTACACCATGAAACCCCTTATTTTCCCCCACGGAGTTACAAGTATTGTCCAATACAATGCAAATTTTGAAATGCATTCCACATCTTTGGCAGCAGAGACGGTGTTCCGCTTTCTATTGAAATATTAAAGGAGTACTTTTGTTCCGAGGATCTCGAAATATATTTTTCTAATATCAAATAGGCTTTGAGGCACTCTTCAGGTATTAAAAATATTGCAGTCAATGGCAGTGAGATCGCATGGTTTACCTCAAAGCGCAGAATGAACACTGGGGAAAAAAAAAGAATTCTGACTCTCAGGTGCCTCTTTAATCAAGGTGATGATGACAACGACCTGTCCTATAGTCAAGTTCCTAAAAAGATATATTCTAGTATTTCTATTACATTTCAATTTACTTGGTCCAAGTCATTATTCAGCTACTGGGACTCAGGTTTACAGAGAAAGCCACGTCTAAAGGTTATAAGGGTATGTTGCTGAATTCTCAGTCAACAGTGATCCTCTTCTCTTTATGAACTGAAAGAAGCAACAATTATAACAGAGGATCATGTTTTTAAAAAGAAGTATTGGTTAAGATTTCCCAGCTCTAATATGAGTAGGCCAAAATCCTTAAATAAATATGTATGTAGTCTATTTAGATATTATAAGCTTCCAGTCTGTCTTCTTAGAGAGAGAAAAAATTCTTTTTGGAGATGTATGAAATTTATTCTGTTTGGAGATAATCTCCTTTATGTTGCACAGATTTCGAGTATTTCACTTCCTCTGCTGTTTTTAAAGTAATGTGTTCTGGTATAAAATATTTGCATAATCTAGGTGACTTATTTTATGGATTTTTTTGGTGTGTTTTCTTCTGAAGCTAGGATATAAAAACAATCACTTAAATTAGTGACATTTATAAATAGCTGTGCAAGATACTCTTCCTTCTGCATTATAGAAATAGAAAACCTATGTAATATATCCCATATAGAAATATAAACTCATATAGAAACCCTATAGAACCAACTAGGCGCCTGGTGTCTGCAGCCACTTCCACAAACATTTTGTTTCACATGTCGGCATCCTTTCATTAAGCAATGAACTAAACAATGAAATAAAGAAAGAACTTTTATTTCCTGGCAACTGTGCTGTGAAGTTGGTTTTTACAAGATAAACTTCAAGGTCGTGAAGCCATTTTTGGGCACTTCTTCAGTCAGGTATAGATTTTATACTTCACTCAACTATACTGGTCATTAGAGACTTTTTTTCTGCCTGTTTCAATGACAGGCAGTTGGTACCATATTTCTCTAATTCTTACATCATTAAGAAACAGAGAGACTCAGGGATACCTCCTTGCTCCAGGGAGTTATACATACAGGCACAACTTTGTGGCTCATGTTGGAAGCTCAGGCCATGATTAGACCTACACGGCTCTACAATCACAGTTGCTTCTTGGAAATTTTCTTAGTGTGACACAGGACATTTCCTTGCATTAAGGCAAAATCTGTTCCTAAAGACACACACACACACCCCGATGTTCCGTTACAAGGATATGTATGTGCATGTCTAGTGCATGAGTATTAAATATACACAAGCGTGTGCGTGTGAGTGCACACGTATAGGTACACCTGGCTAACTCCCAGAGCAAGTTAAGAAAGGAGGCTGCTCTTAAGTTTGAAATGATAATCTTAGGAGATTCTTGGCCAGGCTCAGATAAGTTTGCCTTGTATCGGTGAGGTTATGACTCGTGCAGTACAGCAGTTTGGCCCTGTGTGCACAAAGCAGGTTGCACAGGGGCAAGAGACAGCCACTGCCTTTTGCCCGCGCTGCAGAGGGTGCTGGTTGCTGTTGGTGTCGTTCCCTGCATTCATCCTGCTCTGCCCATCCTAACGGAAACAAACCAGATCGTTCCCTGCACTCATCCTGCTCTGTCCATCCTAACGGAAACAAACCAGATCCTTCTCTGCATTCACCCTGCTCTGTCCATCCTAACGGAAACAAACCAGATCGTTCCCTGCACTCATCCTGCTCTGTCCATCCTAATGGAAACAAACCAGATCGTTCCCTGCATTCATCCTGCTCTGTCCGTCCTAACGGAAACAAACCAGATCGTTCCCTGCACTCATCCTGCTCTGTCCATCCTAACGGAAACAAACCAGATCGTTGTTGTGACTTCAGCCGAGTGACCCCCTCCAGCTGTTAGAGGTTTTCTCAGTGAACTGAACCTTCAGCATCCAGTGTGGAGGGCGAACAGCTGAGGCGTTTTCTCTCTCTCTTTCATGAGCATGGAAAGACATGGTTGGTGCCATTTTTTTAGCGCGTGTTGATTCATATGGGACCACGTGTGCAACAGCCTCGCTGTTATGCAATGGTCTGCCCACTCCATAACACGTACCTTCCCATCTTGCCTGCCTTTCTCATCAGCCTTGCAATTAAAGCCTGGTCTGATCCTTTCTGGCAGCTCACCATCTGCAGAACAGGAAGCATTGGCTTTGCTGTGATTTCACACTTCTCCAGATTAAGCTCGCTTACGCCTGAGAGCCTCTAGGAGAGCCGCGTAAGGCGCGGTGGCTGCGGCCGCGCTGTCTTTGGGGACAAAGAGGCAGGAGGGCAGCAGCGGCAGAGAGCAGTTTGGAACACCCGACAGTGCTGTCTGAATCTGTTAGTTTCTCTGATACTTCAAAAGCTGCGCGTTGCGAAATGAACGGGCTAATTTCAACACAAACAGCTCTACCTTCCCGGCGGGCATCGCGCGCAGCGTGCCATGACCTTGCCGCCTGCTTCCTGGTGGGCGAGTGCAACGGGAAGGATGAGGCTGGCTCAAGCTCCGTGAGCAGGACTGTGCTCTCTAGATGGCATCGGCTAGAAAATAGAATTCCCTCTTATTGCTGGCGTTTCTGTATATCACTTTCTACGTCTCAGGCTGCAAGACCCCGGCAAGGAGTTTATTAAGTATTACTGTCAACAATCTGTCACTGTTACTTCTTAAGACTGGCAGCATGGAGAACAAGCCCTCAGCACAGGTTTTCTCAGATGTTTCCACAATCAAATCAGTTTTTAAAAGGATGGTAAGGAGCTATTATGGCTGCTCAGCTTGCCCTGCTCCTCAGTAAGAACCTCACTAGGTAACTGTCAAATCCCTCTCCATCTCACATCGGCTCTAAGCGACAGCTCTGCCTGTGGAGAGCTATTGTTTCTTTTAATTAAAGACACCATGAAGTGAAATTAATACTGCCTCATTCAGAGATGGTTCCATTAATTCCCAGTATAAACAAATACAGTGCATTTCTTGTTTAATTTTTATGTGGCTTTCTGATGTACACTTGTTCTCTTTTTATAATCTGTAAACGAACAAACTTTTGATTCACTCCACTGCTCTGTCAATAAACTTCCCTCAGCTGGATGTGATTATGACAACTGCTTCTCTTCCCAGCTTATTATATTTTCTCCTTCTACTGTAAATCTTCTTGGCTTAGTTGTCCTATGCCGATCACCATGACCTTTTCCTAAGGGAGCAGGAGGGTTTCTTTTTAACATCACAACTTACACAGTGAGTTTTGCAAATGCGATGCACTATAGCAACTCTTTAGTCCATTTTGGGCTTTTGGGAAGATACTGGCTGCTCACAGTCTTTGCCTGTAACTCTGCCTCTGCCCACCCGAGTGCACATCGATACAAGAGTATCTTCCATATCAAAAATGTGTTTTTGTTTTGACCCATGGAATGCCTGAAGTTGTGGGTGAGAAACCCACAGAGTTTTAATCTCTGATTTGCTTCCATCGTGTATTCTCAAAACATTTTTAAGTCTCAAGTTATTTCCAAAGTTGCCAAGGCATTACTGTCATCCAGCAGCTCGCCATCTTCTTACCTTAATTCTTGATATTACCTGGAACTGTGGATTTCCCTGTGCATGCAATTCCTTTTATGACACTGACACTTATTTAATATTTAATGCTTCTAACATTACTGGCTCCACTCTGAAGGCTGCTGGGGATTACACCCTTAAAATGTTAGTACAGCAAGTTTGAAATATTTCTTTTTGTGGAGTTCAAAGTAAAAAAAAACTACTGGAGCTCCACAGAAAATGGTTCAGAAAAAAAATTGGAAAAAGCACTGTGGTCTTGGGGCTAGATTTGACATTACAAATTGGTAGTTTTCATCTTGACACCACTTTAAAAAAAGCATAATAACGTGAAATATTTTCATTAGATCAAATCGAAATATAATTTTATGAGTGTATATGAATACGGTAAATAGATGTGATCAGGATTCTGTAGTGATTCATTATTGGGTTGTGCCATGTAAAACAAACATAATAACTAACAACGAACAAGTCTTTCCTTAATAACTGCATTTTTTCTAAGTTCTGCCCAAGCCAATGTCTTTTTGAATCCCAGTAAATTCTGTATAAAGGTACTTGTGTGTAGATCCATATATTGCTGGAGAGTAAGATGTTCATCATCATAACAAAAGTACATACTTGTAATGTAGTGACTCAGAGAAACTGACATTTGCTATATGTCTCAAATGCTTAACTTACTGGAGCTATTCTTGTTAAAAAAGCAAAAATTCTGAGTGTTTACTGGTAATAACATTTATGCACCCATGCAACTGTGATCACAATTTGTGAACGTCTCTTATGTTAAAGATGCTTTTATTTATTGAATTTAATTAAAGGCTGCCTAAGAAAGATTGAAACTTTTTATGTCAGTCGTTAATTACTACTTTAGGACAATGAAAAGTTCCAGTAGTATAGGGATAACTTTCGCCAAGACCTTAGTATATAAAAATACAAAAGGAGACAAATCACTTTATGTTATCATACTGCAAATAACCTGTTGCATCAACCATTTCTGAAACATGCTTTGCACTAGCGCCTTTGTTATTTCTTGACAATGTGAGACAGCATCAGAATTCCTACTAATGCCAACATTGAGACTCAAGTTTTGAGTCATTAGTCCATGCTCTAAGCACGGAAGAATCTATGCCAGGAAGAACACACAGCATAAACAGACGAAAAATGACTTTGACATACAGCCCCCAAGAAAATGCTAGTTTTAGTAGGGTGGAAAAGAAAGGATGATTCCACAACAGGGCAATGCCCGTCCTGTGAGTTTTTCATTATGCAAGAATTTCCGTTACTTAATAGGTTTATTTGTGTGAAGGAACATTCCAGGAGCAGATCTGGCTAGCTTTTTTGTTTTGTTTTGCTTTTTTTGAATGGATTGTTCCAGGAGACAAACATGATTTGTATATCTTCTGCAGACTTAAAATCTGCTATGCACAGAATAGAAGTGGACTTATTTTTCAAGCAACAATTCTGTAGAGGTTTTTTTATTGTACTTGCATAACATAAGCTTATTGATCTAATTAGCTATGTTTTATTTCTCAGCTGTAATGAAAAGAAAAGATTTAGAAATCAGTTCTGGTATTTCTTTAATATTTCCCAAACCCACTTCAGCTTCCTTGTAAGGTAATTGCTGCCTAGTTTCCTCCTGAATGGATTTGTTTTATTCTCACTTTGGACACCCTTTGTCATTGGAAACTTCAGACTTTAAGGCATAATAGCTGCACCATGAATTAATGGACTTTCTGATTAAGGTGGGACCTTGACATTTGCTTAGGGTACAGAATTCTTTGCCAGGTCCATGCAGAGGTATCCACCACACAGGTGGTCCTTAGCCTGGGTAAAATTTCTGTTACAGTTTTGCTGAGGCAGTTTCGGTGCAGTTGAAGCCTATCGGGTAGACCGTGTCTGTACTGTGGCTGAGCTACTGGAAACTCAAACCCTGATGGTTTCTGCCTTCACGGAAAAATGGGAAAGAGAGAAAGGTGTTGCTAGGTTAGTTTCTCCTTGACTTCCTAAGTCTTAGGTTGCATCTATGTCCCAAACAGTTTTTTTAGCAATGAACATTGATTGTACATGTCATTAGATGCATCTAAGTATGTGATGCATACTCATGTATGTATATGAGTACCAACATATGCTGTACTCGTAGCAGCTGGAGTGGAGCTGCTGGTGAAGCTGAGTGTAGGCATGACGGTCATCAAAAAAACGATTAGTCGAGAAACTAAATATAAAGGCCACCTAAAACTGGCAAAAGGTTAAAAGTTGAATCACAGAGGAAAGAACAAGGGCAAGAGTTCTCGATACCTGAACTGAAGACAGACATAGGGGCAGCAATTAAAGACAAGAGACTGGGGGAGAGCAAGGACCAGAAGCAAGCTAAACTGGAGACAGCGGGAGGGAACTGGACACAGCTAGATAAAAAGCAGGGTGGAAGGATGTACCGTAATGTTGACTCTAGAGGAAGAAGGAGAAACTGGCAATAGCCAAACCATACCATAGGCCAAGGTGAGAAGAACCTGTGCTTGGTAAACAGCCATCTGGTCCTGGGCTAGTAATACCTCCTCCTGCATACCTTGCCTCCCCTAGGTGATCGTAACTGTAACAACAAGACCTACCAGTTAGAAGGTTCCTCCCAAGTTCAAGCATGTGACCTGTAAATTACTATCTGCTTTCAGATACATTGTGAAAATAATATAATCGATATTTAGGAAGTGATCAAGAGCTATACCGAAGAGCACCACAGAAAGAACTGCGTGAAAAGAAATCTCGGTTTTCAGCACTGGATTGGAGTAGCATGCAGTAAATAAAGCACTTCAGACAACGAGGATAACACAAAATATTGACTGGCTGCTCAGCAAGTGAGCCACATCCTCGTTGTGCCCTGAGGCAGGCATTCTGTTGGAAAACCAGTGTGCGCTCGTGTAATTAAAGAGCATAGCATAATATGCCCAGTCAATGGGTTCAGATAAAACTGGCGCTATGGATTTCGCTCTCGTATTTCGTAACTCAGGAGTTCTTGGCTTTAGGGTGTTAAAGGTGGCCATTTCCAGCAGTGCGCACTGCACACAGCAAAGCGCCGAGTGCCTGGCACGGCTGCACCTCCCTACGGCTTCTCCTTAAAGGAGGAGTGCATCAGCTATTGAATTAGTTTCAAAAGCCTTGTGAGGCTGAAATAAATGGTCATATTTCTTCTATATGTAATAGGGAACATCTTACGTTTCCTTTCCCATCTTTGGAGTGTGTCAGCAAGGTTTAGCTGATTAGCAACCACCTGAATTTTCTACCGTTTTTTCTATGGTAGCCTGCAAGTGTGGTAATAAAGTAACTTGTAAAATTGAATATTAATCCATATTTTTATATATACCTGACCGTCAAATTTAAATAAATAAATAAATTAATAAAATGTTAATGAAAGTCTGGGCTAAAAAACGTGTGTGATTATATTGTGTACTATTTTGCTTTGTGCTAATGAGATTCCCAGGAAATTATTTTCCTGACATTTTAATGTAAAGATCACATGACCTCTAGCATTAATTATTTCCATGACCTTGTTAGCAAATGAATCCTTCAGGGCCAATGACATCTAAGAGTAAATTAAACCTCAGAGTTTTATGTGATTTTTGGAAAATATTTTAGCTGGGCCATTAGCTGTGGAAGCCCTCGTCTTCTCCAGTTTTTACAGGGAAAGGTTTCAAAACTCCTCTGCAACTCTATTGGCCTTGTAACCAATTTGAAATTAAACATCAAGACCATCACTTGATGGAAAGACTTTAATGTTTCCTTGCTGAAATTCAGTAAAGCAACACAACACAGTAAAAGGTTAGCACTGCAAAGCTTGCAGTATATGTTGGTTTCTTTTTGCAATTCTCATAAAGCATAAACGCAGAAGAATTGAGATAATACAGCGGAAGAAATATGAGTGAATTGGAAAAGCATTATTTTGCATATATTTTTTTCTGTATCTGACAGCAAAAGAAAAATTGTCACTTTTATAGTCTGTTTGATAAAACAATGATTTGCTGATATGAATTGTAGGAGAAGGAGCAAAAAAAGAGCCACAGCTGCAAAAAATTGCAACAAATGCTGAAAGTTGCATTAAATGCTGTAAAGAAATACATGCCTTGGAATGTCTAGATGATAACATATTAGTTGTGATCCCTATCAAAATTCCCTGGATGGACTATGCCCAGAGTCGGGGGTGTTTGGGGAATTCATTTTTCATCCTGACCAATAATTTATGAGCATTTTTAGCTCATCTTGCGTGAAGAAGCTTATGCCAGTGTTCAAATCGATGCAACGGAGACTTGCACTCTAGAGTATCCTTTAAAAACAGGCAGGCGAATGTCATCTGTTCAATTGTGTATGCTTATATTACTTTTATAGAGTCCTACTTAACTCTTACTTACCCTGCTGGGTTTAGCTTCTTTACACGTTGCAGCATTTTTTAGTCAGCAACTGCAAAACTTTCACTAAAATCCTGACTTCAAGGAACAGTTAGTTGAGAGAATGATAGCTCAGTGGGTCAGAGATGGGAGGATATAGACCACCTGGATTCTAGTTTGCTGATTCAATTCTCACCCAGCTTGATTGCATTCGAAAGATATTGCTGTCTGTGGACTCTTTGACTTGTGTACAGCAACTTAATATGCTCAAGGCCCTATAAGGTGTTTTAATGCTACACAAGAGAATGCTATATTTGGAATTAATTGGAAGTTTTGGCAGGCTGGCCAAAGTGGTGAAGAAAATGAGCTATTCCTTGAACCTAGAAATCAGAAAAAAACCAGTTGTCACCAAATGGTAGATTGCTGGTAGGGCAAGATAAAAAATGAATGAGATGATTATTTTGTTACCTTAAGTATATTTGTATTATGGTAAAAAAATCTATTAACTTTCATCCTCATATTACCATGCTTCCAGTTGGGATGTAGTCTATCTTCTCCTTCCAAATGCCATCAACTTCATCTCTGTACCATGCTGAAGATCTCCTAGGAAAAGACTCAGTTTCCATTCTTCCAAGTTATTCCCTCTGTTTCCATCCTTCCAAGTTATTCCCTCTGTGTGTGTGTGTGTATATATATGTATATATATATGTTGATTTGCACTGGGGGTTTAAATCTTTTAAAACACCTTTGTCCAAAAAAAAAAAAAAAAAGAAGAAAGTTCACTATTTGTGTAACACTGCCTGTCATCATGGTCTGGAAGGTACTGGAAGGTACTCTTTGATATAGGGACAGTGGTTCATAAATAACAGTGAGCCCACTGGAGCATAGATGTTACATGCTGTCCTAAGCCTTAAGAACTAGAAAAAGCCCACCCAGCCTTCACTTTCGATCTGACCTATGTTGTGAGTGATACTTTTCCACACTAATAAACTGACTAATTTCTTCTTTACAAAATTATTCATAAATAATTACAGGTCATTTCTTGTAAAGTCTATACTTTTGCATAAAGTGCATTAATCAGGCATCGTTCTTGCTCTGAGACGCAGGGAAACAGATGGCTACAGCAATAGTAGGAACGACTGTCTCTTGCCTCAGCAGCCTGAATGCCTAGTCAGTCAAGAAAATTAGTTTATTATGCCCCTGATTTATTTTAACTTTGACTATTTTGTCTCCAAAATGCACATGAATATTGACGTTTTAAATTCAGATTTCACATTTGTTCACTTGAAAGAAGGATTATTTCCATAGGGAAACAAATTATAGTTTCTATACCTAACTTATAAAGGTGGACAGGTAAATATTTTCTGCCTTTGTTTGTTTACAAAAAAAGATACTGTAGAGAGCAAAAGGAGTCACTCTAAGAAGTCACTTGCAAAAATCCAACTTCATTATCTCACTGTGGGTTTGAGGCTTAACTCTGTTGTTATTTGTGTGTTTTCATGTTCTCATGACCCCATTAAGTTCAATAGATTTACTTGGACTTTAGAATGCTGCTTCTTAGCCACGTCTAATATAGGATGGGGACCTGCTCCTGGTGAAGGCAACCGTCAGGTTTATTGTTGGATCATGACTCCTCAGTTACCATGCCAAGGGGCACACTAGAAAAACAGTGGGTTTTCAATGAGACAGAGAGCAGCTCTGCCTATTCCGTGCATCTTATGGGGCAGTTCTCATCTGACAAAACAAAGTCCTTACCACAACAGCTTCCTCCGCTCCCTGGCCGGGCTTTGCTGCTGGGGATAGAAAAGGCTGTAGTTGCTGTCCTTTAATCTTGGGAGTATGAAAAACACAAGCCTGCATTTTGTGGCGCCTTGTTCTGCAGCAGATGTCAGCTTACAGCCAGCCTTCCTTAGCATCAATGGGCTCAGAAACAGACCCTTTCTTTTTTTTTCCTTTAGAATTATACTCTTCAAGAAAAAAATAAAAATCTTCAAAGGACTGTACATAGACCAGTTTGTAAAGAACACATAGTATCTGACGTTAGTGGTATCTGATGCTTCCATGGAAGAAAGGCTCATTCTTCACAGAGTTCTCTACAGTGAATGAAATTGCACATAGTCAGAGGTGGGTGAATAAGGAGTGTCAGTGTTTTACACTCTTTTTCACAGGTGTAAGTAATGCTATTCATTGTGGAGAGCAGGCCTGATAGCGTTAAACTTCCAGACAGTTCATCAAGAAAGATCCATTTCATTATAATGATTCATAATGTAAGACAACCCACAAAGAAGGAGAGACAGTTTCACTCTGACTTCATTCTGGCAGTGCTTATCCTAACACGACACTCCTTAATCCCAGGCAGCTTCAATGCAACTGCCAAGGCAGCATCAGCTGCCGTCTGCAAGAGCCCAGGAGCTTGTGTCAGCTCACCGAGGGACGGCAGCTCCCTGCTCCTCCCAAAAGAGGGATCGTTTCATCAGGCACATCGAAGCCTGGAAATTCAAAGTTGCAATATAAACAATGGTTATGATTCCCAACCCAGCTGGTGCTGTCAGGCAAAAAACCCCGCAGTCATTTGAATGCAGCAGGATAAACACACTCGAACGCTAATTTGTTCAGCTACCGTTCCAGCTTGTTACCCATCTTTGGCAGATATAAGTGCTTAATTACAGTAGTGATGTCCACACAAGTATCGTGGATGATGCTTTATCAGGTGTTTATTATACCAACGAGTATTATCAGGCTGCAGGATAATAAGCAATATCTCAGTCCTCAAAAATTATGTGAATAATATTGGAAAACACAGTCAGAAAATATATTTTCCATAGAATTTGCCAGTTAGAGAAGCGGCAGGTTTCAATCTGGTGTTTGGATTGTGGCAAACTTATGATGGGACTTGAGCAAGACTCTGGTGGGACCTGTGTGGTTTCTGCTCTGCTCTCCTTCTGGCAATTTCTTCAAAGGACAGAAGCCAAGAGTTTGCAAGCCCATAACCCTTTTGTTTCAGAGAGTTCACAAAAAATCAAATTGTAACTAAACCAAGTTCAGAAATTTCTAGCTGCTCCGTCAAATGGAATTTTCTGCTCAGCTCAATTTATTATGACATTTAATTAGATATTATTGATTATTACATTATTAATTGAAGCTAAGAGACGGGGCTATTTGAGCAGTGGTCTGTAAAGCTTGCAGAGCGCTGCTAAGCAGCTTGCTTATGGACATTGCTGTGGAGGTACGACGTGGTAGAAGCCTCTTTCCACTTTTGCATTGAGTTACCTATTGTCAACAATTTTTCTGTCCACATCCTCCAAAGAACTGCTGAAGGGTTTTCACAAAGAAAACAGGCACTCCCTCCCTTCTAATATTTCAACACACTTTCAGTTTGTTAACAAATTGGGAGGCGATTTGTAAGTATTGACTTTGGGTGTCGAGGAACAGTGCCCCTTCCATCTCATTTTTATCTCTCCTTCCCCAGTTCCTCACGACACATTTGTGGTTTCAAGGCTTTGTGGCGGGGATTTCCACCTCCCCCCGCCATCACCTAGCAGGAAGGGGGCTTTGCAGCTGACATCCAGGTATTACAGCATTAATTCTTTGATTACAAAATAGGTTTGTACTCCTTTCAGGTGCTGCTTTCTGTGAAGGGTTACACAGTGTGGCAGCTGAACATTTGGTGATAGTCCCTTTGAAAACAGGATTGCTGAACAGCATCTTCACTGGAAGAGCTGGTGAGTAATAGGCATTAATGAGGAGTTGCAGTGCCTACGTCTACATGCTCTTTGTTCAGGTGATTCATGTTGTCTCACTGTGAACACGATAAATCATGGCACAAGTTGTGCAGCATGAATAATCCACGGTTAATGAGAAAATAAAAGGTGATGTGCAATACCATACTTCAACACACATCCTTATGTAAGCATAACTCTTTTGACATTTATTGGAAAGATAATCACATGTATCCTTCTTTACCACCAAGTTATGAATTACTTTCAACTACTTAAATGTTCTCTGTCAAAAAACCAAACCAAAACAAAACAAAAAACCACCACCAAAACCCCAAAACAACAAAACCCCAAACCAAAACATTAAAGACTGGGAATACGTGGTAGAATTTGTTTTCTATGTTGAATATGTTGAAAATTTGCTAAAATTCAGGTAACAGAAACATGGATACACACATACAATGTGTGTGCATACAATTAAAACATGTAAAAATTTACATATTTAGGCTTTTTGGAAGTGAAGAAACAGACAGTTTTTCCAATTAAATATTCTTCTGCAATATAAAAATGCTAGCTGCTGATGTGCTTGTATATATTAAAATTTTAAATAATGAAATTAATGTAAATATATGCAGTTAAGACCTTTGTGTAGATTTTGGAAATAATTTGAAGAATTTTGACCGAATAAATATACAGAAATTTAACCTGTGACTCTGAAAGATAGGTGACACTGAAAGGCACTGGCTACCTAATTCACACTGAGTTGGGTAAGGTAATTAGCGCTTCTGAAATATCCACTAGCTGCCTATTTGCAATTTCAGACATTTTAAAATTCAGGACATCCATTACAGTTATGAATTGGAATCCTGACGATGTGTTTTTAATGAACTAATTTTCGAAAGCTAGTTATACCTGAAAAATCTTAGCCTGCGACAAAAAAGGATTTAAGCCAACTTCCCATTCAGAACATTTTACACATAGCTTGGGTACTACTCATTAGAGCCTAAGATAATAAAGAGGAAATGTTATTGTATCCATCCTGGGCTAGATTTGGGTACGTCTCTGAAAAAATAAATTTCAGTGCAAGTGCGTTGGTTGGTTATCTCTGGGCAGACTGGGAGCCCTACACCAGTGCAGCACCTACTGCTCACTTACAGGCTATTTTCAGAATTATAGGTAGCGCTTCCCAGGCTTTGTGGGGATCCTCTGAACAGAGGTGGATTCAAAAACATCGGCCATGCCTTGTTAGTTATGACATCAGATGTAAGTATAGTTCTCCTATCCTGTAAGTGGCACTAATTATTAAAGTAATGTTTGCACTGAAAATGTATCTTAAAGTAGGGTAGAGTTTATCTCACCTGGAAGAGGCAAGTCATTTCAAGCATCGCCAAATCCGATGATGATGGCATTGTTTAGACCTTAAGCACAGGTGTGAACACAGGTGAAGTGGTATGACTGTGAAGGACAAAGGCAAGGCTCTTTTCACACCGTTAAGATGAAAATGGAGATTGTGGCTGGGGAAAAAGCCAGCCATATGACATAGCTTGTAGTGTTATATTACTCCTATTTCCAGAAGAATAATCCTCTTGAAAGATGGCTCTCTACCAGGAGGATAGACGCCCTGCAAATTATGATTCCTTTATTGTTGACAGCGATTTCCTTTCAATGCACTTTGTCAGCTGAAGAGCTGAGGAGCACTCCAGGTGGAGAGTCTAGGTGTTATTTAAATACAGGAAGAGAGAGCTTTGGTTTCCTTCTGAGGGTTTTCTGCATCTTCAGGATAGTTCTTTGTTGTTGGAATTTCTTTTGGAAACAGACATTTGCACAAAATAATCCAAAGTAGAACAAAACAATTATGTGGCAATGTTAATCTCATCTAATATTCATATTAATGACCTATTTTTAGACAAAACAGTTATTATTATTATTATACCTTTGCTTTAAAGTCATCTTTTATCATTACGTGGACGGATCTTTCAAAACAAGCTGTAACTGCCTGCATTTGGCACAATACAGTAATTTTTATTGCCTTTCTTTTGTTCCCCCTAAGAGCTATTTTTCATTTCTGTTTGAGACTAAAAAAGTCTTTTTATTTTAATCTGATTTTTTTTTTTTTTTTCTGGCATTGAAACAATCAATAAGAAACCTGCCTCAATACCAGGAGAGAATGACCTTTGTATTCTCAGCTGATGATACTGCAGAAAGGTTTGACTCTGGTGTCAGGCTATTATTTCTCTGTATGTTCCAGCCTACATGGAATTTTCCTAATATATCTATATATAAAATCAAATGAGGTTGTTTATTATAAACGAATGCAGATGTCCATAGTTATGCTTGAACGACAGCATTTTTCTTCACCAAACATTATTTAGAGAGTCATTAGAGGTTTTGCCAGGAACAGTTTTAAATGCAAAGAATGACTTGACAGCTTGTGAGTATAAATGTACAGCACTCTTGCTTCTGCGTTCTGGTGATATGGTCAAAATAACTGTGCTCTTACCTGAGCCTTTCTGAACCAAACAGGTCCATACGCGCATTTCCTATCCTCCTTTCACTTTTAACAATATATGCTGCTGAGTTGAAATCTTTGCTTCATTCATTCCTGCCATATATGTTCTTATGTACGGACTAGAAATAAGCCAGAGCAAACAGTTTAGGTTTCATTCTTCTCCTATTCATGATGCAGGTAATTCAGGATAAACTGGGAACACATCGTGGAACATTTGTTCCCAGACTGGTCGACTTCTAAAAATTTCTGCTTGCCTTTTGCGATTGTCAAACAATGGTGGTGATTTTTCTGTCTGTATCACATTTTACAGACCTTTTCACAGATTTACACAAGTGACTGTTTCCTGCAGTTATTTATACGCTGCCTGTACTGTCCCTGCGCTGCTTATCTGCAGAGCTTTCATAGAAAACGTGAAAAGGAGAGCAGGTCCTCAGCTTGAGTAGAGTAGATGATGTTTGATAAATAAGGACCTAACACACCAATATTAGGAAATAATCCTGAGAAGGGAGACTCTAGCTATAACACAGCTGCTCAGATTACACAAATATAGATTTATGTTGTTAACTCCAGTAAAAATGTTGATGAAACCGAAGCACACTAATTTTCTTTAGGCAGTGTTTGTCCCATAGCAGCTAAAGTTACTTACAACAATGTCAGAGGTACCTTCACAGCTGACCCCCGGGCTTCTGGTGGGCAGCAGCTGAGAAATTGATGTTGTTTAGGAGCGTGTCAGTCACTATTCCCCAGCTTTGGGGGCTGCAGAAATGGCTGGAATAACACGATAGCTGAGACCTTCTGCAGGCTTCCTGTGGCACTGCTGGATTGCACACATAGGCCATTTAACTATTTTCTTTCAATTTATTTCTTAATCATTTTAATTATGCTTCATTACATCCCCACAATTGCCAAATGCTAATGCTTTTTCATGGGGTCATTCATTTTAATAAGCTGAGCATTGCACGTACTGCAGCAAAAGCTGAATACTAGGATATTTTACATTAATCATAAGTTTTAAGTTAAAAATTGCAAAGGAAATGTACATTCTTACCAGTTATAGCAAGTGTTTCCAAACAGTTTAGTAACTATCACCCGCTCAGATCAATTGTATTTCTTTCTAGCTGTGCTAGCAACACCACAGCACTATGAACCTGAGAAAGTTCCATTTCCTGACCAAATGACCCGTATCCTTACGGCAGGCACATCCCTGTGGTACTGCAGCAGCATCACCATCCCCACGCAAACCACAGGGATTCAGGAAATCCTGAGGACAGTCAGTGGAAAAAACTGCATTAACTCACCATTTTTGTCGATGGGTGGGTACTGGAAGCTTCTTCTCATGTCATCCAAAGACAGACCCTGAGAAGGGTGTTGTCCAGTGCTGCAAATTAAATAGGAGGTGTCGGTTTAGATAAGACTGATAAAGCCACATCTCCAGACCATAAGAACTTTTTCTATGGACTTGGAAGGAAAAGATATTAACATGAAATATATCAGCCTGATGCCCAGCCACTGGCATGTGCAGTAAACAAAAGGCAAGAAAAAGTTAGAAAGCAAGAACATGAATCACACGCATGCTCGCATTTCATCCATTCTTAGAGTGACTTCCCTCAAACATACTGTTCGGGGCATCACAACCGTCTGTACATTGCTATTTTAGAAGCCATTCTAGGTATCAATTCAGGATCATAGTAACATACTTTATGTATCACTGCTAACAGACTCCAACAAATAAGTTTCTCTGGCAAGGAAGATCACTGAATTATCTTCCAGTTACTGAGCAAACCCACTGTCCTGCCAACAGGTTGTTTATCCCCAATCCTTATCATGTACAGGACTGGCCTCTACCAGCTCTCTTCTGATTACAGGCAGAGAGAAACCAAGCGCGCACAAAAACAAAAGCCCAAACTGTTCTCACTTAGCCCCTATAGTTCATTTATTTCTGAGGAGCTGTCAAAAGAATAAAGCAAGGGATAATGGTGACAGTGACACAGCTGAGGCACAGGGAAGCAGCGCAACACATGGACGTAATGTAGGGATGTGCTTCTGAGCAGTTTAGATACGATGGAGAGCCCAGATCTATCACAGCGTATCCGATACTTGACTGGGGGACTAAAGACAACCTACTGGATCTAAGTACTCCATGAAAATAAGCGTCTTTTAAAAAAGACGCTCATTCATTTGACCTGCCTTTTCCAAGTATGCTTACATAAACCTTGAGAAGCCTTTTATTTGAAAATACCATAAGCCACAGTTCTTGGGCTTTGACATGGTCCAGGCAGAATGCACAGTACTAAACGGAACTTTATATCAACGTCATTAGCCACTGTGGATATTATTTATCTCACAATACATAAAACCCCAAAGGTCTGTTACCACCAGA
>JAUTDB010000084.1:1063669-1074739 GCA_032274285.1 Polihierax semitorquatus
TCTGGGATTACTAAGGTGCCTGCATCAACGGAAATAGGAAAACCTATTTATTCCATTTTTTTTTGGCAAAACACTACCTTAAGAGTCTACAAACTTCTTTAAGACTGCCCATTCACTATGTGTTTGATACAAAATGGATATCTTGGACCAAAGCCCAGTGCCAGTTACAGCTGCCTCTGCAAAATGAAGTACTCTTAAATCCTGTTCACTTAAAGAGAGAAACATTCTTTATGCAGAGGGATCCTGTGTGCCTAAGCACCGCTGCGTCTTCACCCATCACCCCCAGGTCTCCCTGGTGCAAGGGGTGACTGCAGGGAGCCTGCACAGCCTCTGCCACCAGCTGGCCTGACGGGCTTTTCCTTTTCTTGTTGAGCCTTAAGTTTTGATTGAGTGAATTATTTTAGCCAGGAATGACGCAGACTTTCTAAACTTCAAGGTCTGATTTTACTGGCTGAGGTTGCTTGTACTGGTATAAACGCTAGGCAGTCCAGTGCTGTACGTACACACCGGTGCTTTACATCCAGATGTTATATATCACATGTGGAGCAGGACATTTTTTCAAATTAATGATGTAATGTCTTTATTCAGAGTGTGACCTAACTTCTGAAAGCATGTTTTAGAGGATGCAGGTTGGGCAAGGTAAGAGCTCTCTCTTAAGCATTAGGGAGAGATCATGCAACTGGGGAGCAATATATTCTGAACTTCGGATGCTATTAAGTTCACATACCTCAACCATGGGTGTTTCAAATGAGCTTGGCATTTGCTTTTAAACCGAAAACTGTTTTCATCACATTCTATGGGCAAAATACATGAATATGATCTGGAATATCCCTGTATTGTCCTGCATCATGTAATATCTGATAGGCTTTCTTGTTCAGCTAGAGACAATGGATCAGAGCACTGTGTCCTAACTGTGATACATAAATATGCAGAGATCTGTAACACTTCAAAATCCTTTCTCGATATTTTAGGAAAAACAAAACAAAACAAAACAAATCAAAACAAAAACCCAACAAACCCATGGGTGAAAAAGAAAAAAAAAAAAACAAACACCAAAACCCAGAAAGCATATCACCAAATCAGATATCCTTATCCAGTTATCTAACTGTGCAGAGTTTATATTCTACTACATACCTTTCATTTGAGCAGAAAAAGGCAATTTAGACAATGTATAGGTCTGAAAATCACCATTTTCCCATAACTGTCTCATGAAAAGTGATATAAGCCGTATGTACTGAAAGCATCACTCTAGGAACTAAATCAAAGAACAACAATTCAATCAATGGAATATTATAGCTAATTGTATTTCTTTGTAAATAAATAAAAAGAAAGAAGATAGACTTCCTAGAGAATTCTGAGATGAGCCTACAGGATACCACTGTTTTCTTCTATTCCCATGCTGAAACTGTGACATTGGTGCGTAGAAAGAGACACACACAAGAAAGCATTTCTCATTCTCTGCAAAGATTTAGCACGGTCTGCTACATTCTAGAGGAAAATTTCAGGATGAAATATGATGGTCCTTATGAAAAATATATAAGCATATGCAGTCTGAGTTTTCTTCGCTCTGGATAAAACTCTGTATTAAAATTGAACCTCTGCAAGATCAATATGCCTTTTTGCCTGCTTGTCTATGCTGGTTACATGAAAAACTGTTCATACTGTCTTATGGGTGGGCCTGAGTCCTCAGTGGCTGATACTGTGCCCTTTGGGGATTTTCTGTTACAATGGGACAAGGAGTGAAATTCTGGCTCTGTTTGAGCCGACGGGAGCTTTATCTATGACACCAGTCTAGCCAGGACTTTGTTGTATGATTTTTGGTGCTAATAGATAAGTAGTTCTCACTTCTGCTTAAAAAAAAAATCCAACTGTTGGCCTTAGCAGTGGGCAGGGTATGAAGAAGCCTTCTGCAAACGACTGACTAGTTCCCTAAGGATGAAGGAGGAGGATTCTTTAATGCTCATCCTCCAGCTTCACAGGCAAGGAGTTCTTGACACCGTTGTGTCTGCCAGACCCTGAAAGAAGACACCTGAAATGATAGTCCTGTTTTGGTGGGGCACAAAAGGGAGATGTTATGAAGAGGGATTGGGTAAGAATGACTCATGCTGTCCAGTTTCTCTTCTTTCTCCGGGCAGGACCAGTCTAGGGGATTCCTGCGATATTTGATATCTTATAAGATCCTTGCTTTAAGAAGAGAGAAGGAGAAAACCCATCAGTTTGCTTTATTGCACTGTCAGGTTTTGATTCTTGGGCTACTACACCCCTATTGATGTCTTAATGGGACCTAGGAGATAATATCTCTGGCCTAGAAAATAATAATTCTACTATAAAGACCTGCTTTATTCTCTTCTGTTCTCTTTTAAATACTTGTAAGGCAACAATCCAGAGACTTCATCACTACATCAAGAAAATCAGAGTTTAATATCAGGAAGGCAAATAAAAATGCTCTTGCTAGGGGAAACTGAAATAGTATATACAGCTATTTGGAAACCCATTTACCATATTAAAAGAAGTTACCTACAAAAATTCATGTATTTAACAACTTTTAGAAGCAGTACATCTTTCTAACAGGACACAATGGTAAACTAAGAATTTTATGATATTTTTGCACAATTTATTAAGATTACGTAGATTTTATCTTGCCCTAAACATCTCAGCATTACCCAGAAATCTTTGGACTACATTTATCTTGGAAAAGAGAGCTGAAGCACAGTGATGCTTAGGTTATTTTTCTCCCTCTGCACAAACTACATGATCTGCATCTTATACATCTTGTGTTTGGTGCAGTGTGCTGCACAGTGGTTGTTTACACACTGGGTCTTTACCAGTTCAGTTGTCTTTCCCTAACACATTTACCCGATTTTTTTTTCACCTGAGATTTCAAATGTGAAACTAAGATGAGAAGAGTAACACCAAAAATTAAAAAAAAAATCACGGTAACGACATTTATGCTCCTTTATTGATTTTCATGTAAGATGTATGTAGCTTTCATTTAAGATGTATGTAGTATTAGTTACACTATTCATAACAAGGTCAGGTCTATATCGGAAGCAACAAGCTGTGTTCTTTCTGCTTCAGGTATTACTGGCATTAAAAGTTGTTCTGTAATCAAGCGTGTGGCAATTCTGTTGATGATGCACGAGACACTGGACTTGCCCTCATCCTTGCTCTGCTGCAATGACCACAATGGCAGACGTGCTATCATCAGGAAACCAGGCTGATGCAGTTTTGAGGAACTTACAGTAAGTAAACAAATTCTCTAAGATTCACTGTTTGTAGCCACTGTCTCACACACATTTACAGCCCTTTAAATCCGCTGTCAGAGTTCATGTACCAGCAGTGAACCTGCCCTTTTTTGTCACTTTTTCTGGGCAGGTTTTGGTTATAGTCTGTGGTCTGCTTGTTTATAATTCCTTCCATTTGCTGTGCTCTCTATTAATTTATTTCCAGCTTTCTCCATACTACTTTGGAATTATCAAGGCGTGTCAGAGCTGGCAAGTGTGAATGTTTCACCTTGCTACTGCTGTGCCATTTTGGGAGGAGAGCTATGCAATTATGACAAGTTGCTTGTTATTAACCTTTGATTGCCGAATGGTGTTTGTTGAGATGCAAAAAGCAAGAAAAAAGGCAATTTTAATTCTCTCATCCTTACTGACTTCACACACTCTTCTTTTCTTGCCTGTCTGTTGTGGAACAAGCTCCCATTTTCAATTCGTTCTCTTACATTAATGTGCTCTTTCAAATCTCTTCCAAAAGCTCATTTATTCTCAGCAACTTGTTAATCAGTTGTCCCTTCTCTCCTATTATTATTTCTATTTCATCTGTCCTTTCATCAACCTTGTTTGCACTCTCTCTATTTCTTACTCTTTTCATTGTGCTTATTTTTGTAACTCATTTTATTGTACTCTTTAAGAGTAAATTCAGAGTGCCCTAGCTAGGGGTGCTAAGTAAAATCAACAGTCAGAATCACTATAATGAAGTCAGATCTACAATGCAGGGCTCCGATGCTACCCACAAAGTAAAAGCAGACATACAGTTCTCACTATCACTTACCACAGGGTCCCATCCTGGAGTTCACTGAAACCATGGAAGTTACTGAATTGGCTTCTTTTAGCTTTGGATCAGGCCAGGATGAGAAAACGCAGAGGCAAGGCAGAATGATAAATGGAATGGAATGGAAAAAAAGAAAAAATAGGTCCAATGGAATATATGGGAGATTTAAATTTATCACCTCCGTTAAAACATCCATTTTAATAAGCATGCAAACCTCCCACCAAATTATTCCAAAAAGGTACGTATGCAATATCCTCTCTCCGATTAGGCCTAAACCCAGGATGTGAAATAAAATTTATTAAACACTGGGGAATAACAATTGGAAAAGGAATTCTTCCAGTATGTATAGCCTTCCTGGCTTGGCAGTAAAAATAATGTACAATGAATGGAGACCTTTATTTCTTTTTAGAAAGATGACTATATTAAAAATATCAGATGCCTATATCTTTCTGTTATCCTTTGAAATATATATTTTCTAGGTTCATCAATGTCTGATCACTTGCCTTTTGTTAATTCCATATTCTCTTAAAAGCAATAACTAAACCAGAATATGCATGCCTTCTGAAGTTCTTCTGAAACAAAAAAAGAAGACATTTCAAAGCAGATAAAATTTAGAAACTAAATTCAGCTACACTTAGTGATTTAAAATAGAATTTGAGATCATTTCTGTTGCCTTGCTCAGTTTGTTCTACCCTTTTACATTTTAAAAAAGAACTTTCAGGCCACAATATTAAAGATATATCTGATGTAAGTCACATATATTCATATACAAGGTACAAAAATGTTTTCAAATGAATATTGTATTTGCCATGATAGTGCAAGGGAATACTAAATTTTTTTAAAGAGGAAAATCTAAAATCATACAAAATTCAAATGGGCCAAGTGATGTGACTTTTCATACTTAACATTGAGAAAAACTCCTATGTGCCATTGTAATGGGAAAACCCCCCAAACTGTTCGTTCTGAAAAACATATTTCATTTACTTTGACATGACATTAATAAAGTGTAAGCTCAGCAAAATACACATTTAAATGGTGTGACTTGGCTCCAGTTACACCTTTCAGTCAAAGCAACACTGAGTTAAGTATGCTCCTACAAATCTAGAACATACCAAAATTAGGAATGTACCTACTTTTCCCATAGTAGTCTTGGAATAGTGAGTTTAATCTTTCTTGATTGTGCGCATAACTTTATTCCATTCTGTTTGTGAAAGATAAAAACCTACCATGGCTACCTATGTAGACTATTTTTATATTTTTTTTGCCTAATAAGTAGAAGCTCTTGCTTGTAACACAATTTCAGGTCCTATATAGTTTTTGACTTGCAGAAGTGTACCCCCAAAATATATATTACGTGAGTGTTCAGCTGTGAGAAGCAGGCTTCTATAAAAGTATATATTACTATAACAGTAACCTAAAACAATTACTGATGATGGAAGAAGAATGAAAAAAAGACAACACATTTGAAATAAGTTCAAACAAAAAGACCTACAGATATTACTGACAGTTTGTGAGATTTTGTCCAGTAAATAAAAGGAATGCTGGCCTGGAAATCAATGAACCAAAATTGGTGTGTTGGAACCAATTTTGGTTCATTGATTTGGGCTTGTACAATCCCCAAAGGGAAAAGGGTCTATTTTATCAGAAGCAAAAAGGGAATCACAGTAATCACAGCAGCTGACTTGGGATTTTATTATTGAACCAACCTTTTCTCTTCCACTATGAAGAACTGCGTGATAGATTAAGAGTTTCTTAATATTGTACTTTGAAATTAGCTCAACGGCCTCAAGTGGGTCTTTATATATAAAAAAAAAACATTACTGGGATTCTGCTCTTACCCTTTTGGGTTTGTTTCACACTTTTGTAATTCCTTTTATTCAGCTCGTTGATGCTACCATTTTCACGTGAGCTAGCAAGCTGAAAAATGACAAAATTTCTCCTGTGTCATTAGGGCAGAAAAATACCACAGATGTATTTGCACCTGAGAGAAGCCTCTTGCTCCTGCTAACAGTGTCTGTGATGACACATCTCCCTTACTGTTGCCCTTTGGGTGCGCTGGATCACGGCTGCCCATTGCAGTCCTGCCTTCACTGGCTGTGGCTCTAATTCACCATCCAGAACCTGGGACACCTAAAACACTTGAACATGTTAGTTAGACTGACTAGGTTCAGCCATACTCACAAAAGATGGGGTTGTACGTGCTGGGTTTGTCCATTTTATTGAGGTTGATGGTGAGAATGGCTCGCAAATCTGAAAACAAAATAGCTTCAGTTTTCTTCCTTTCAGATTTTCTTTTTTTTTTTTAAATAATGTTTCATAGAAATGACACCATTAACAAAATATTTAGAGCTTGTAACCAATCTAACTGAAGTCAGACTCATTGCTAAGAGTTAGTCAAAGATTTAATCTAGTCATGAACATTTATAGTATTTTGGTGGGAGCTTGGTGCTGGAAGGGGTTGGGTTTTGCTTGGGCTTTTTGGTCTGTTTTATGGCCACTCAGGTGGTGTAATGATTTTTTCAATGTTTTATGGAAAAAAAATAGCTCTCAACCAATATTGTACATTTTCACTGCATACTACTTGATAAGTAAAAAGTATAAAGGGGCTTATGACACCTTTTGGAAATGTCTCCATTGCCTTTCATAGGAACAGGTTTAAACTGATACAAAAAACATTTGTAAATCATACTCAAAATATACAATATGATTTAGTCAATAATTGAGGAACTTTTTATTACAAATATTAACTTTTGATGTTTGAGGAATTTAATTTTTCATTCTTAATTAATGATAATTACACAGACACACTCATGTATATCTATGCTCACAATAAATATGTGTTTCAACACGTGTTATATATACAAGTGTGTATACCTATACATTTAGAAAGAGAAAAAAACACATACAGTTGCTCCTATTCCTGTCTTACCATGTGAAATTTGCTAAGATTCATTACCGTGATAAAGAAACTAAAAGTGCACTTAATCTTCAACAGGCTTTTCAGCCCTCTTCTCCTTCTTTCTTAAATTCATTGCACAGGAGAACAGAAGTATAAAATCTTATGCAAATTTGAAATAAATAGATTAAATATTATTCTGTGTTCAGTCATAAGCAACCCTCTCAACCTTCTCTAATCAGAGATGAAGAAGGCAGTGATGCAGAATAACACCAAAAATACAATGATAATAGGATACCTATCAAACATTTCCAGAAATAAACACCCACAACAAATGTGTCTCTGTTTATTTGGTTCAGTGTAAGAAAAGTTTGCTTTCTTGAGAGCTATGGACTTATTGATAACGTGACATTGATTTGGTGGTGATTCACATCATAATTATCTTTCAATTTTTGTAATGAAGCTCTGATATTCCTTGTTAACATCCACAGATATTTTTCTTTTTTATATTACAAAAATTCAAATACAACACACAACTCAATAAGGTTCCCTTTAACTGAATCATAAAAATTTACCTCCTGGTTTTACCTTCACACATCATGAATATATTGCTAATTAAGAGCATGACAAAGGTAAAAATAAAAATAGTATTTAAGGGTAAATTTACTTTTTTTATTGACTCTTCAGTCTACTGAAACAATTTTTTTTAAATCACCCTGATCTAGGTCAGAGTAGGTTATGAACAAGGTCTGGGTTCATGCAAAGTGCACAAGCAGAAGACATTCATTTTCTAATTACTCCTTTTTCACCTGAATTTTTGTGCTTTGGTTTAGGCTATAGCGGCTGTGAAGAAAGTTCATAGAACATTTGGCAGGGTAAAAGTACCTGGAGCCTTTCAGGAGGACTAATCAGTGGTTGGGAAAGGAGTGTAACAAGGAACATCTGACCACATTATTTCACCATTATTATGGCTATCCATAGATTAAGGGATTGAGCTGTCTCAGATGTACATAGGTATGACCGTGTTACTTTGTAATGGCATAGGCACAGCTTCACATCCTAAGAGGTTCTAATCCTCAGTGCCACTCGCAACAGAAACAGTCTTAGGCTGTGTGTGTGCCAAAGGCATATGAAAAGTTATAAGGAGGGAAAGAAAAAGAAAAGTACTAGTCTGTACGTACTGTACTTATAAAGTGATCAGAATCCTGAGACTTACTCTGCATAGTCATATCTGAGGAGAAGGACAGCATCTATTCTAAACAGTCTTTTTACAAAAAAATCGTAATTAATCTCTCTGGGGATAAAATGTAACTATTGTGTAGTTCTAGGGTGGCACCCAATACATTTGTTTCCCATTCCTATATTATCTGCTGCTTGAGAAGTCTCATTACAGCACATATAATAATCTCCAAAAAAATAAATAGGAGGCACAAAAGTCATATATCTGTATCTCTGAGCCAGCCAGATGTATTTGAAGTTAATGCAATGCCGAGTGGATGTTTCAAACTTCAGAAGGTTTATTCTCCTGAACTGGAATTTTGCAAGTACACAATGTCTTGATGCTGTTTTGAAATTAAAACCTGATCTGCTATGTGATGTTGCACAACTCTTGCTGTCATCAGGTTCTTTCTGAGTATCCTATCTACTTTGGTTGTTGTCTCAATACTCCAATATTCCTCTCATGTGTGTACAAGGTTTTTTCAAAAAATGATCTTAAAGACCCTTGCAGCCCTGCTCAAAGCATCAAAACAGTATCAGAGAGAAATATTAAATAATAATATACTTTATATTAGCTTCTAGAGGTAGCCTATATATTTAATCTGTCAAGTACACTTTCCTCTGCAGTGCCAGCTGCAGCACAATCACAGAAGAGCCATCTCCACATACGTGAGTTTCAGTCTTCATTAAGAGGATGAAAAACACTTCCAGCTGATAAGACTCCAGTTCATGGTAGTACGTTCTTTCAAACAGTTACACTGGAATCGAAAGGCATCAATCAAGTATTTCTTCCTGCCTGTAAGAATTTTTGTCTCACACTAAAATTTGGTAACTGTGTGAAGGCTCATGATCCACTGTAGTTTAAACTAACGTGTTTAATTTATCACTGAAAGGGACTGGAAGCATTCGTGCCATCAGTGATAGCATCTCAGGGCTCTTGTTCTGGGATTAGGTTTACCAGAAAGACATCATTAGACAGTTCACATAAGCATGTATTTTGCTGGGCACAAGTAATTCACAGTAGGTGCTGATATACTTTGGAGATCTGAGCAGATATACTGTAAGAAGGGACAAGCCCCGCTGATTTCTGTACTTCAAATCTGCGGTTGGGATTCCTACTCAGCCTGTTTCTGAATGTATAGATAGCTATATCGAAACGAGGGGGAATCAGGATCTAGTTCTTTTTTGTAGGGTGTTTTGAATATAAATTTTAAAAATGGGAGACTGTAATAAAACAAACAAAACTCTTAGGCTTATGTAGATTTGTCAAAAATAAATGAATTTTCCCCTAGTCTCTTAACGAAACACATGTTCAAAATAAACATCCTCCAGCCATTGGTTAATAGAACAGAGCTGCCAGACATCAATGAAATGTGAGCAAAAATTACTTTGTTTGCATTTTAATAGATTTCAAGCCTGAATCTCTGAAACCAGGTTCTTAAAGCTATTTCAAGGTTCCTAAATGGAATTACTTTGATTGGCAAGATAATGCTAAGTAAACCCAGCATTGCTGAAGTCAGTGAGAAGACTGCAGGGGGTTAATCATCACAGGAAGACAACAAGTTGTTAAAACGAGAAAGGAGAACGTATGAAACATCACAATCACATAGTGTTTGTCTATGGGATAAACATGGCAAAATAGAAGTTTTTGAACACAACCCTGAGAATGGGATTTAACTGAACACAACTAACAAATGACAAAATTGTAACCTTTTATTCTTGTAGGTCTCTCCTGAAAACATTCTGGGTTTCCAGGTGGATATCTGCTAGCCTGATGATATGTTCCATTTGAAAAACAAAACAAAACACCGAAAAATACAACTGCTCTGAACTGCAAGGTTAGAATCACTAATACATAGGGGGTGTCATCAGATAATGTAATTGTGTTATGCACTATGTAAAGTATTCATTAAGAGGCTGCGCAAACATAAGCAGACCTCATACCTTCCCGGGTCCCCTCAGTCTATATTGTCACCAGTGCATGTGCCTCTCTTTCCAGCTTCCCCTACTGGCTGTTTGGAATATCTGTTTAGGGTCTCCTTGCTGAGCATCAAGATGAAGAGAGCAGATCAGAAGAAACGATACAGAAGGCTGGGAAAAGAGGGAGGCCCTGGGGAAAAGGGTAGCAGGTAAAAATATTTGTACTACTAGTTTAGAAACACAGAAAGTTTCTCCTCTCCTACAAGGAGTGCCATTTGAGAGGATCAGGTCTTCTTCACTGCTACTGGTTGTGCTTTGTAAGGGAACGCTATACACAAGATTATGGGAGACACAAATGGAGTTCCATCATGCAATTTTTATAGCTTATATCTATATTTTAATATGGTTATGCTGTTCTGCAGCAGTCTACAACATTTGTTTATCTAGTCAGTCGCTTGATATGAACTTTTCCTTTATGTTAGCCAAGCTCCTAGCTTTTTTATGGATTGGAACAGTGTGTGCTGCGTGGCAAGGCTTTCTTCTACCCTATTAGAATGCATTTCATCTGCACTAATTTTCAGTTCCATTTGCAAGATGCATTTCTCAACAACAGAACAGAAAATTCCATTTTGGCTCATATTTATTGGGAGCTTGCCACTTTCCTCTTAGTTTGCCTTAAAATCCTGTCTTCAGTTACAAGGGCTCTATCGAGTCTTTGTTGAGCTTGGGAGCTGCTTTCCTCAGCTTATCAGATAGAGTCAAAAGAGGAGGAAACAGCTCAAACCTTTGAATTTACAACTGCACATTTGAATCTTTATTATTACTTTTACTTCTTGCTATTATTTTAAAAAATCTTCCCCAGAAGAATTATGAGATAATGAGGCAGGTGATCCTTGCCCTCGGTGTTGGTGAGGTCACACCTGGAATACTGTACCCAGTTCTGAGCTCATTAGTACAAGAGAGACATGGACATACTGGAGAGA
>JAUTDB010000084.1:1080031-1109914 GCA_032274285.1 Polihierax semitorquatus
TCCAGGACCACATTCAGACAGGTTTTGAGTATCTCCATGGATGGAGACTCCACAGCATCCCTCATGCACATGTGGAAATATTTCTATTTGGTATCATTTTTGTAACAAATTCTGAACTAGTTTCTTTGTATAACTTTGAAAATGCTTCTTGACAAGGTGGGATTTACTCAAAGGTGCCTAAAATTTCATTAAATCCTTTTCAATGGAAAAACATTGAACGAAAAATATTTAAAGCCGATAAAATTTTCTATAAAGCTCTTGTAGCATGCAATTTCCATCACTGAGAAAGATACAGAAATATAACATAACAGATGCTATTGAATTTAACTCCTTATGAGGGAAAATTATTGGAGCATTTTTAAAGATCTACACCCTCAATAATTTAAATTGGCATAGTTTAGTAAGTTTGTAGTTAGGCTAACATTAAAGATGTACACATAAACTTGCATCTTAGAATATGAAGGAAAGCAAACAAAATACCAGGCAACTGCTGAAAAATGAAGAAAAGCGCTATTTTTAAAAAGAGTTCTACATTTTCTAGATTGCAAGTCAGCAGAAAAAAAAATGCCCACAGCCATTGAGGCTCTTGGTTACTTTGAAATGGAAAGCTTTCCCCTCTTTGCACAATCTCCCAGTTATGGCATGTTGCCTAATTATATAATTACACAATAGATCTGAATTGCTTCAAAGGATCTGTTGTGTTCCAGCAGGTACATAATAAGTTTATAGTATCAATAGTATCAACTAATTACATTGTTGTATAAGGCCCCAGAATGATTTTTAAAACCAACAGATGACACTTTACAATTATTTTCTACACAAACAGAAGACATTGAAAAATCTGCACTAATTAAAACTACAATACCTTCAATGGTTCAAGTTACAACAACTGATGTGGATTCTATTAAATCAAAATCATTGGAAATTAGCTGCCATGTAGTTGTTTGCTCAGCCAAGGGAAAGAACTGTCTTAAGTCATATTTCAATGACCTTACTTCATTTCTGGCCTGAATGGGAAAACGATACTAGAGTTTCAACTACTTTTGCTAGAGCTGTCATCGCTGCTATAGATTACTAAAAGTACTGCAATGACTTGCAAGTTGAAGAATGAGGAGAGTTTTTCACAAAAGTAAAGAATATGTGCAGATAATACCTCAATACAAGATCAGAATAACTAACATATAAATCAATTCCTATTCATATTTCCACATGAAAGCAGGTGGATAAACTCAATATGACTTGCTGACTTCTGTAGAAGAGAAAATAAATTTTGCTGCACGGCAATGTAACAGCAAAATACAGTTCCTAAATGTAACAAGAAGTCCCAGGTACTACCCCAGGTATCCATTGTAATAGACTGTATCATGACTTGATACCATTATTGATTAATATTATTGCCTGTTTCATACCCAGCTGACAGAGGATGGGAATTGCATGAAACTGTCCCATGGAGTCCAAAGCTGTCAGGGTGAATCACAGAATCACAGCAGGGTCGGGGCTGGAAGGGACCTCTGGAGATTACCTAGTGCAACCCCTGCTAAAGCAGATTCACCTAGAGGAGGTTGCACAGTATCACGTCCAGGTGGATCAAACATTCAGTAAAAGAGAGTAGCATGAAAGATCTTGATGTCTTGTGTTCTCCAGGATACTGCCAGACTCTTGATCATGTCCCCTGGAGCATGTTGCCTTTTCCTATAGACTGTACAGAAAATGCGTGATCTAGGAAGTAAATATCTACAACAATCACACAGAGCTATATGAATCAGTCTCCATTCTCTCTGCAGTTATTTAGAAGAGAAGTCAGAAGGAACACGTAACAATCAGGTTTATTGGATATACATAGACCACAGAGATAAGGAACATTCATCTAAAACTGCAGTTTCACAAACATTTTAAATTCAAGGCTCTCAACAGAAGAAACTCGGCACTGTCAACACAAGGAACTGCACAAGGGTCGCCTTTTCACAATGACAAAGCAATTTGGTTCAGGTGTTTCTGCCAGATGAAGGAAAAAGCCAAAGAGCAAAAAATGCATGTCTGAGGCTGTAGCTCCCCAGCAGGGTCCGTAGCTCACTCATGCTTGCTAAATCATGCCCTGTGCCCCCGTCTCCCGGCTTACTGCTGTATCTCTGGGTCCTGGGTTCAAACCCTCCAGAACTCTAAAAATATCCTGGTACAAAATTGTAAAAACTTTCCGCTTCCCACAGAGACTGACTGTCCCCCTGAAGAACATGAGGTTCACTCTAGATTTCTGATATGTCATCCTTTTAAACAAGATTCCATTTAATCCACTCATTTGTCTGTAAATCTGGTGCATGCACTGCTTATGTGTATAAAAGCAAATTAAAAGCATTCAGCTAGCTAAATTTGGTTGCTGAACAGCAGTAACATTTCGCTTCTAATAAATGGGAACAGAAAAAATAATTAGTGAGGCAAAGGAAGCATTTCAAAGGGACCATTTCTCTCCTTAGAAAAACTGTTATAGACGTGTAGATATTTTTATTATAAATGCTGGTTTTCAAGTGCTTATTTTTTATTTTTTTATTATAATATTTAATATTGTATACCAAGGAATATATAAGTATTTATATTTTAAAATATTCCATTTTACTTTTTTTTTTTATTTTATTAAAGAAAACCAGTGTAACCATGTGACTTTAACTCTGACTGTAGTGTATGATCCAGTGGATATGTGATTTGATCAGAAGACAGAATATTTGTCTTTTACACTGTAAGAACCAATAGCCATGGGCCTTTGACCTCTTTAGCCTTTTAACTGAAGATGTTAAACATGATAAAAGAGTAACAGCTTACCAAGTAAAGAGATACAACTTTGGGGATTTGGGGTTTGGGTGGTTGGTTTTTTTTTTTTTTTTTTGGTGTTTTTTTTGTTTGTTTGGTTTTTTAATGTGCAGCATTGTAGCATTCGCCATTTGGAATAGATGCATGTCTTCTAGGTCACTCAAAAACTAGATTTTCACAGTTCTTTACTATTTTTGTTATTCTGTGAAGACTTGTAGAGCAGTTGCTGGTTGTCTGAGGAGTGCATAATGGTAGTGGGCTATTCCTGCTTTTCAGCTGTTTTAAGAGCTGGAACAGGCTTCTGGAAATAAAGAGGAAAGGACAGCTTCTTCCTTTAGGATGGCTCTGACAAAGGAATAAAATTAAGAAAAGAACAGAGACTTATTTAAGGTCCTCCCCCCAAACACATTTAAGGTCTGTGGGGGGAGGACCAAAATAAAGAAATTATGTTAATACCTGCAAACACAAACGTCAACTGGAAGTGCTTATATGGGAAGAGATTTGTACATTTTGGCCCATATGCTTACATTTGAGAATGCCTGTAGATTCTGGGAGTTCAGTAAGATTATTCAAATGTTTAAGATATCTCATTAAATTGCAGTTTTGATAGTTTTTGTGCTGTTAGTGGAATGTACTTACATATAATTTATGGTGTTATGAGTAAAGCTTAATGGCAGAGAATTTATAGAGGAGTTAATGGACTTTTTTCCCACAGAATTAGAAATCCTAGTGTGTGTCTGTTAACACCCCCTCCAAACTGAATACTCACTCATTACCATTAGATTATAACTGTTCATAGTGAACCTGGCTAACTAATATTTTCCAGCTTAATTCTAAAGAAAGAGCCCTCCTCCAAATTTATCATCAGTTGGTTAATCATTAGTAGCTTGCACTAAAATCCTAATTTCATAGAGAATGACTCCATCCATCTCAAGTGGAGTAAATCCCTTTATACATGAGCTTGTTTGCATGGTACATCTCAGACATTTCTTGAAGAAAAGACAAAGACCCAGTAAATTGATCTTGTTTGCACATGAAACTGAATGATTTTCCCAAGCTTTCCATACCTAGCTCAATCATAATCTTAAACTTCAGCACAGACACTACTACTCAGTGAAGAAAAGGTATTATACAATAGTAATTATTGCAATTAATAAAGCTCTATTTCAAGCTCAGGTGAAGCTGTGATCAAAAGACCAATTTCAGTTCCAAGGGAAAACATCTTACGCTGAGTTCAAAACTGATCAAAATATTTGCATGGGTTTGGAAGACAGCTTTGCACTGTGAATGGAACACACTTCAAACTTGGTCTGCAATTTGCTGCTGGCCTTCCACACTAGAGAATACTCTGCCCTTCATAATGTGCTCAGGTAAGAAAATACCTTTGTTGACCATACCAGCATTTAAATAAAAGTCTTGTTTCCTAGATTACATTATTAAATTGTCCTTGTCCAAAATTGGGTGTGTAATTCCATCAGTGAGAATTCGTTCTGAATCAAGTAAAGAACTATAGCCATACAGCTTCAAATATAGCAGCTTTTTGTTAAACTTTGTATAGATTTTGTGTGCTTGTTGATTCATAATTGCATTTAGGCAGTAAGTGGGAAAGGATCCATGGAAAACAGTTTGTCTTCATATCAAAATGATAGTACAATAAACTTTAACCCATTTGTTTCTGATGTTCACATTAATTTTGGCCATTAAACCTTATCTTTCTTTGTTCAAGGTTGTTTTCATTTTTTTCTGTTCTTGCACCCTGCAAGATAAGATAATTCACCACCGATAAAACAAGCACTGAGATATGGAACCCAGGGCAAATGTTGTATAAAATTGCCATCAAAACCATTTCCTAAGGCATACCGTCAATGATTTGGGGATCACTTGTTTGTTAGATTTCAAGAACACACAGTTGCTTCTTCATTAAACCATTCAGTCCCTATGCATGCATTTCCAAAATGCCAGTACCACACCTGTCATAAAACACCCATGTATGTGATGCAGTATTTTTGTCAAAAAGAATAATAACACTGGAAAATTGCCAGTGAGAAACTCCACAATAAAGGTGTCCCAAATATACTGTAACTGAGTGTTACTAACACACATGTCAGGAAAAAATGTTTCAACATAATAAATATTCTACTTATGGTTCTATTTTCATATTTCTTATGATTCTGTTTCAAGGAAAATAAATACATGATACACTGAAAACACTACAACAGTATTTTGACCAATCCCTCTGTTCTCTATATAACTATTCATTAGTTTGAATTGCTTAGGTTTAAATTGGCTCACTATTTGGATCAGAAGAATCAGCATTCAAATAAGTTTTCGGTTTTAGTCAATTTATTGAATACATAGAATAAATATAAAGTTAATTCAGCATCTTGATAGGATGAAATCAAATTCTATTTAGCATTTGATCAGATTTTATTTTCCCATCGAATCATATTTTATGCATCCATGTTGAGGTATATTTTAATGATTAAAAAGGCATACAACCTTATAAATCAACCATGAAAACATCAGTCACATTAGAAATCGTACCAGACTATTTTATTTTGTTTAAAAATATATGACTGCACTGTTTTGATCATATTCTTCTTACAGACATTTTACTTTGTTAGTTGTCAAGAAAAGCAGGTCATCTGTAGTTCTTAAAATTTCTTGTACACATCCTGATTCTCCACAGTGTTGAGGTCTTGCAGCATCTATTCAGGTTCGTGAGAACGGATAAAAACTACAGAAACTAGAATTTAATAGTATTACATTGTAGACTATGTTGTGAAAGGGAACAAAAATAGCCAGTCATATGCTAAGAGAGTGTTTTTTCCCTGTGTGCTCAGACTGTCTCCTCATATCTCACTGACATCAAAAGCAAACTCATATTCATTTCAGTGGAGCAGAATGAAGCCTATTATAGTTTTCATGGGTGAAAATGACATATAGTACTCATCCTAGGTATTTTCAGTCACTGAAGCCAATGTATAGTGTGAATACTCAGGCCCTGGGCAGGCACGGTGAGTCATGCCTATTTAGAAAGGAGGACTAGCTTTTTCTTTTCCTCTCTGGATCCAAAAATGTGCTGCTGCACCAGGCACCTGATGCTTTTCAACCATGTTTAGAAGTCAGAGCATCTGCAGACTTTGGTGAGAACTCAAAGCTCTCATAAATTAATTCATAAATATAAGAAAAAAGCATAATGCCAGGATAGTGGATATGTTAGAATTGACTCTGTTTCAATATATTAATATATTTTATCAAAAATCAGTGTTGGAATTTAGGAACATTTTAGAAAAGATATATGAGAGATTTTCTTGCAGAAATATTCAGTAATAATCAACAAAGAAAGCCTTGAGGCTCAATCTGGAAATTCACAGCACTTGTCAGAAATTCTGAAGGAACTTTTCAGACTGATTTCTGCATACTTCAGTGTTAGACAGAAACAGAAAGAATGTGCTACACGTTACAGTAGTATACAAGGTTAATGATTACGGGAAGTGGTGAAGTCCATGATTTTGTTGAAATAAAGAAGGGAGCTTTTTATATTAATCAGAATGGCAAGATATGAGAGCTTATAAAGCTCCACAAGCATAATGCACCTGGCAGACTACACTACAAATTTATCTGTTCATACAAAACATTTGATTATAGGGGTTTGCACTGCAAAAATATCCTTCTAGAGTACTTGAAAATGTCATGGAACAGATGTTTAGTCAGTACTTTTCCATTTCCGTGCCTTTATCACTATTTTCTTCTCAAAAACACACATCCTCATGCAAATAGCCAAAAATACATACTTCAATGATTTTAAAACCTATTGAGGGGTTACTGTAAAATACTAACCCAAATCTTTGATAGAAGCACAAGGACACAGACTAGGACATATCACTTATTTTGTCTTCTACCTAGAGAATGTGTTTAACTTTTTCAAACTTATTTTATCGTTCACTATTAAGCTCCAGATACTCTTCTAACCAATTAGATAACAAGCTCTTCATGACATTTTGCTAAACTCTTGGCCTTAAAGGCATCCTGTGGCAGTAAATTCCATAACCTAAAATCACACTCTGTGAAAAAGAGTATTCCCTTTCATCCTGACTTGCCATTTTTCAGTTTCACTGATTCCTTGTTCCTTTGTTGAAAGCAGAACTCAAGTTCCTCTCTTATCATCTCTTCACCAATTATCGTTTTATATGCTTTTGTCATGAACCTTCTTACTTCTTACCTTTCTAAGGCAAGTAATCCAAATCCTTTAAGCCTTTCTTTCACATAGAAATTTTCCAAGGCTGATAATTATTGTTATTGCCAGTCACTGATGCTTTTTCGCAGCCTTCTTTTTATTTTTTTGAGATAGAATGAAGGATACTCCACAGTATCTCAGCTGAAAGCAAACCCGTATAACATGTTTTCCATAGACAACTATAGATATTTCTGGTACGTTTACTTGGCCAAAACATTTCTCTAAACAGAGGTTTTCATTTACATTCTTTAGCCTGAAAAAAATACTGTTATTTAGCCTCCAGAAACTGTATGCTCATATTTTACCCTTGTGTGTGCAGTACTTTCAATTTATCGATACGGAATGTTATGTGGCATTAAGTTATTTTTTCAGGCCACTCTGAAGCTCCTCACATTCTTTCTCAGAGTAAACTGTTATAGGTCATATTTGGTTCATGCAGCTAAGTATTGTGGATCTGGTAGAACTTAGGTGTTCCATTCTTCCCTTTAGCATATTTTGACAGTTCCTTTAGCTCCTGGTAAGATGTGTTACTGGGGAATAGGTCAGAAAACAGCTGGATGTAATTTTTCTACAATTTATTTGAAGGTGTGACCTTAAAGCGGCTGAGATGTATCAGGGAATTTGTTGTACAGACTTTACATTGTGTAAAATATTTTAACTAGTAAAACACAGCCTTGTCTGGATTTTGTACCATCACCGGTACGATGCCTTCTGGAAAAAGTCGCGTCATCACTGGCTTATCCTGCCCTGGACCTGCTCCTTTGAACTTTCCACTTTTCCAGAAATGTATTACTTAACAAGTTGTGCTAGAAGGGATTTCTATGGCTTGATGTTTCTGCTGCTAAAGGAATCGCTGAAAGGGGGGAATCAAGTGGGGTGCTTGCTTAAGGAAATTATTAGCTGGCATTGTCGAATGCCTTCAATGTAAATTCATCATCTTAACTACGCAATTTGTAGAGCTGTGGGTAACTGTGCCTGCTCCAAAACTGTAATTTTCTTTCTAACTTCTGCTCAGTTTGCAGTGCGTATCTAGCAAAAGTATCCACAATGGAGACTGTTTAGCTTCTGCTGGTGGATTATTTTGTGTGTGCGTGTGTGGCTCTGACCCGTACACCACAGTCAGCGCGTTCCTGCCGAAGAGAAGCAGTGCGCTGCTGCTGGCGCTGGGCCCTCCGTAAGGCCCTGGTAGCACCCCCGGGCCTGCTGCTCCATGGGGGCCCGTGGGGCGGCTGCAGACCCCTGCCCTGGGGAGAGGCTTCCCCCCGCCATTTGGCCACACCTGGCCACAGCCCCCCTCATGCCAGCCTGACATCCTGGCCTGGCCTCTGCTCATGCCAGCAGGGTGCTCAGGGCCTGGGGCTGGGCCCCCCCTCGCTGCCCCTGCCCACCCTGGCCGCCAGGCCCTGCCCTCCCACCCCTGCATGCCCCCCGCCCCTGCAGCCATCTACCACGAGCTCCAGAAACCTGCCACGGAGCCCGAATGCCTGGATTTAATATCCATGAGGAAAGCCTGCATTTTCTTTTAAATAGAGGCAACTGCTGGCCTAGCATCACATTGCGTGCAGCAGCTTACAGCCTCAGGTAACTGCAATGCTGACTCTTTGAAGATAAATGGGAGATAAATGTTGATCTTGGGAAGTGAGCGGGAGAAGCGCTAGCTGTGGCTGGCATCCCAGAAGTAAATCTTCCTCAGGTGGGAGCCTCGCAGGAAACACCCACTGCTCCCCTGTGGGTGCCTATCGACGATTTTGACCCATGGTCTTAAAATATTGTGAATTAGGGAGGGCAGGGCTGTCTTTCCCTGTGGCTATTTTATTTAATACTTCACTACAGATACCCGTGACACTGGTCGTTTAAGCCAAAGAATGCCAGTGCCGGCTGAACAGGATCACGGTTTAGAGTTTTTTCTAGGAGGGATTGACAGGATAAAATGGATGGAAAAAAAACCCATATGACTTATACGAACCTTCTCTTCAAGGTACTTTTTGAATAAGGAAACAAAATAATTTAATTCCTCTGATATCACCAGAGGAAGGCATAAGCAATTTAATTATAAAATGAAAACTTAGCTCAGGAAACCCATAGCTTGGAATAGTGTTTAAGGGAGACATTTTAGAATTTCTTTTTCATTTCCGTTGCCACTAATTCTATCAAAACAAGAAAACCTTCAACAGGCTGGGTCCTCCCTGTGGTTTTCCAGGCAGGGGAACCCTGCCCGACAGGAGGGGGCAGGGGGGCAGCCCTGTGTGGGTTTTCTTCAGGGCCCCACAGCAGCGGCTGTAGCCTAGGTTGTAAGTCAGAGAAATGCCAAGGGACTTTCAATTTGCAATGGCCTGCCAGGACTTTAAAACTTCCACAGGGCCTACAGTGAAGCCATTTCTCTCACCTCTGGCATGCTCAGGAGATACATTAAGCTTCATGCAACCTGCACACCAAAATAGCGGCCCTTGAGTCATGCATGCCTTCACAGCTCTCAGGAGTCTTGCAGTAGCCTTTTCACTTAAAATAAGATACACTTGTATTAATAATTCTTTGTCAAATCCTTTCAAATGCAATTTGAAAGGAAGAAAGTCAACACACTGTAGAGAAACTACATATTTTCTGTGTGCACTGTGAAACTAAATCACTAGTTAACTCCGGGTTGTAGGAGGATTACCCCTACAGGAAGGAAGAACTGCAAAAGCGGCATCTTCTAGAGCCAGATTCCTACTTTCATTATAAACAATTCAAGATCAGCTGAAGTCCAAGTGACAATCACTTCTTACATGAGCTCCAAGCAATTTCCTCCCTAAACTTTAAGTCTAAGCCTCTTCTGAGGTGATGCTTATTCCTTGACAAGAGTTTGCTCCATGTCAGAATCCCTGGGCCCCTGCTGGGCTTTAATGGTCCTGAGCAGCCTGGGGCTCCTCTCACACCTCCACCCATGTGCCCAGCTGCTCTCTTTTAAGCTCTGCAGCAGCACCTGGGTGACACTGCAATTACAGCTGTTTTTGCTCTCGTTCTCTTGGGAGCCTGAGGTGCTGCTTGATTTTCGTGAGTTGACTTTACACCTCATCTTGGATGTCTGGAGCTGTTCATACTAATCCTTCTCGGGTACCGTGAATCTGTAAGTGTATTGCCTTCCACACCACCTGGGGGGTGTGGGTGATGGGTTCAGCTTGGCTTCTAGCTCGTATCCCTCCTTGTAGAGCAGCCTCTCTGACTGCCCCACAAGACCCAGGACGTAAGCAGTAATTTAGTTGCATTGCAGTAGTCTTTCAAGAAGAATGCTTAAGGCATATGCCTAATCGTTAGAGTAATGCTGTGAGGAATATTCTTCAAAACTTTTCCCTCACCACTAAGGCTAGGCTTTCGTCTTTGTTGCAAGAACTTGGTCTGGGTGCAGTCAGATTTGTGTCTTGAAGAGTATATGGGAGCCTAGGGAGATCACCGTGGTGCCAGGCTTGCCTGGAAGGGCTGTTCCCAGTCAATCCATGGATAGCCTACATGATAGTAGTCTGGAAAGCAACTGAAAGATGGGGGAATCAAAGTACATCATAAAAACGGTTGTTCCAAGGATGGCTTTTTTAGGCTACTGTCCACTGTAATATTTTGTTTCAAAAAAGTCCAAGTTAGATTTCTCATTGCAGTTCTGGAAGAAAGTTTGAATCAAAAGCCTACCAAATTTTTATCATAGTGCTTATCAGAGTGTGTTCATGTTGTAGAAAATGAAATCTAAGTTGAAATGGCCATTTGCAAAATAACAGTTGGTCAGCTGCTATATAGCTTCACACTGACTGAAAGAAATGGTGATTAATAGTGGTAAAACTCTTTCCTGGAAAAAGTAACAGAGAAGAAGCTTCCAAATTTTAGTATTTGCCTTTGAAAGTCTAAAACAGATGATCCAGGAAAACATCAGAGAGTCATTTAGAAAAAGAGTTTTCTGCACAAATGAAAGTCTTCCTGAATAGGATAAAAATATTTCAGTCTGTCAGCAAGAGATAAGAGCTTGAATATTAAATAAATAAATAAAAATCCTCTCCGCTATGTTGTAATATAATCATGGCATATGATAAAATAGGATTACAAAAAGACTTTTGACCTTTTGTGATTTAGTCAGTCTGATATTCTCAGACAATTCATTATGAAGGAAACAACATAAGGGAGGAAAGAAATAAACCCGGTAAAATCTTCTATTGCAGCTAAATAAATCTATTCAAATGTTTACTATTGTCTGTGCATAGATCTTGGAGACAGCAAAATCTTACTGAGTAGTCTTTAATGTCTGCTTTCTAAGCAGGGTTGAAAATTCATTGGTTTATGATCAGCTATATCAACCTGTAGACTATGTGGCTACTTCGTAAGTTTTACCACTTTCTAAAAATGTTTACAGAGAGTATCTATCCAATTATGCTTCTGTATAAATCAAAATATTTATATGCATTGGGGAAGAATGTAAAACCTTTCATATAAAAGGGAACCAGAAGCAGAAAACTTGTGTTGAAAGGATAGGGTTTTTTTCAGGGTAATCAGAAGGAAGGATACATGAGATTTTAGTTTCCAGAGGTACCAGCTGGCAAAGTTCTCTGTACAGCTGGCTAGTCTGAAATTGCTTAAGTGGGATTTTAATGATAAATAAAATGTTACTCAACATCATTCTTCTGCCTGTTCTGAAGAACTTGAAGTCTAATCATGAGATTTATTAGATATTTTGGAGTGACCTCATTCTTCTATATAAATCTTGACCCATTGAGAAAGAAATTAGTTTTGCTTCTGACAGTCACAGTATTGTTTCTTTTAAGGATACCACTTTACAGAAATACTTCGTGCATTTATCACACTTTTGGGTTTGTCTGTAATTTGAAAACAAAGGATGTACTACTTTGTTGTTGATGGTTATAATGGATTTGCTTCTATTCACATACATTATCTCCAGAAATGGAGTTTCTTCTTATGGTTTTTTTTACTTACATGGATAATTATAGAAGCTGGGCTCTTCTGCTATGTGTCTTTGATAAATAAATGGAGTAGAGGGCCTTAAGGATGGGAGAGCCTTTGAAAATGCCAAGCCTGTAACTCTCCTTGAATAGCATAATAAGCTGATCTCAGCTTGTAATGCTTGTAATGAAACCTTTCTTATAGCATAGATATTACAGTGGTTTGCCATGTAGTTCAACCTACTGGTCTCAGATGCAGGGGTGTGGATCTTATTTCTGTTTTTGTTGTGCTGTGACTTAGTACAAATGTCTCCTACTTTTGTTTCAGATTTTAAAGAGTAAATAATGATGCTACCCTTTAAAACATTGTTCTGAATCCAAAGAAACTCTGGAAGTTACTTTCTCAAGATCAGGAGCAGATGTTTGGAATGATTGTTGGATCATCTGCAGTAAGAGTTGATTGACCAAAATGAACGTCTTGTTAGTTTTCATTCAGGATGTTAAGCCTCAACTTGGGAGTTTCTAATGTGGAGTGAAGCAAGTTTATCTCATAGCTTTAAATGGCTGTGCCTAGTAGCCATAGTTACTAAATTTCCAGTGTAAATTCTTCTTCCTATCTTCTTCCTATCTAGCATAGTTTAGAAATATCACTTTACATGTGGTGAATTCTGAAATACATTTCTATTTGATTATCTGATCCACAGATTTGTGTAGTGAAATGTGTTAATCTCCTTAAGTAGCTGGACTAGGCTGTCACATTCATGAAACTAGGGTTCTCCAACCACTTCCAGAAATAAATTTCTCCCAGGTCAATGATCTCTGTATTGTTATTCATATGTTTTCCATATAAATATCTTGGCCTAATGAAACAAGAAGCATTTCCCCAGCGTGAAGCAGATGAGGAATTTTCTTTTAGAGAGTACAGGAAGAACTTTTCTCTACAGAAGAACACTAGAGGATTTGAGTTGGGAATAGAATTGCAAAGCATATGGTGTTCACTTTACTAGTCAGTGTTTTGGACAAGTAGACTATTTAAGCAAAAGCAAATATCCCAGTATGTGGAACCATCCAGAAATACAAGATCTTTAAAGAGAGAAAGAAAAATCCTCAGTCTTCAGGCTATTTCTGGGAGGGATTTTTGTGCAAGAGCAGTTGCTCTAGTGATTCATTTGAGCTTTTAATGCTGGGATTCCTCCCACAAGGGGGAGATGTGTATTACGGTATGTTTATTAAGTATTTGTTCCTGTGGTTTAATACATTACTTACTGCATCTAAATCTAAATACTGAACTACTAACTTTTTCTGGTTTTAACGTTTACTGTCATTGACACTTTGAAGTTTTTGCAAACATTAAATCTTCATCTTTTTTTCAGAAACTTATCAAGATGTTTTAGTATCTCCATTAAAAACAAGAGGAAAAAGAGATTGTCAGGGGCTGTAGGCTTTGTTTAGTGTGGGTCCTTCATATTGCGTAACTCTTCATTGGCAGTAACTGATAACAGTGACACAACGCTCACTTAAAGTTAGGATGCTCCCTGTTGTATTTTAGAGCAGAGTTCTAGATTTCCTTGATTCGTTAGCTTGGTGAAAGAACACATATTTCCTTATGACAAATTGACTAGCTGCCTTAGAAAAATTTCATCCTGAGTCATGAAAGCTTGCTAAAACCAAAACTAATATGAATAATTTACTTTGATAAAAAATGTTAGACAGTCCTAATATAAGGCTTATTATTTGTTCTGTCTACACTGAATTCAGCAATACATCTGCATTTCCAGTCAAAATTTGTACATGTTAATATTATGCCTGTACTTTTTTCACAAAATCATAGTACATTTTCCAGAAGAAATTTCTCACTGATTCATATGTATGTACACACATATTCACACTAGCTTTGTAAATATATACCTATTTTTTTAAAATGCACCAACTGAGAGTGTGCTGTATCAAATTCCTGTGGTTGTCCACAAACACAGCAATGTGCTTAAAGTATTCATCAATGATACTTCTAGTTATAAACTATTAAATAGTAAGGTAATAAAAGTTGTATGGGAGAACATGTCATTAAACATCTGACTAGAATCTGCAGTCTGCTTTTTGCATGAATCAAAGTGCAGAAGACCTGATTAGAAGCTCTTGAACAGAGAAAGAAAATGTCCTTTAAAATCAGAAAGATGCTATTTTGACTTTGGCAGACATCATGAAGCAATAATTACAAGACAGCTAACAGCCATATATATAAAAAATAATAATCAGAAAAAAATGATTATGGAATATGTGATCAGGAAAGTTAGTTCATATTTATAATAAAGTACATGTCTGAATACCAAAGGAGGAATGGATGCAGTGGTATCAGCAGCAGGATGAAGAGATTTAAAAATAAGAGAAACAAATAAGGTGATTTTTTTTTTTTTCCGATGGCAGAAAAGGGATGGATGGACAACATAGCCAAATCATTTACATTTATGGATCTCATTCTTAACAGATGTAAACTCCACATTGCTTTCTCTGGAAATTGTCCTGCTAGTCTAAACCGAAGTTAATCATTGCATGGTTTGACACTTGAACCATCTCAGTTTCCAAAGTCAGGTTCAGATGCAGACTGGTTATTATTTCACTGTGATCCTGAAACTTTTCCTCCAGTTGTAGTAAATATATTCCATGGCTTAAAAAATAAAGTGTTCACTAAATGTTTGTATTGATCAGAAAACATAAGAGTTGTGAACTGGTTTATGCCAGACCACCTTTGGTTTTGCTATTAAATAAAAAATAAAAATGCTGACCTTAAAAAAGGCCTGTAAATACAAATATTAATAAACATTCCTTTTACTGTGTAAGACAAACTGTCTTCAGCTGATGCACAGACTATGTTGTCTGATGGTTTGTATTTGTCTTGTCCAGTCTTTGAAGATAGGTTCACTTTCAGCTGCTATGCCACTATGTATCTAGCTATGTGATGTTAAATGGTATATTACCAGGAGGTGTGTGTCTGCCAAGTTCTTCGTAGTTTTTTAATCCTTGTAAAGCACAAAGTCAACAGGTAATTTTAGAAATATTTTGTTGTGGATGACACCAAGCTGAATGATGCAGTTGGTTTGCTTGAAGGAAGGGGTGCCATGCAAAGGGTCCTTGACAGGGCTGAGAACTGGGCCAATGTGAACCTCAAGAAGTTCAACAAGGCCAAGTGCAAGGCCCCTGGTGATGAATGGGTTGACAAGCAGCTCTGTAGAGAAGGACTTGGGGATACTGGTGGATGAAAATATGAACGCAAGCTGGCAATGTGCACTTGCAGCCTAGAAAGCCAATTCTGGGCTACATAAAAAAGAGCAGGTCCAGAGAGGCAGTTGTCCTGCCCTACTCTGCTCTTGAGGCCCCACCTGAAGTGCTGCATGCAGTTCTGGGGTTCTCAGCAGAGGAGGGGCATGAACCTGTTACAGTGGCTTCAGAGGATGGTCACAAAAATGATCAGAGGGCTGGAAAACCTCTATAAAGAAGGGCTGAGGGAGATAGGGTTCTTCAGCCTGGAGAATCTATTTTGGAAGTCAGACAGTCTTCCAATTGGAGACTTTTGTCAGAAAATACTTAATCATTAGCTTTATTTCTTGGACGGTAGTATTTTTTTTTTTTTGGCCTGTGATCATCCTGAACAAGATTATCAATACATTTAAACATTGTTACTGACCTTGAAATTGAGAGATTTATTTTGATTTTGAACTATTGGTTTGTTTCCTATGACATCTTTAGAAATAATCTAAAGGAACATGGTGTGGTTTTGTATACGAGCGCTTTCTGTATCATAAAAAAAGTCTTTGAAGTTACTACGAAAACTAACTGGTGACACATGGTTTCAGTTTTAATTAAAAGTTTGCGTTGCTTACTAGAGAATTTTTAAAATTTAAAGATGAAATGAAGAAGGAAGCTCCTTTTGTTTAAATTCTAAACAAGATGTGCTATGTGTGGGCCTTAGTGCTTTCTCTCCCTGTTGTATTGAATCTCTTACAGAAAACCACTTGCTGCTTTTCCAGCTACTGCACCAGGCCATGTAAAGCAGTACTAATCACATCCCTTAACTGTGTGCTGTGAGCTACCCTGCACAGAAAGTCACGTCTTAATCTTGCTGGTTGAGCTAAGCCATCTAAAAGTGTGTGGGTGTGCTTTAGGTAAACTTTGAACTTGATACAGTTTGCCTTAGTAAGCTACCCAAGTTAAGCATAAACAGCTGGAGAATATAGAAAAAAAAAGCCCTGTGCTGCTACAGAATGGATATACTGTGATTTCTGCACCCCCAAATCCCCAGTATAATTGCAAAGAGACTGGGATGGAATGATCACAACTGAAACAAAGTCTAAGCAGCAGACAAAAAATGTCATGCTTACATAAGATGAAATAATTTCACTAAAAATGGTTCTGTGGAATTAACATGTCATATCCATGGTCATATTTGCTTTGAGGAAGTTGATGAGAGAAAAATATTTTTAGAAATAGGAAAGTTGTTTACTTTTTCAGTATTTATTTATTAGTTAGTGAAATTATTAGCCCTATAAATTAACCCAAGTCTCGCAATGAAGCTGGGTTTTCTTATATGGTCTGAAGAATGGTCCAGATAGCACATATTCAGTGTCTCTATATATTTTAGTATGAACAATACAGTGCAGTAAGGTGTGTATTAATCATTACTGCAATATTATATTGTAACCACACCAAAAGGTAGAGCATCTAATTTTCCACCTTTCTTGTATTTTCATAAATTCACAGAAGACTGAAATTACCTCTTATGTAATTAGGCAAGTGCCATCACCAAATGTCATAGAATAACTTGTATGATTTTGCTATAGCTGAATTGTTCCTTCTCTTTCCATACCACATCTTGTGAGTTTTTGTTTGCTCTGCTTCATCCTTAGTAATCTGAATGCTAAATTGCACTGCTAATTTAAAGTCTTAACCCTATTTCATTAGTCTGCCAAGTATATCTATCCTTTTCCTGTTGACAGCTTATTTTAAGTAGCACTTGAGTAATTTATCTCTGTGAATAATTGCTAATCAAAATTTTCACGGGTTTCATAGGCTGATGAAGTTGCAAACGAAAGTCTGGATTTTTTTTTTTACTTTCTTTGTGTTTCTCTTGCCCCCAAATAACAGCAGATACTGACAGATGCTTCAATTTACTGAAATCAAATAAGTCTTAATAATTTTATATATATATATATGTAGTCAGTTATTTAGACACCAGTTCTTACAGACTTCAACTTAGTGGTACATTCTTTTAGACCTTTCATGAAATGCGAGTAGATTGGGGTCAATTTAGGAACTTGTATTTAAATAACATAATATGAACATATAGTTTGGGGTTTCACTGTCATAAATCCACAAGTAGGACTTCAAACCTGAAAACTTTTTGCTATAAAATTCCAACACTGGAGTTTACTATTTACAGCTATAACCCAAAATAGATGTTACTCACTTCACATACAACTATTTGATACAGCAACGTTTATGGAAAGAAGCAGACTGCTACATTCTCTGATTTTTAGTTTATCTTCTAATTTATAATCAAGAGTAACTTAAAAATAATGAAGTTATATTCATAAACAAATAGTCATGTATAATCTATGTGTAATAATTAAAGTGGATATCGGAAGAAAGGCTTTATATCCCAGTGTAAGAAAATCTTTACTGTGCAGAGCAAGTTACCTGTTTTATTTTGGAAGATCAGCTACACAGACTGTGTCCACTAGAAACAATGCTCTGGTTTGGATGCAGGTGAGGAGTTCAGGTACTAATTAGTACTCTACAAGCAGAAACCTCTGTCCCAACAGTAAATATTTTGGGTCATATCTTTGCTTTTCCTGTACTTTTTACATGCACTTCTCTTCTATTACAAAATTCTGCAGTGAATGGAAATGTTGCCAATTAGGTAAAGAACTGTTTGTCAGCCTCCTTATGTGAGAAATCTAATCGTATTTTAAGGTAAAAGTCAAAACCTAATTTCCAGTGTCTCTCTTTAATGAGGATAACAAATAGAGGCTTTTTAAAAACCTTTTAGAACTTTTGTGATCAAAAGATATTTTATTCCATTTTTTTTGTTTTGTTTTGTTTTTGTTACCAAGTATTAAGGTAGAAAGAAAATTGAAGCACAGTTATATAACAGTATATGGCAAATATATGGGGAAATAAATCTAGAAAAATCAGATTTTATGCAAACCTCTTTCAGGCCTCAATTTATGACTCGAAGAAACATTACTCAATCTGATGTCATGCCATGTATAATGCGTGACTTCCCAACCGATTATCTTAAGTGAAGATTCTTTTCCTCGTGTTCCTTTTGAAGTTTGCATGTATTCTGCTTTCCATTTGGTTCATTACTGCATAAAAGAGCAAGAATGTGCCAAAGAGTCAATCAGAGGAAGGATAATGGCAGTATCTGTGTACAGCAATACTTATTTTCGGTCAGTACTCTAGTGTGGTCATGTTAGAAGCAATCTAGTAAGAGATGGACCATTGACCTACCCCGAGCCAACATTTCACAGTATACCATACAGCTGGGGGGACCAGACTAACACTTTGAACAATAATTCAACTTACAGCAGTTCTTGTCTGACAACACACCATTAGAAAAAGCATAAATCATATTCAATGGAAAAGGAAAGAAACTCCAAGTGCATGGACTTGATCTCTCAAAGACATAAGCTGATAATGAAATTTATAATTTTCTGCGAGCAGGTCCACTGAGATCACTGGTACCAGTTCCTTAAATAAAAATTTAGGCAGGCTTGTACATTGTTGTTGCTCTTCTCACAGTTAATACCAATCTCGGAATGAGTCTTTACAGGATGGAGGTCTTGAGCTGCACATCCTTTCAGGCAGGAGCCTTTCTTTATGAACTACATACGGCACCTAGCACAACAGAGTTCAAACTACGGCTGAGACTCTAATGCTTATGCATTAGGGTGCAGACTAATGTGAATAGGAAATGAATAATGCTGTTAAGATATTCATGAATGTAGAAGGGCAATTTTATTTTCAAATAGCTTGTAGTGTTTCAGAAGGTTTTGTGCCACATTTAAGATAAACTCTTTTTGCAGAACTGCTTCAACAAAGGAGACAGTATTGGTAGGAGAGGAGTAAACCCCAGGTTCAGTGTCTTCTGTGTCTGACTTAAACTAGGTTTTAATTCCCCAGAAGAGGAGAATTTGATTATTATTTTTCCACATTCTAAGCCTGAATCCATCACGATGGCTATAGATCAAAGGGTCAAGAGCATCTATTAAGGCAAGGTGTATCTGCAGCAGTTAAAGTAGGGCTTTTTCAGGATAAAAACTCCTGTTATTCCCCGCTGGAAGCTACACTTGAGAATTAGTTATTCGGGGGGTTGTAATCTTTTTATTCTGTTGATGTTGCATCCTTCTGTATTTTTAGTTGGAATATTAGATGGTACTACATCAAATGCAGAAGTTTTTTATATATATACACACATATATACAAAGCTTTAAAATGTAACTTTCTCCAAACATCAAAAGATTAAGTCAGTGTTACTTTGACAGTATTTTCTTTTGAAAACTAATCAGCCTATACTTATTAATTGGATTATTGCATGTGCCTGTCACGAACATCGGCACAATATTAGCACTCATTCTGTGGGTTAGGTTTCAACAGTTTCTCAAGATTTATTTAAAAAACTTAACATCAGATATTCTCAGCTACGTTTTTATGCCTGATAGGAGGTATTGCTCATTTGATTTCTTAATGTTTACCCATATCATAGATTTATACTTATCTTTAATTCAAAATACTTTAGGAAGTTGTGGAATGAGGGTATAGCATATCTACATCAAAATACAGAATGTATTTGCTCAATATTTGTTTATCCTGTGTCACTTGTTAGCAGTTTTGTTGTTTTCATTGTGTTGCAAGCTTGCATCATTGCTATGTTTATGCTATACTTGAATCCCTTATTGTCCAAACTCTACAAGTGACAGATTTTTTTATTGATATTTTTAATTTCCCTTATTAATTTGAACACTTCATTGTTCATAGTTTATACGAATTAGTCCATTTTTACCATTAGCTAATGTCTGCTAATTTTTCATTTCTCCTTGCTGTTCTCTGAGTTAGGGCAAATGTCTAGGCAAAGATGCTGTTATTTTTGACTGTAGGATCATGATTTACTAGTTATGTAAGTAGCTTCTTTATAAAAACTTACTCCAATGGTAATAGCCCCTATCCAATGTAGACAATAAGGTTAAAAATAAAACCAAACAAAGAAAACCTAGATAAATTAATTCATTACTAATTCAATAGCAGCACAGGAAAATATTGTTTTGAATCCTTGAGTAGTGACATGCAATTACAGATATATGAATTGTGTTGCATATAATTTATCCAGTGAATTTTGGCATTTTGCATTGAATAAAATATTCACAAGTTGAGTTTGTTATTTATAAATTAGCCAAATCGATGAGTAAAATATTTATACAAAATTATTCTACCATCAGACTTTCTTCATAAACAGTTGAATAAATTATATACAAATATGTGTTGCATCTTTCCAAGACTACTTACTGAAATTCTGCCTGTATTACTGAGGAGTAATGCTACATTAGCATAAATTCACATATTGGTATTTAAATTTGCCAAAGTGATTTCAATTTCCACAAATGTGTTAAGTTAAGGCAGGGAGTGTTCTCCATTCTCTGCAATACACTTTGATGATATGAAGATTTAGTAACTTATTCTATTTTACATCAGGATAGAAATGTAAAAAATGTGGGAAAAACAGCAGTAGATTCATGAAGATAACTAGGTACGTAGGAGCCCCCAGGGAGGATAGGAAAACAGTAATTTTGTTCTTTGTTTTTTAGCCAGAAATTACAATTTCTGTTGAACATTTTGTCAAAACTGACATATGTCTGTAGAAATTTAAATTTTAACATGTTTTTTGTCTGTTTTTATTGAAATAGTATTTTCTACATTAGGTTACAGTGATTTATAAATAATAGGAGTCAACTTTGTCAGTCAGCATTCTGGCAGTTACGCAAGCATGCAGAGCCAATGAAAATAGAATGGTACAACAGAAAAGATTTTGTTGTAAGTTATCATTGTAATGCTAAAGTGATATAGTGGCAGTGGAGTTACCAGGAAAAAAACATTCATGGGTCATGTAGTTAGAGGTGATATCTTCTATGGCTTCGGGAGCTGCACTTTTTTTTTTTTACAGTTATTGTTAGAAGTTATTATTGGCTTGTTTTGCTTTTCTGATTTTTTTGTTTGCTACCAAGTGATTGAAACGCTGAAATAAAAAAAAAAACAAATGCCCCATATCCCCCTGTCCCTTCCTTGACCCCATCCCAAACCCAATACACAAGTCAAATTATTGCAAGGATGAAGATGCTTAACGTTTTGCTCTGCCCTACTACACGCTAGTCTAGCTGATATAATTACAGCTTTATTCCTATAGCAAAATGATACGTTTCCATGTTATCCCTACACATACATTTGTTCATTTGTGTGACTACACAAGATAATTTAGAATTCTTAGATCAAAATGTTGGCAAGTTATTCATTCAGAAAGGATTGTCCTAAAAATGAAGGTCCAGATTTTTGCAGACCAAAGTGTACTGACTCATATAAGCCCCTTTTAAGCCGTGCCACAGATGATTAACACTAAACCTGTCCTACCCACAGGCACTTACCAAATGTCAACCAATCGCAGGCATCTGGATCATGATCACATCTCTGCCCGCAGCCCACACGCAGTGAATGATAAAGACTCCTACAGCCCTGTTTGGATTTGTGCCTCTTAGAGATCTCATGTGTGATTAGAATGGATAGACTCCACAGAAACACAGCTTGGAAAGCACTACAGAAATTCTGCAGGATGCTGTTGATAAGCAGAGGAAACTATCTGGCGATTCCTGGGAAAAGCAGATCTCCAAAGATATTAAAGCAGAAACAAACGTGATCTCTATTAAAAGGAATTTTGCATAGTAACATTTTCTTTTACTTCTGCAATGCTAAACCTAAGAGTCCTCAGAAATCTTGACTGTGCCTACAAAAAGGCTTTAATTTCACACACCCTTTATGGCAGAGTCCTTCAGCTGAAGGCTAGAGTCTACTGTCTAATGGGTGGATCCAATTTTTCAATTTTGCTGACAAACCAAAAACCCAGTTATTTGCAGAGCCCCCTGGGGGAACACAAATACACATAAAGTTAAACTTTTATTATCTTTTGGAAAAAGACTGCTTTGCTGCAAGTAAACACACCTTTTTCTCTCAAAACTACTTTTTAAGTCATGAAATGCAAGCCCAGTAATCTTTACAGAATTTCAGTAAAGCTCTGAATTTTATCAGGGGGTGTCTGACTCAGTGGATGAGTAGCTGTTTTTTGCCAGTCCGGGGAAATATTTTATAGATCAGTAAACTGGTTATTATAGACGGTATTACTGTAAATCTGATGCTTAGGCAGGATATCTGAAAGGCATGTGGTTCTCAGTCCAATTCTTAGTATGAAGACATTCAAATCATACTTACAGAGGCAAAGAGGGTGCAAAGCATGGAAAGAACAGTTTTATGGAACAAAAGATACAGTAGACACTTGTGGTGTTCAGTTGATAGCAAATGTCAATATTGCTGCCCATATCCTTCATGGGTCTTATCTGAGGCCCATTAACTTAACAAGAGAGACCCCATGCACTGTGCATCCCGTTATGAATCAGCAGATTGCAACTAGCAGTCATTTAATTTGCTTACTTGTATGGAAGTAAAGTTCAGTAAAAACTGAACTTTCTTGTATTCCTACATTTTCTTGAGCACGCTAAATCTAGCAGTTACACAGCTTTAGTTTTAATGCTACTTTAGGCCTTTTTAATCCTAAAGCTCTTAAGGAAGCATCACCTGTTGCTTACTACTGCAGACTAACAATAACATCCTTTATGTAAATATACCTTCCAGAAGCTGCCCTACACCTTCCAAAAATTCATTTGCATAACACTCAGGTTTTCATCCTCAACTAAGCAGCAAAACCCACTGTTTACTTCTTTACAGCCCTCTTTTACAACCTCTAGCTATAGCAGGGTTTAATTTTTTTCTCTGTCTTACTGACAGGATCATTAGTGCCTTAAAGGCACAATTTTCATCTGGATTTATGCAGAGCTACAGTGTCATTGGGAAGCTCCGAAGCAGTGTCTCCTAGCACTTCCAGGTATGCATAATTTCTGCTGTACAGTCTGTAGTCTGCATTGCCTGCTTTATGGGGCTAAGTGCTTCAAAAGACAGCTCTTGGAAGAGTAAATAAAACAGTAACCCTTAGTCATGCCTAAACAGAATAGAGAGTAGTTGCTGTATTCTCCGAGTACAGGTGCTAAAACCTGGATAACTCTGGTTGTATCTGATACAACGCAGGATACGTGACCTCACTTACTGTTTGCTCCGTTCCGTGGTAGGCGCTGGTGTCTGTTTACAGTGACAATGTTATTAGCACACTTTTTCAGACACAAGAGCAAAGAACAGAATTCAGCAGAGTGAGCCTGTTTTTGGAATAACAGCGTGACCAGGGATCTGGCTACTTTTAAAATATACTATGGCGTATGATTGTTATTTGTAGTAATTTGCAGGAGAAATGTTGAAAGCTTTCATATCGGTGGAAAGGCTAGGATTTGGTGGAGAACTAATGGAAAATATATCCATACAACACTTTAATCTGACAAAATACGTTGTTGTCATGTAACCCAGCAATACAGTGCTGTTGCTGTTGCTGCTACTATCAGGCTGTAAACTTGAACTGAGTTTGCAAGGCCTCAGGACTAATGCCTCTCAGGTTTGTTGCATCTGAACTTCTACTCTGAATGGATGATGAATCAATTCTACTTCCATTCCTCTGAATGGATGTGGTGATAAAACAGCTTCCTGCTGCTCTCTGGAGTGACTCTAGATGGAGCAGACAGGTGATGGTGCCGAGCATAGACTTTGGGATGTCTGGCAGCTCTCTACAGTCTACCGATGGTTATCTATATAATTTTCGTAATAAAATTTAAAGACATTTTGATCTATTTGTTAGATAAAATCCATAGTTATCATTGTTTTAAAGTGGAAAATACAGGTTTTTTTACTTCCCTGACATGAGAGATGCAAGCTATCACATGCAATCTCATATTGTAGCTGTCACGCAGAAGGTGAGGATTTGAATAATTGCTTCATTTTTATGTGCACAAAGTGATATTAAAAGATATTTGAATTAGAAAACTTTACATTCTCAGGTTTTGTTTGCAGGTTTTTGTACTTGACACAAGAAATCTTTCACCTTTCCAGGCACTTAGGTTGTCTAAAAAACACAGCCATCAGAGATGGAATGTATATTTTTGAAGCAAATCTATTTAGACCAAACATTTTTGTTCTTACCGTAGCTATTGTTATAAATTATCTATGGAATCTTTTATCTGATAAAGAGCAATCTTGTGTCAAATGTTTGTGCAGCTTCAATGGACTCCAGGTAAAATGTATTAAGAGTATAACTGGTCAAAAATAAAAACATAAAGCAGAGTAGATTTTAAAACCTTTTGAAATTCAGCCAGGTTTCATTTTTTTGGTTTTGTTTTTTTTTTTCCCCCCCGTAGTGCGGAGTAGGAAATACCAATAAAATATTGATTAAGGCACCATATTTTTAAATTCAAATATATATTAGAAGATTGTCTTACGACATTTTCAAATTACCCCTAGTGGTCATACATTTATGTTAAATTATTACTCATATCCTGTAGTGTTTGTCAGAAATATTTGCATAAATAACAAATGCTTCACAAGCTAAGAGAATCAATACAGTGTCAAAGGAACTTGTGTGCTAACAGCCAACTGATACTGTGTTCACTTGATCCTTTTTTAAGTACTGAAGCGAACATAAAACATTCTGCAGCTTTTCTTTTGTCAGTGATCTGCTCCCAGAAGAAAATGAAAGGCTTTGTATTCCTGCAACGTTTTCTGTTTGATCCTTTCCTTAAACATCTGTATGTATGATATGTGGCCTTTCTTTGTAACACCATTTTCACTTTAATTCCTATTTGAAAATGCCTTAATCTAGCCACTTCTTTAGTGGCTTGGTGCTCAACAACAAAGAAAAGGAAGTGTGAGTTAACAACGGCTATTCTTAATGTACCCAGTTGTTACTAGTTGTTGCGGGCTGATTCAAATCAAGACTTTCATTCATGCTACTTTGTCAGTAGTTCATGGACGCAGTCTACCTTCACTCTCAAGGTTTTTCTTAAGCTAGGATATCTATCCTTGATAGGCGTCTTTGTTTGTATTTCATTCTTCCTCCTGTCACAAAGATGGGTTGATGTGACTTTCCTGTGGTTATTGTTCTTATTTGAGACTGGGAGGATTCAGCTATGTCTTTGAGCAGTTTTCTGCTTCCTTGTCTCCTTTTAGAGTGGAGAGGAATAGTTAGAGCCCTTAGAGATGGATTTTCAGAAGGCAGTCAGCTGAACAGAAACACCAAATACTCAGACAATGCACTTAAAGCTCATGCTTTACTACTAGTGACTACAGTGCTTTACTGGGCTGTTTCCCATGTTGAAACACAGTAAACAGCTTGGTCCACGTCGGGGAAACTGAAGGGGACCAGGCCAAATTAAAAGACTTGGGGAAATGGGCATATAAAAATGAAAATTATTTATACTATCATATTTTTGCTTTACTTCATTTACTACTTAAATGTATTTCTAATACCTAATCCTTTAGTATTAAATACACATCTTATGGAGAATTTGACAAAAGTTAATTTTATTGATCAAGGTCAGTTTTGAAATAACTGTTCAAATTACTTATTTGACTTAGATAAGGCAATTATGTATGTAGAATAATAATAAAAAAATAGCTGGGGATGTAAAAAAAAAAAAAAAAAGTCATGTTTAAGCAGTATCATCTTATTTTCATGTCCATGGAATTCCAGGCCATAATGCATAGTGACCATACTACATAGTTGATCTGTTTCATCTGATTGATTTATTTATTTATTTTCCCAACATAAGCTGGTAATAAAAGTGTATTTTTTTAATGTGTATGGTCTTCTCAAAACCTGGTAGTGAACTCAGCTTTAAGATCAGTCATGTGAAAGTATTGTGCCTTTTTTTAAAGTCTCCAGAAGTCATAAATCACAGTATTAAGAAGGTGTGACAGCATTAACTTTCCATAATCCTTGTTAAGCAGCTGTCATAGTTGTGGAACAATTTGTATGTAAATGCAGGGTTTAAAACCAGAAATTGATATAGAGGCTACCGGAAGAGGGTTACTTTCACAATTAATTATAAATCAAAAACATGAATATAACATTTATCACACAGACAAGAGGTGAAAATGAAACAACCAAGCAAACCTTCATGTGAATTCTCTGCTGAAGCATGTTTCCCTCCAATGTTATATTACCTCATTTTTTTCATCCTCAGTAAAATTTCTTCAGGCACACAGCGTGAGTTTTTACATGTATATTTATTTTCTTCACAGGAAGGAAAAAAAACCCCAAACTTCTCAATCTTAAAACTATGTCCTTAAATTATAATTGCAGTAAGTAATGAATTATAAGTATAAACCCCTATACCTTAGTGCTAAAGATCTGAAAGACAATGGCACTACAGAACTACCAGTACTTTTTTGAGGGTAACTTGGTCCTTCTTGAGCTGTTGTGAGAGGCTGCTGGTTTTCAGTTTGACTTTGTTCCCAATGGAGTTCTGTTATTTACAGAAATACAGCAGGGGTGAGCCCAGAGAAGGAGGGAGCACTAAGGAGAGGTGCTTTGAGAGATCTCAGGGGGTGAAGGTGTGACCTACAGTGCAGAGCTGTAAAACAGAAATGCAGAAACTCTTTAGAAACAGAAAATAAAGCTACGTTACGTTAGCTATACAGCTGGAGTTGTTTTGAAGCAGGATCCGTGTTTACCCGTTTGTCTCCTGTTGGTTTCGGTGTGCAGGAAATGTAAACTGAAGTATCTGTTATGTAGACAGAGCCTAAAAGGCTGGGGAGCATCAAGCGGCAGCAAGGCTTGTCTCTTGGGAAAGGAGGAACCCTCAGGTGGCCTCTGCAGGGCTCGCTGCCGCTCAGAGGCATAACCGAGCCCCGGAGCAAGGAACTGGGTCTGCAAAGGAATAAACCATACTTTTGCTATTCTCTTTTTTTCCTAATCCCTTTGACTTTTCTCTGTTTAAAAGAATTTTTGTGACTATTCTGTTAATGCAGAGGTTTTGTGATCTTACAAGCCTCAGGTTTTCTTTGGGAAAGTCTCTTAAAACTCTGGGCAGGTATGCTTCAAAGCCATTCCTGACTTAGTTTTTCCTAGTACCTCTCTGATAATCTTGTAAAAAAGGAAACTTCATGATGTTTCTCTAATTTTCCTCTTAATGGGTCATTCCATGTGCTATTCAAGTCAACAACTGATTATGCATTCGTAGAGCGCTCCTTGGGAAAGTCTGGTCCTCTTCAGCAAGACTTTTATTTCTATGCAGGAAAATACTATTGGTTATATTAAACATTAACAGTTGGGCAGCTCATGAACCCCTTTTACCTTCTCATGTGATCTGATCAGAAATCTTAAGTGTAGGAGTTTAAATATAATTTGTAGTGATTGGCAGTATGAGTTCATATTCACCTGTTAATTATTTGCGTGTAGTACACTTCCATGTGTGTTTCTTCATGAAGGACATTGGTTTTAGAGTGTGTATTTTCATGCCTGCTTGGTGCAAAGATCAGTTTAGAATGTGCCTTTCTCCATACTGGTCAAAGAGAGATAAAGTTTGACTCTAAATAGACTGACTTTTTTATTATTTTAATTTCCAGAGAATGCATTGCTATCCTGAAATCATTACTAATGCCTCTATTAGCAGGCATAATTACTGATTCATCTTTTATTGTTTAATAATAGGAAATACCTATTTCCTATCTTCAGCAGTGCCAACAGTAATGTTGTTTTCTGCAATCGTCTCCTGGATATCTTGCTCCAATATATTAGTCATATAATTCCTGATACCTCACTTCTGGTAAGTTGTCTGAATTTCTGCAGATTAAAGAAGATAATTCATTACTACTATAGTCCTAAAACCAACTCAAAAACAACTTTTTTTTTTTAATGGGAGAGTGGAAAATCTCCCTTTAGAATATAGATGCTGAAATAATTTTTCTTATGACAAATCCCAAACATTTAAGAAATTCTGCCTCCAGCTCTCAGCTTCCAACACCTTCAATGAATTCTCAGTATCTTTCTACTTAAAATTACATGGAAATTTAGATAAACTGTACTTTTCACATTTTAAAAGCTACATTCTAAGGTGTCAACATTTAAAACTCAAAGTGTTACTTCCAGAGCAAAACTGTTAAGTGTTGAAAAGAGAAATAGAGAGAGAGCAAAAACCCAAAATAGCTGAAGATGGATCTTTTCAAGTTCATGAATAATAGTATGTGACATGATCTCTTGCAACAGAAGACAACAGATACACATGATCCAGAGAGTTCCTTTCTTTCTAAGAGTGTTACTTTGGTATTTACTAATGATGTTACAGTCAAATGTTGGATAATATTTTTTTATTCTTTCTCCCAATGCTGCTTTCTCTTTAGACCATCCTTTGCCAGCTCATAAACTGTCTGAACACACAAAACATCTCTACAAGTTCAAACTGAAAAAAAGATTTAAAAAGTATGCTTACATCTTCCCTCTTCTTTTCCTTTTATCCTTGTAACATAATTTTTTTTTTTTTTTTTTGTTTCAAAACTGGGAAACATTTATATGCAGTCCATTACCAGACATTTGGCATGAACAATTTTTAATCATGTTATCTGGCACAATAAAAAGGAATTTGGTTTCTTCTGTCATGAGCATCTTAAAGAGGGTCATTGCAGTTCTAGAGAGGTCTTCGGTTTTGTCTTTTAGTAACTAAATTTAGACTTTTGGATTTGTGTTAAAAACTTCTTTGTTAGATTCAGCCAGATGGCAAATGACAATGAAGTGTTAACAATCTTCTTCTTTTCCCTCTTCTGTCTTCTTTTTATTGCAGAATGTATATTCATTTCAATGTAAAACTGTACTATTTACATGCTTGTTCACTCAAGGGCTCTGCTTGTTCTGGAGCTGGATGTTTCTCCTTATGGAGTAGGAGAAATCTGTCATTTGAAAGCCCATTACGTTGGCGGGAGGGTTGAGCAGCAGCTATTTTCTGTGCGGTTTTCCTATGATCAATGACTCTGCATATATATTTTGGTGATTTTGCTCTATCACATGTCCATGTGGAGCTGGGTCACCTCACCTGCACGCTGGTCCACTGTCCCTGAAAGATCAGAGATGAAGAGCTAAATTACGATTTGCAGCTTCTATATTCAGATGCTTGGCTATTTAAAGTAGCCTCTGGAGAATGAGTGCTATACGCAGGTACAACCAGATCCTTAATGTCCTGAGGGAACGGATAGCAATGTTTATAGTTCAAAATTAATCAGAATAATCAGAATCTAAATGTCCTCAAGGAAGTTTTGGGGGAGAATCTTTAATATAAGCCAGGCATGGCAGGAAGTCTTATGACAGGTGGAGTTCTTGTTTTAAAAATATAAATTCATACGCACTGGGAAAAATTAATTTGTTACATATAGGCACTGAATTATATATTATGTAACTCAGGAAGGCAGTATGAGGATTAACGCAATGAAAACCTCAGTACCTGAAAGCAGTGGACAAAGTGCTGGACTAAGAATTAACCCAAAACTTAGCCTACAATTTAAAAAGATCTAGTCCTGTTTGATCACTTGATCAAAAATATGTTAGCAGTTCTTTAAAAAAATTTTAATTATTTAAATATAAATTCATTTAATTATTTAAATATAAGTTGTTTATTATTATTATTATTATTATTATTATTATTATTATTATTATTATTATTATTATTATTATTATTATTATTATTA
>JAUTDB010000084.1:1178226-1188409 GCA_032274285.1 Polihierax semitorquatus
GTGCTGCAGTTTGTGCCCGTTGCCCCTTGTCCTGGCGCTGGGCACCCCTGAACAGAGCCTGGCCCCGTCCTCCTGGCACTCGCCATGAAGACACCTGTGTGCATCAGTAAGGTCCCCCCAAGTCTTCTCTTCTCCAGGCTGAACAGCCCCAGCTCTCTCCGCCTGTCCCCAGCAGGGAGATGCTCCAGTCCCCTCATCATCCTCACAGCCTCTGCTGGGCCCTCCCCAGTAGCTCCCTGTCTCTCTTGAACTGGTGAGCCCAGCACTGTAGACGTGGCCCCACCAGGGCAGAGCAGAGGGGGAGATACCCCCCCCCTCCTCCTAGCGCACCCCAGGGTACCGCTGGCCCCTTGGCCACCAGGGCACCCCGCTGGCCCATGGGCGACTCTGTGCCCACCAGAGCTCCCAGGCCCTTCCCCGCAGAGCCGCCCCCCAGCAGGTCAGCCCCAGGCTGTGCTGGTGCGGGGGGTTGTCCCTCCCCAGGGGCAGGACCCTGCCCTTGCCCTTATGGCCCTTCATGGGGTCCCTCTGCGCCCAGCTCTGCCCCTGCCCAGGTCTCGCTGCAGGGCAGCGCAGCCCCTGGGGTACCAGCCACTGGTCCCAGCTCTGCACCACCAGCAAAGCTGCTGAGGGCACAGCCAGCCCCTTCCTCCCGGTCACCGGTGGGCAGGTGGAGCAGGACGGGACCCAGCAGTGACCCTGGGGAGCAGGGCTGCCCCAGGCCTCCAGCTGGCCTCTGTGCCAGGAGCACAACCCCCTGAGCTCCGCCGCTCAGCCCCTTCCCAGCCCACCGCGGAGGGGGTCACTCCCCCAGCCCCCCCTCCCCGAGCTCACCGCTGAGGGGGTTGTGGCCGGCGGTGCCAGAAGCCCTGCTGAGGTCAAGGTAGACAACACCCACCGCTCTCCCCTCACCTGCCCGGCCAGGCGTCCCACCGCAGAAGGCCGTCAGGTCGGGCAGCGTGATTTCCCGGGGTGAATCCCTGCGGACGGCTCCCGATGACCTTCTCTTCCTCCACCTGCTCAGAGGTGAGCTCCAGGGTGAGCCGTTCCGTCGCCTTTCCAGGGAGGCAGGTGAGGCTGGCCGGCCTGTGGTCTCCTGGGTCCTGCTTGCCCTTCTGAGAGACTGGAGTGACACTGGCGTTCCACAGCCCTCAGGCACCGCTCCTGTTCTCCATGACCTTTCAAAGATGATGGAGAGCGGTTTGGCACGCAGCACTGGTGAGGCCGCACCTCAAATACTGTAATGCTGTGTTTAGTTTTGGGCCCCTCACTACAAGAAAGACATTGAGGTGCTGGAACGTGTCCAGAAAAGGGCAGTGAAGCTGGTCAAAAGCACAAGTCTTACGAGGAGCGGCTGAGGGAACTGGCGTATTTTAGCCTAGAGAAAAGGAGGCTGAGGGGAAACCTTACCACTCCCTACAACTACTTGACAGGAGGCTTTAGCGAGGTTGGGGTTGGTCTCTTCTCCCAAGTAACAAGCGGTAAGACAAGAGGAAATGTCCTTAAGTTGCACCAGGGGAGGTTTAGATAAAGTATTAGGAATAATTTCTTCACCGAAAGGGCGGCCAAGCATTGGAACAGGCTGCCCAGGGAGGTGGTGAAGTCACTGTCCTGGAGGTGTTTAAAAGATGCGTTGATGTGGCACTTGGGGACATGGTTTAGTGTCAGATGTGGCAGTGTTAGGTTTATGGTTGAGCTTGATGATCTCAAATGTCTTTTCTAACCAGAATAATTCTATGATGCTATGATTCTGTGAATGTTGTGACTCAGAATGTCTTCATGGAGAGTTTCATGATAAAATGTCAATTTTCACTGATGTCAGAAAGGAAAAAAGGTGTTAGGAATCATTACAAAAGAAATAAAGAAAATGGAAAACATAATTATGCCACTTTATCTAAATCCATATACACTCAAGGTGCACCCACTTCTTGAACACTGAGTGCAGTGCATGTAATAGAATGAGTAGAAGTCCAGAAAAAGGTAACAAGAATGAACAAAAATGTGAAATCATTTTCATCTGAGGTGAGAGTAAACAGGGTATGGCTCAGGACAAAGGGTAGGGGAAGGCTCTGTTTGGGGACAGTATAATATGTGGGTTTGAAAGAAATTATATGCAGATGGTGTGTAGAAAAGAGTTATTTATTATTACTTGTCATTCTTCAGGGACCTAAGTGAAATTTATCTTAGTCACTTCAGAGTCACTTCCTTAAAACCAGGCAAGCTTCATGGCTAAGTGTAGATATTACTATTTAAATTATGACTGTAATTGTCAGATTTAACCCCAAAGATGGAATCGTCTCTTCCAATTTCAATCAGTTTCTACTGTAGGTTAGACATGTAAAACCTGAGAGTACAGAAACATACTCTCTAATATATTTGTGCACAAGCTTTATACTTTTTTATTAGTTCCCCATTACTACTTTAAACTCTTATCATAATTCCATGTTCAAATCAAAAAAAGACTTATAGTTAAATAATTTTCCTATACAAACTGAAAACTTGTCCATAGTTTTTTTCTCTTGAAAGTAGGATTTGTCTTTCCATGTTTGCAATGCACCTTGTGTATTATAGATACAAAGAACAAATAAATAAATTTATGTACTTTTTGGAGTGCTGCATTTTGTGACTCTGTTGATCAATGACCTTGACTGAAAGTTGTTTGATGAAAAGGCCAAGATTTTTGAGGTAATACATTTTTAGTTTATTTTCAGATCATATGATTTTTAGAGGCGTAACCAAGTCTTTATATGAAAATAGAACTTTAATCCATATTAATCTGAATTGAATAATCTATAATTACACATTATATATGTACGCATGCACACGAATATGTATTTTATTTGTATGCAAATTATTTAACAGTGCATTTCATTATTTTCCCACAGTGCAATCTTAGAAGTAACAAGCACTTTGAGTGATAGCTGGTAGGTAATCAATGGAAGGTAATATATAGGTATTTCTAAATCCAGAAGTGCTAGGTACAGCAGTAGCTAACCTGTTGACATCAAGGCAGTATAGAACTCATTACCAACTTGAAAGGATCTATGCTTCTTGAATTACCAGTATTATTCAACTGGTGCCTTGATTTTCCCAGGAGGTCTTTTATTCAAAGGCCCAGCCCTGCTTAGCTTATGAAAGCTGGCAATACAGCCTGATGTGTCGTGTGTGCACAAAAAGTTTATGGAAATGGTAAACCTGATTTATTTGAAATTTGGCGCTCAAATGAACTCTGGAGTGGAGCTATTCTTTGTCAAGTTTCAGCCCACAGAAAGATTATACAGCTGAGCTACAAACTAGTAAAAATACAATTTGCAAATGAAGTGCTGACACAACTCTTGGGCATAGTAGATGAGCACTATCATGTATGAATGAGTCTTTCACAGTAGCATGCCATGCAATATGCAAGTAACTTGACTTAATGAACAGCTTCATTTAAAAAAGAGTTCATGTGGTTAAACACGCAGAGACAGTTATTAATGTTTTAATTTTATGGACGGAACTAGGATGCATAAAATTAAATCCAACAAAACTCTGAAAATAATGAGAAAAAAAATCAACTAAATGGAAGTGATCATAGGTTAGTATGCTGCTGCTGAGTTAAGGTTTTAAATTTCAGGAAACTAAAAGGAATATATCTTGCAGGGAGTAAATAATGAAAACATTCATATAAAAATAAAATATATCTGGATACTCATTGTATGCGTCAAAATAACTTTAGTTAAGCTACATGAATCTACTGTAAACAAGTTCAAGATGACCTAAAATATTGGCTTATAGGTATAAGGCATAGGTAGGTACACACTAGGTATAATAGGTAGAAGGCTTATAGGTATACACTACCTCTACACATTACAGCTTTAGAGGCGTAAGTTACATGTCACAGCTTTAGAGGAATAAGTATAATTTCAGACAGCTTAAAAGGAGGAAAATCCCAGCTGAGAGGGTTTGAATAAAATAAACATGCACAATAATGTTGAGGGTCTTAATTAATTATAGAGCTACTTATATACTAAATCTAAATATACCAGATTTTTTTATTTTTTTTTAATATTTTTTTTTTTTTAACCCAGGAACGCAGACAATGCTTTGTCTTCACCCACCAAGACAGGGAAACCTCCTGTGCTATTTGTCTGGAGCCAGTCAATGACATCTGTCCTGCCAGCCTTCAGTGCATCCTGTGGCAGCATGCGTGGTCACATCTGGGCTGCAGCTCTGATAAACTATGTGTGATAAACTATACCCTGCCTACTGTGAATGTGGTAACAACCTGTTTACTTGGTTCTGGAGCCTACTCAAGCTCCGATTCAGATCCCACCCCTGCACAAGCTCTTACTCAGCTCTGGTCCAGCTTCTGCCTGCTACAAGCTCCAGACCCTGCTGAGGCTCCAGCTGGATTTGGGCTGCCACAGCTCTACCACCTCTGCTCAAAATGCCATGTTGGCTCCATCCCCTTCTGGGGCTGTTTCAGTACTACTGCCCCAGGTAAGAATGCCACCTCGAGCATTCTTTGTCTCCTCCTTGGGTTCCATCTCATCTCCAGGTCCTGCTCAAGCAATCTTTTTCAGCTCTGGCCCCTGCTCAGATCTGGCACCTGCTCAGGCTCTAACTCAGCTCCAGCCCCTGCTTAAGCTTTAATAGCTCCTTCCCTTTCTCCACCTCCAACTTGGTTCTTGCCTTTGGCCATGCCACCACAGCAGCACTGCCCATGCTCACAATGCCACCTTTGCTCTGATGCATCCCATCTACGTTGGGATACATCTCCATTCTGTGCCCCGGTCGTGCTCTTACTCAGCTCCGTCCTCCTCTTAAGCTGTAATTTTGCTCAGGCCCTGCTTGGGTGGTGCTGGTACTACCACGCTCGCTCAGAATGCCACCTTGGCTCTGTCTCCTTCTTGGGCTCCAACCTGACCACTGACTGCCCTTGCTCACTCCAACTCATCTCTAGCCCTTTCTGTACGTTCTACTCGACTCAAGACCCTGCTTGGGCAGATACCTGCCTCTGCGTCCTCCTACAGGGGCTACTCAAACCCAGGACCATGCGTGGGTGCCTGCCCTCCCTCAGCAGCCCTGCCAAAGCCCCTTCCCTCCAGCTGGGGCTCTGGAGCCTCAGGCATAGGCTGTGGGACTCCAGTCTGGGGCTCGTGGCTTGTCAGCTCAGCAAGGCTGAGGTGAGGTGGGGGTCCAGACTGGTCCAGCAGTCCCAGGGAAATCGGGCTGTGGCTCCTGGAGAGATGTGCTTGAGTGCAGTGGGAGGCACGATCCAGCCCAGCATAAGGCAGCGATCGTTCCTGGCTGTGACGGAACAGCTCCTCACCACCATCCATGGTTCCATCCCACCTGCCCTTGCCTTTCTTCTGGCTGTCTAGGGCTGGGCTGGCTGGAGAATCAGGCATTTGTGTTGCTTTTTGGTGCTCTCCACCCTTGTGCACCCAAAATGCTAGGGGCTTGTTCAGCAGCTTTGTAAAGTGGGGGGCCATGACCCTGCCTCTTGTATTTAATTCCTTTCTATTCACATTTAAACTTTAATTATTCATTTCTTTAGCTCTTATTAAAGGAAGTTTTATACATTATAAACCTACACTTTATATAATGGATATACTAATATTTATCTAATATATATTTATATATGTACACATGTATCTGTATGTACACATATACAAATATATCTTTCTAGATAAAGTATATCCATGTACACATAAACAAAATGTGTATCCATATCCATTTTTATATTCCTTTAGTGAAAGAGAGAGTTCATGTGATGGCAGGCAGAGGCAGGACTCTGGCTGGAAGTTGGGGTTAATTACTTAATAACTTGGATAAAGATTGATCTCATCCTACTAATGAGAATTTGGTGAAAATAAGAGAAGAAACTAATGTTATGAATGTTATGACAGTCTGTTTGGGGAACCTGGGGTTAGTAGGTAGTATCTTTTTAAGTTTAACTTTAAATAGATCACCTGCGAAAGTGACACACTGTCTGTCACTAGCTACTGCTGCTGATCTTGCTTTTCTCTCAATTTTGAGAAACTAAAACTCTTGCAGAAGCCTGCTGTTGTAAAACACATAGGACACTTTGCACTGAAAACCTTGTTCTGGTGGTCACATAATAGGGGGAAAAAAGAGGAGTCTTTTGAGTATCACAAAATTTTCAAAGTTATTGCAAATTTATTTTGATAGTAGATAGTTTGGGTGCCTGATGTAAGCCCTTAAATATGTAAAAAAAATATCTAGATTATCATACACATATTTCAAATTCAGTGAAGGAGATGATGAAAATAATAGAACCCAAACCATATTTATCCCTTTCTTTTTTCTATGTATTCTTATTTCTTTTTAATCTTTTACTAGCTTGTTTTCCCCAAATTACTTCTATTTGTCTTTTATTCACCCAGCCACGTCAATTTTGATATGAGCCAAAAATACAACTGAAAACATCTTTATAATATTTTGACTGTTCAGAATCGAGACAAGCAATGTTAGAAAGAAATCCTTTGCAAAATATTATTAATATGAAGACTGGCCGAAAAAAAAAAAGAACAATCTGGTATGTTACAATTTTTTTTTTTCTTGAGAAAGAAAAATGTATGTGATAGAGGAAAAAAAGAGAAATGTCAGGTTTCAAGGAAAGCAACTGGTGTTCTTTCATGCTGGACTGTAAGGAACAGATGTGATGCTGAAAGGAAGAAAGACTGAGTTGGTAGGCAAGAAGATTTAGGAGGTTTTGGTCAAAAGTTTTAAGAAAACTTAGCTTGCACTGTTCCTAAGATGTAACAGGACAAGCCACTGAATGAGTCTGGGACAGGGGAAAATAAAGTTGCCAGTAAAAATACAGACATATCAGTTAATGCAGAATTGTGAAAGCAAAGACAGTTGAAGAGAATAGAGAAGACAGAGCAAGTAAAACTTAAAACCATTTATCTTCCTTCTTGCTCATTAGGCTTAATAATGGAATCTCATTTTCAAGGAAGAATGTCTTCAGACAGCTGGAACAGACAAATTATTCAGGTATATTAGATGTGAGAAAGCAGGAAAACTGTGCAATGGCAAGGGGAGTCTAAAGCAAGTTTTTCTAAGAACTTCATGTATGGTCAGAAGATTGGAGCCAAAGGAAGCATAAAATAAAGTATAAAGGAAAGATAAGTTTATAGATGATATTGATATTAAAGGAAAGTCTCAGCAAGTTCGGAAAGGATGTCATCAACTAGATGATAATAGTTCACGATTTGTTTTGCCATTACTATGAAAGTCATATTCTAATGAGGGTGAACCCTTCAAGGGAAAAGAGAAATAGTGATCTCACGATCAAACCACGGCCTTTGATTTGCTGCACCAATGGATCCCTGGCTGTGGCTGTTTGGAATCTAATGGTGAGTTCAAAACCTGAACTGTTTTGCTGGATGCTCTTCTTCTGGTCAGTTGGCCAAGTCATTACAGTTTTGATGATCTGAATTTGTAGTATTGCAATTTTAAAATGGCTTACTTATATCTGAAATGATCTTAAATGAAAGCTGACAGTTGGCATCCTATGTCTTATTTAACTTAGAGCCAAATCACCACTATAATTTAGAAATGTCAACACTTTGCAACTTTTTTTTTTTTCTTTTCTTAATTTGGCTATTTCTTCTTCCTAACGTGAAGATACAGTGAAATGTCTACGTGCTTTTAAAAGAGGATCAATCTACAAGTTCCATCTAATGAAATGTCAAATTTATCAGATAAGAACAAATTCACCTCTGCTGTTAGTGAACAATGACAGTTGGGATAGACTTTGCCATCCCCATCAAAAGGAAACCAACTTAACGTGTAAACCTGAAATAGTTGTTGGACTCTGGACACTCCAAGCGGAATCTGGATGTAAACTTGCTGAGCGAAAGGCTTCAGTGAGACCGCTGCTCTAAAAAATTGAGGAAGCTTCCCTAGACTGCATTTCTTTAGGGTGTTTAAAAAGTACAATACAACAGAAGTTTAGGAAAACAAACATAGCATATAAACTAGTCAACACAGATGAGAACCAAAAACTCTTGTGAATACCCAAAACCCTGCACATATGTAGAAACAGATGATTAGAGTGTTCTATCTGTCTTACCTTCCAGTTGGAAGTGGTTTAATGTACAGATGAATTGTCTCTTGAGTGAATCTCTTTTATATTCCAGGTTTTAGTGTTCCCGTTTTTACAGGATAGTGCCTTGACGCATCTAAACTCTCTGGTTAGTTAATAAGAACAATGGGAAACTGCTTGCCATTCCATTCTTTTGCCTTTGTTGTTACATTAAAGAGTTCTCCCTACAGGACATTCAAATGGTCTATAAACATCGCTATTATTAATTCATGCCTCATTATTAGCTATGAAGTAAATTTTTCAAATAGTTGCTTCAACAATCTGTTAATCTAGTGTACGTCATGTCACTATTATAAAAAGTAGCCTGTGGGACAAATAAGAAATTAATAGACATGATTATTCTTAGAAGAAATACTGCAGTTTCTCACTTAAAATGGGCTGATCTGGGCAGCTGAACAGCAGAAGAGAAGTTGGTGCAATGATGGTGTCGCGCTTTAACCACAGCTGGCCACTAGATACCATGCAGTTCCTTGTTCATCCCCTGCCTTCAGCGGGATGGGAAGGAAAACTGGAAAGAAGGTAAAACCCATGCATTGAGGTAAGAACAGGTTTACCATAAAAATAAAACTAAAATGAAAGTGAAAATAAAAGTAAACAAAAATGACAACAACAATAATATTGTAATGAAAAGGGAGACAACTAAAAAAGAGAAATAAAACATAATTAATCAAGTGATGCACAATACAGTTGCTCACCCCCGGCTGACCGATGCCCAGCCAGCCCCCGAGCAGCGATCGACCCCTCCCACCAACTGCCCCCAGTTGATATACTGAGCGCGACGCTCTGTGCTTTGGAATATCCCTGTGGATAGCTGGGGTCAGCTGTCCTGGCTCTGCTCCCTGCCGGCTTCTCCTGCCCCTGCCCCTGGGCAGAGCACGGGGAACTGAAATGTCCTTGACTTGGGGTAAGCGCTACTTAGCAACAACTAAACCATCAGCGTGTCATCACTGTTTTTCTCACACTAAATCCAAATCCACAGTGCTGTACCAGCTACCAGGAAGAAAATTAACTCTTATCCCAGCCAAAACCAGGACAAGTAGAATAATTCTGCCGTAGCTTATGATGAAATTTGCTAGGTGGATAATGATATAATTTGAAGGAACACAGTTCTTACAGTAAAAAAAGTCAATCTATCAATCACCTCTTTAATGTTCTGTTATCTTTAAACACTGCTTATTAATAGCAGCTATCACTGCTGGGGTATGGCATCTTAGATTGTGTGTACGCCAGTGTTTCGATTTCTAACAGTAGCACAGCTCCGCGGTGCATCCCCCGTCTCTTCTGCTTACGGTGTGTCAGTTCAGTCTGCAGAATGGGTTTTGTCTGTGTTCAAACTCTGCTTCAGAGGAAATTAATCTAGGAGCTTTACCCTAAGCTATTAATTAAGCACTTTCTAACCTCTAATAGAGATGTAAGGTCTAAACCAGGGACTGGTCCCCTGAACGTCTTCAGACTACATTGTATACTTGGAACACTGCATCTGGGGTCAGACATGACCTGCACCTAATGGTATAGAATCTGTAAATGAAGAAGTCTCAGCACAAAGCGCTTTAATCTGCTGAGCTGTTGCTTTTGCTCCAGACTGGGGAACTGTTATTAATTGAAGTTGGAAGCATCAAAAGTAGTTCAGGTTACGCCTGTTCCCGCATGTCTTCTGCAAGGAGTTGGGGGGTATTTTTGATTCTTGTGAAGCCAATTCGAGGTGGTAGAACCTGCCTTGTAACTGGCTCCAAAGGGGTGCATGTCAAAGTCGCTGAGAGGCTCTGAGGGCTGGCAGCTCAGAAAATCCAGCCTGTCGATCTAAGACAGTGATAAAACCAAAGCAAAGACCCCAGCTGCAGCTGTAGCACACCTGCTTCTCAGCCCTATGAGAAACTTGTACTTCAGCTATAAAGCTTGAAAGGATAATTCCAACCCTCAATGAAGAAAGACTTTGAATTCAAGTTGTAAATATGCCTATGAGAAGTATAGCCCTGCAAATGGAGCACTGCAGATCAGAACATATTTCCAAGAACAATTTGATTTTTGAGACATCAACTTTTTTTTTTTTTCACATGTTCCAGA
>JAUTDB010000084.1:1208297-1218873 GCA_032274285.1 Polihierax semitorquatus
TTCCAGCCTCCTGCCATGGGCAGCCCCCCCCCCCCAGCCCAGGTTGCTCCCAGCCCCATCCAGCCTGGCTTTGAGCCCTGCCAGGGATGGGGCACCCACAGCTGCTCTGGGCAGCCTGGGCCAGCACCACACCACTATCACACTAAAGAATTCTTCCTCATATCTAACCTAAATCTACCTTCTTTTGGTATAAAACCATTACCCCACTTTCTATCACCAGTGGCCTCACTGAACAGTCTGTCCCCATATTTTCCCATATAAATGTTTCAACCAGAATTTCAGTGAAACATTTTCACAGTTGTGAAAAAACAGTGACAAGACATATTGTTATGTGGAAGTCATACTTCTGAGACAAGACTGAATAATGGCTAGCTTTATAATTGGACTTTTAACAGTCATCTGGGTGATTGTGGCCAAACATATTTGTAGCTATGCAAACCATGGCAGATGGTCCTTTCTGATTTCACAGCATCTCAAAAAGTACAGTATAACCTTCTTAACTGACACTTTGCTAATCCTCATTCTTTATGAATCTGAAAAAAAAAAAAAAAGAAAAGAAAAAGATAAAAATTGGCAGTTTTTTCACTTCCACTGAGCAAAGATTTAAGATTAGGTAAAAGTGCTGAGAGAAGGATTCATGTATTCCTGGGATGTCATTATTTTTAGAATATGTATTTAGTAGGGTAAAGGACAATAGCAGATAGTTGACATGTGTGACATATGTCCTTATTTTCTGTTCTGCCTTTGTGCCTGATAAATTTCTACGCTCAGTACAATATATGGACAAATTGGTAGGTACTGAAGGCATACAACTACCACAGAGAAATCGCCATTCCTTATTGCAGGACCTGCGCATAAACTGGGCAACAAGCTTTTGGAGGTTTATAGCCCTGTGTGTAGTTGTGATGCATGAGCTACATAGTGCACCTGCTTAATCGTAAATTAGTTAAAATTTTTCATGAGATTCTTCTTTCTTGGTCTTACAGTAAAAACTCTTTCTAGACAACTATGGGTGAAAGACAGCTCCTTGATTAGTAATCTCCATGCAGTGATTTTTACTGACAGTGATTTAATCTCCATGCAGTGATTTTTACTGACAGTGATTTTAAGGATATGACTTTTTTTTTTTTTTTCTTTCCCCCCACATACATTTTTTGAACTGGTTGTGTTGAAGACTTATAAACTCCATTTCAGGACGGGATGGGAATCTGGAATTCTGAGTATTTGTTAGGCCTTTCATTTAAAATTAGAAGGCACAGCTGAGTATGGCTTACATTGGATTAATTGGTCCATTTTAATTTAGAGAACAGTCCTTTACTATAGGGATACATATACTACAAAGTGATGTCAGATGAAAACTTTCATAGACCCTGTCTGGTTCACCTACTTTCATAAACCCTCTGGTCCACCTACCGCTTCATGCATTTTTTACTGTCAAATGCACTCAGGAATTGTATCTTGGATTTCAAACACCAAATAGAATTTAAGCTTAAACCACTCCCAGTTGCATGGTGTTGTGGGGAGAAGAAACAAGGTGCTATGAAGGTAGAGCTATCTAAATGTCAGAAAGTATGAGCATTGCTATTTGTTTTAGTCAAAAGCAATTAATACTGTTTTGTAAAATCTGTTACAAACAAACCCCATGCATTAGTTAAATATTAAAAAAAAAAAAAAAAAAAAAAAAGAAAAGCTCAGCTGAAATGACTGCAAAAGCATGGTAGTTCCAACAGATTGCTTTTGTCGTTATGCATGTGCACAAGACAGTGCTGTATGTTCCAGCATCCCTGGATCTGATGAAACAAGCAAGCAAGAACAAACCAGTTACTCTGGCAGCCATAATCCAGCCGTGCTGCCGTTAGTGAAACTACAGACAGGTCAGGGTTCAAAGTTGCAGCATTTGCAATGCTAACAAGCATCTGGGCAGAAGTAGCTTCACATATAGGTATGTAATTGCCAAAAATGTGTTTAATACAGTTTCTGAATTAGGACGGAATACCTCAACGCTAAAGACAGAATTGAGAATGGAAATAAAATTATTTGTGGATGCTTAACAGAATTCCTTTAAGGGAAGGTACTGGATGTAACTGATGTTTAAAAGAATCGGTAATAAATTCTCAAGAGAACATGCAGGTTTCTTTGTTAATCGTGGTTAGGGATCTGTGGACTGCTTGCACACAGATCAAACTGTTCCATTAAAGGGTGCCTTGGGAGCAAAGGCTGTCATAGTTTATGTCAAAATAATCAATACATTTCCTACAGAAATTATACATGTGGCTACCGGTGATCATGTGGTCACTCTTAAGATAAACACAGTTCATTGTATTTCTTTTTTCATAACAATTGAAAAATATTAGCAAGTTATTCAGACATCTTGCATGTTGGAAATTGTTTAGGGAGATGATTTTTTATACCAAGTTCATGAACTTCATAAGATCTGTTTTACCAGTTCTCCGAGATAACTAGAACAGGCTGTATGAAAGTCATGCGTGATTGAATCAAAAATCTATATAACATTTATCCAGACTAATTCTAAAATAGTTTCTGAATGCATCATAAATATTTAGTGGGAAAGTATGTGTCTTTATTTGTAATTTTTTACTTTAAAAGTTAGCTTGTTAAATGGTGAATTACCCTTTCTTTAGCAACAACACATACTTTCCTCTTCCATTTAGAAACCTACACTAAGGGACCCGTCAATAGCAATCTCATGTGAGAATGCTCACATAGTATATGTTTGATATTTAGATTTCTTTCTAAGACTTTCGGTAGACATGTGTGGTCCCACCCCCCCACCACCACCACCCCCCCCCCCGACTCCATTCTGCGACAACACATACAACATATGACCTTTTTTACCTTATCTAGCACTCTGCTAACTTTTTGGCATTTGACAATTGTTTTTTTCTGAGATTGAAACAGAATATTTATGTTGCAGTTTAAGTTAGGCACATTGTATTTTGTTCTTGTCCTTGCTGAAAAGTCAGAATAATTGATGCCTGTCTTTTTATAACATCCTTATTGTTATTTCCTGACATTTTGTCTTCCCTGAGTTATCTTTTCTTGAGTCTCAGCATGCTCTTTTATCATCAGCTTCACTTTCCTAACTTTTAATCACTCTCTGTCATTCAGGGTTGTGAACTCTCTACTTTGTTCATTCTCTTTTTGAAGCGTGATGAAAATGTTGAAGCTGGGCCCTTAACAATGTAAAATACAGGGAAGTATACTAATTGCTCATTTTACATATAATGCTCCTAATAATGCCATTCAAGTCTGCATTTGTTTTCTTGTTACCTTTTTGAAGTATAATCTGTTGTCCAAGATGTTGGAGTTGAGATAGTTGTCTATTTTCTAATGTCTCTTCACGTCTCATTATTTGTCTCTATTTAAGTGCCTGTATATATCTTTATTCGACTACATAATTGATGCCAGTCTAATTTTTTCAATTTATCAACCTCTAATTATTATTTCTTTCCTGAAATATACTTAATGTTTCATTTCCCAACCTTTAAATAATTCATAAATTTGATTAGCTTACTCCCTCCTTTCAATCATCCACTCTAAGCCTTAATCTGACACAACAATCCCTTACTAGGATTTTCCAGGCCCAATTCAAAACTCAGTAGCCCAACATGGCTTCAGTCATTAACGGTGTTTCACTTGGGATTGATATTTTGACTGGTTGCAGTTTTCTATGAAGCAGCTTGACTAATCCCTGATCTTTACATACTTCCAAAGGCTGTTTTGATTAATTATTAAAACTTCCTGAGGAGACAACATGGTACGTGTAATCTTCTGTCAGTGTCAGACCAGCTACAAAGAGTTATCTGGATATAGTTGGAGGAACAATATGGTCTAATCAATCTCTGCTGTGCCTCCTTGGCCTATAGACCATACGCTGCTCATTTCCTGCTCAAGGGCCTGGAGGAAGACCGTTATGGTTGCACTGTGATAGTTTGATTTTCTAGCTCCCCATTGCCCAAGCCCCCATGGCACTGGGCTGTGGGCTCCAGGGGTAGCTGGGGCTGAAAGGGCACTAGGATCCCACAACATGTCCCCAGTTAGCAGCTGTCAGTCTTCTGCCTGTTCCTGCCTGTGGTTGCTCCCCAGCACTCTTCTAGGCCTTGCAAGGTGCACGCTCAGGGGTTCTTGCTTCTCCCAGGCATCATCTAAGAATTGCTTCAGCTGGCCATTCTGGTTCTGTGGGTTTTTTTATAAAGCCCTTGCTTTATATGACAAGATTTTTAGTGGTGGGTCTAGAGAGCACTGGCTCTGTGTTCAGTAAGGACCCAAGCCCACGTTTTCCATGGTAGATGAAAAAGAGGGCAGTCCTCCAGGTCCCTTCCTTGGCCTCTCACACAACCCAGGAGTAAAGCAATCATGTGGGGGTTAGAGGTTAATCTTCTTGCATATTTCCAATGCTTAATTAGCATATCTCCAAACAGTAACTTCCCTGACAGTGAGAACATCTTAAAGCAACCTTGCGTTCCAGAGAGCCCGTTCAATGTTCGATGCAGCTGCTGGGTGCCGGGAGGGGAGCACAGGTATTCCCTCCCTGGTGTCTGCTGGGGCTTTGCTGCCAGCAGAAAGACCTGCAGCTGCTACAAGGAGGGGCAGTGATACCAGTGGGTCTACCCCGTGACCTACAGCGTGAGGGCCTCCTTCCATGTCCAGATCGTGAAGCAGAGCAGGTCAGGCCATGTCTCATCAGACCTGATACGGATAAACTCTGTTGGTGCTCTGTTAGTTTTTGGGAGGAGGTTGTGGCACTTTGGCACTTTCTTCAGTACAGATTCCCCCTCTGCCCCACAATGACTGGGAGACTTTGCTGGTCCCTCTTAATAAAGCCTCAGTGCCTTCTCCTTTTTGTGGTGTCGCTCACCAATAAAGTCTCTTACTGAAGCTGTACAAGTCAATTGTTAAGCAAAGCACACTTTGCTTTGTCATCCGTTTTTTCTTCCACAAATGATTTAATCTGATGTCTTTAAAGTTTTCTTATCGCTAAGACTACGTGAAACACGTTAGGGTGACTCTACCCTGCAGTATGAAACATAAAAAACACCGGATACTGTCTTGGCAGCTATTTTTTTTTCCGTTTTGTGCCTGCATCTCCAACTTGCCAATTAAAGTCTGACTCCTGAGGCAGAAGGCTTGAGTGAAAGAACGTGCTGTGGGACTCAAGAGCAGCTGCAGGAAGAAGGGAAGCACGGCTTAGTTAAAATAAACTTTGTTCAGGTGTTTTTGTTGTTAAACTGAAGTGACAGCTAGTTGGGCTGCTAGCATGTAAACAGGCTAGGCAGACAGGAGGGAAAAAAAGGCTAAGCTAGCAGTAAGTTATTCTGGCTTGCACCTCTGATGTAAAATAACAGCACCAAAAATATCACAAAAAATTAAAAAGGAGTTGTTGGTTTTGAGATCTGGTGTTTGGTTTTTTTTTTCCTTTCTTTTTGTTTTTTTTTGTTTGTTTGTTTGTTTGTTTGTTTGTTTGTTTGTTTTGTTTGTTTTTTTTTTTTTTGCCACCAGACGTGCTTCCAAGTAAATTTGAACTTAATGGGCAAAATTATTTTTCATATTAAACAGAGGAACCAAAAAGTTGACAAAGAATTCCATATATCTTAAAGAGAGAAATAAATTTGACCAGAAGCTTTGGCAAGCAAATAATAAGAGGTTAGCATCATAGAGTGAAAAACTTTTTCACATAAAATCTGGGCTGGTCATTTTTGAAATACTATAATGATGGCTCCAAAAGTTTGACAACACCTTCAAGGAAAAATAGAAAAATCAATACAGCTATTGGAAAGAACTCTTTTGAGCTTACAGTAGCATAAAGATAAATTTTGATTTGCTGTATTCCTATTGCTCTTCCTGGCTATTTCCATATAAATGCCATAGGGCTTTTAGATTTTTTGAAGATAACTGAGATTGCTGCTTTACTTCTTAGACGAGCAACAATAACATTTTCAAATGAGCATAAAATACTTGCAGACAAAACTTCTGCTCCATTTCAGTGGGATTTAGGAACCTACGTCTATAGAAAAACCTACGCTGTTTTAAACATTTTTTTTCACCCTATTAGCTTAATAATCAGCTCTAATCACAACCTAGTTTTTGTGAGTCTTTCTGCTCTCTGCCCAGGAAGAAGCTCTATCAATAACTACCTTGTATCGATTTGGAATGTAATTCTTAGTATAATAGCTAGAGGTGTTGCCAAACTACTAGCATCGCTGGGACATTTTGAAAAGGATATAACTCACAGACAGCAGGGAGTGTTCTTGCACATCTTTCTTAGACCATGCACAAAAAAGGCATCAGCATTATTTCAGATTCTGAGCCTGAATAACATCTAGTAAAAGGAATGTCTCTGCAGCCCTGCTTTTTGCCTATACTTTTGAAAGATTAATATTTTCTATCATTCACATAAGTTTTCTATCAACTTTATTGGAAGAAGTGACCTGGACCTTTAATCAATAATGTAAGTCCTTACCATTAGTAAAGAACTAGGTAATCATTTTGTGTCACTTCTCTATGTGCCAAAATTATGCCCACACATCAAATTAAGTAGGAGCATTTATCAGTTAAACGTTAGTAATATATTTAAAAAATATTCTTACTAACGTCTCTAATTGGTTATGGACCAACTCAGACCTTTCTGCAAAGAAAGCAGTTGAATCTGGTGCTTTTTATGGCTCTAGTTCGCAGCTTACGCAGCAACACTTTCTTTTGCTATTTAATCTTTAAAACATTTTTTCTAGCTTGTTGTGTACTACAGTGAAATATGCTTACTGGAAATTTAACTAGAAATAAAATTTTACCCGTGTAATATTTTTAGAGGTAAGTATATAAAATGAATATAAACAAGTTGGAGCAAATGCATCACTGGTAAGCGTTTATACCCACTACCATTTGTGGTATGATCACAATTTTTAGATGATCCTGGAACAGCAAGGATGAGTTTAATCCATTACATTCTTCTAATACGGTAACTTTGTCTGAGCTCATGTATTCTTGTTTAGTTGAATCCACAAAAGAAAGATACTGTCAGGGCACTGATTGGCCTTAATGGCCCTGACCAGGTTCACCTGGGGCTCCTATCCCCACCTACTGCCCCAGGGCTCCATTTAAGCCCAGGCTCGTGGTCTGTCCTTTCCCTAAGCAGTGCTGTAGGAGTGCTTGTTTCTGCCCTTGCCCCTGGGTGTCCCTCAGACCCCTAACCTAAATAGTTTTTCTCCTGCATAGACCCTTTAGATGTCTGTAGTAGCCTTGTCTCCAGCCTCATCCCTTGCCCAGGTTCCTTTTGTTCTTGGCTGGACCTTGGCCGTAATTCATCCTCCTGCAGTGCCTGGGCTTCTCTATGGAACTTGCTGCCAGTGCCTGACTCTGTCTACTGGGGTCTGCACCCCACTACCGGCAGGGCACTACCCCAGCTGGAGTCATCTTCCCCTCGGGACCTGCCAGTCCTCTCTGCTCCCTGAGAGGAGCATGGGTGCTCAAGGAAAAGTTTGCGTTTTTTTATTTCAAGAAAAGATGAGAAGAGCTTTGGAGAGAAGGAGCTGATCAAGTAAGTCCATTGAACAGGTCCTTACCCAAGTAAATCTTCTGGGTTTCTTAATTGTGAGAGGAATTGATTTTATAGATACAATCCAGAAGGCTGGTCTCAGCAGTTAACTAACAAGTTGCATATTTTAAAGCCGTGTTGACAACTTAAGAGATAATTTATACGTCTCTGTTTTGGTTACCAGTGGTTTTAATCTCATCATCAAGCTTGGGTCAAAGTAATAGAGTAAATTCTGTGGATTGGATCTGATGCGTGGTCTTTGTTAATTAACATAATGCTTTTTAAATTTGTGACCAGCTGATTTAGCTTGCAGGTATATACTTGTAGCTTGTAACAGGAATATTAGTATGACAGGAGAAAAAGAAAATTGAATTCTCTGTTTGTATGTGTCATGCCTTGGTGAGAGACCCTTGTGTGCATGTGTCTGGGGCAGAATCTGTCTATAAAGCTATTCCAGAATGTTATCCAGCAACTACAGTGATACGTGTTGTTAACAAAGTTGTAGTTTCAGTTCATCACTCGATAAACCATAAGGAGCAGAACTACAACAGGAATACGGAGGTATTGAATCTCTCTCCTTTGTGATGGATTTTACTTGTGTTTTGCTCTTGTCCAGTGACTACCAGGATTGCATTGGTGATACAAGACTTCAGTAATAAATATAGAGTCTTGCAAAAATGGTTTCAGTGACTAAATGTACATGTTTGGTTTTGATTAACTGAGAAATCTGCCAATCCTACTTGAACAATATCCCATAGGACTCTAATATACCTGGTCAGGTCTGGACTGCTTAGGAACTATGGAAAAGAATAAAACTGAAAATAGAATAAAAGACTAATAAAGTCACAAAAAAGCTATATTCCCTTTATTTAGAGACCTACATTTACAAAGGTTTGCCTGTGAATTCAACTTTGCCCATGTGATTAGTCCTATTGATTTCATTGAACTGTCCCATGACACTGAGAGCTAAGCATGTATCTTTGCAGCATCAGGACTTACTTCAGCCTAAAGTTCTGCATTTTAAAATAATACCTAAACTTTTTTTTATAAAGTTTCAGACATATTAAATTGTTGAATTTCAAGGGAAAACAATCAGAAATACTTTTATTGGTTTTCCACTTGGTCTGTTTACCTTGACATAAGAGACTCCAGCATCATACTTCAGTCTGAAAAACAAATATACATTTTTAAAATCTGTGGAGGTGATTCATGAGACCTACTTTGAGACCTCCAAAGAAAATGGCAATTTAAGATAGCTCCACTTTTGTACATTCGAATTTTCATATCAGATAAACTTTCGTAACTCTTTACAAAGCAATCAATGTGTAAGTCTAATATAGAAAGAAAACTGGGTAATGGTTGTGAGAACTTAAGTCAGAAATGAGAAAAAGAAAAACCCACAAAAAATTCACTGAAAAAAACCAGTAAGCGAAGGGCGGAACTGGGCTGTGAAATCAGGTTTGTTGCCCAGTACAACAGGTTGTGCTACAATTCATAATTAGAATAGTTTGTTCTTTCATTTGGTACTTGCTTATTTGCTTCATGAATTTTGGTAAGACTTTTCATTGGTTTAGAATTGTGTATGTTTTTCTTTACTGTGTTTCTAACATCAGGTGATTTCATATTTATATGTGTATTAGACAAGAAATACTTCTATGAATGTAGTAGATGCCAACTGGCATGTCCCACTGGGACCTAAAAACCTTTTTTGCAGTAGGATATTTCAGTAAATCGAGATTCTGTGAATAATCTCTTTTGGGCAGTAGCAGAGAATAATTTAATTATTCCCTTCTCCCAAGATCTCAAAGTGCTTTCGTGTATCCTGGGAGGTTAAAAAAAAAAAAAGCATATTTCTCCCATAAACAGTAGTTTTTCTCTGACATCATGATTCCACTGGTTTCAAATGAGTTGCCCTGGTTTCAGGATTTAGTGGAATTACTCTTATTGTTTGGGAGGGATAGCTCATTGAAAAGAAAATGTCCTTTTACTGCTGTTCATGAAATATGTTGTGACTGTTAAACATTTAACCATTAATAAGGTGTATTGAAGGTATCTGGAACAATGTAAAAACAAAGCAAAAAAAAGGCAAAATAATGGGTGCAGTAATTTTCTTCTTTTTGTAGTCCTAGGCTTCACATCAACTGATGTGAAATAAGAAGCTCACATGGTCTTTAATCAGAAACATTGTATGTATGATTGTTTTCAAGTGTCCTGAAAATCCTGTAGTTTAATAGTTAGAACTTGTTCAAAGCTGGTCTAAGCATATCCTGAAACAGAAATAAGAGAAGCCTAAAATACCTTGTATGATACATTTTTGTTGGAAATAACAAAGATGTTCCTATCTGCCTTGCAGGTACTTAAATGTATGAGGACCTGAATCAAAATATTCTTTCTAGCTGCTAGCGTTGTCTAAAGTAAATCATGTTATCAGTTGTATGTCTAGTGAAAGACTGGTTTCAGATAACTAAAGAGAAAACCAAATTACTTTACTATCAAAATGCTGAGGTGCGGTATAACAGAATTTTGTTGCTCAAGAGCAATTCCTGCTAACCTTACTGATGATTAAAGCTGACAGCTGATTTTTTTTCCCCCAAATCCTATTAGATTTTTTTTTTGTCCCTGAAAGAGACAAATTCTCCAGGAAGCTCAGAAAATGAGATGACTTCTGCATTGCACTACTATTATTTAGAATTTTTGCAAAGCTTGTTTTGAAGAAAAATCAAAAGGAATCCTTTCTTTTACAAAATGTAAAGACTAGAAGTGAAACTGGGCTTTGCTTCCTCACCCTCCTTCTCTTTTTATTAAATAGTTTGGTTTCCTCAAAAAATTATACATGAAAAATAATGAAAACTATAGTAGCATCACCTTGGGAAGCTTTCCCTATAAAAACACATTTCTCTTTCAAAATTCCCTTTCCCCACCGAAGTGTCAAAGGACAGCATCCAGTGCAGCTCAAGGGTGTTCTTACTTGTCGTGGTTTGCCTCATGAAGTGCAGTGGGGTGGGATGTTACATTATTATCTGT
>JAUTDB010000084.1:1220587-1236006 GCA_032274285.1 Polihierax semitorquatus
TCCCACCAAATCCAAACCACAGCGCTGCACCAGCCTCTAAGAAGAAAATTAACTCTGTCCCAGCTGACAGCAGGACAATTTGCTTTTCTAAAGCAGATAGCAAAAGCATGGCTGAGGTTAATCTTACGTGTTTGTGAGCCTTCTTGGTCTCAGCATGTACCAAAATATTAGAAAAAAGATCTCCACAGAGGATACAAAGTAGTAGAGAAGGACAAATGAAGAACAAAGGCATAGGTAATCATAAATCAATATATATTTGTCAGGCTTTCCTGCTAAGTTACTTTAAATAAATCTTCCATATTACATCTCAACAGACTCCTATTACAATTTATACTTTATCACTACATCCAATTATGTCTCGAATGAAACAGCTTTTTGGCATGTTAATGGTGAGCAGCAATTAATGGTTACTCTCCATTTCCTCCCATTTTTTTTTTCTTCCCCTGAAACCAACTGCAAAATAAAAACTTGTGTTCATCAGAAATAGATGTGAATGATAATACCTTGTCTTTGCAATGTCGAGCATCTAGGAGGAAGGCCAAGACAGATGATGTCAGACACTTTGACACCAGTGAGGATTATTCCACCACTTTGCAAATACTTCAATACCAGAGAACAATCATAAGTAAAATGCAAATTCATGACTGTAGGTATTAATGAAAATTAGAATTTTTACTGACACAATCAAGAAAAGGGATCTTGGTGTACTAAACACGCTGTGTTTCTTTTCAGGCTCAGGTTAGATTTTTGTGGGTGATTTGCAGTCACCTGCTGAAATTAATGACTCAATTTTAAGTGAGAAATATACTAGAGAAAGTTTGGTCTCCCTTTGGAGACTTTCTGCAATTGGAAAGAAAGATCGCAATTTATCCAATTATCCACCTTGCTGTAATATTGACTAATGGTATAGTCTGTGCCACAGGGAAGGAACTAAGGTTCTCAATCTACTTCCTAGCTGGAAATGTCTGCAGCATGGATATCTGCACTTTGCTTGACGGCAGCCTCGCCAGGCAAGCTACACTGCATGGTCTTACAGACCTGATAACCGTGTCCTACCTGATGGTGACCCCCTTGAAAGAACAAGATGGCACACAGAAGTAGAAACGGCAGGATTGAATTTGCTCAATAGAAAATCTTTTCAGAAAAATGTGGGAGCCTCATGTAAATACTGTGTGATAACTAAGGAAACATCATAATGCTGCATTAAAATCACTTGGCTGCCTCTTCCTAACATCTCTCTCTGCCTTCCCTTGGCAGTACCACACCTGTAGGACACCGCACTTTTGAAATCTAGACCAATTTTTGACGTAAGTTAGATTATTACTTATATTCCCTCTTTACCTAGTTGTCTTTAAGATCATTATTGTAAAACAAAATTCTTCCAGCATTTCATCCACCACTTCATCCCCGTGATTGATTTACTGGCATCAGTAATAGCTGCTGAACCGTGTTTAGAGCACAATGGTCAGGTACTGGGTCTCCACAGAAGCTGTAAAAAGCATGCCAGCTGTCATGAGCCCTTTCTAAACTTACAATAATATAAAAAAAATCTTTATAAATCCAAATGAGCTGTCCAGATTTTTTGGTTTCTTCCCCCTTTTTCCATTTTGTTTTGTACAAAGAGGTCCTAATACTTGAGAAGGGCTCATGTAGAAGTATTGGTATATAGGAATAAATAAACATTAAGATAGTCATTGTAGCTGCCAGAACATGCAAGAAGTCTAACAAGTGGTTGACATTCACAGTATATCAAAAATAGCATAGAGTGAACTTGAGATGATCCATATTATACATAATTTGCATGACTTCCCCCCACATTGAGAAAATCGTGCCAGAAGATAGAAAATCCTTATGATTTCTCCCATTACAAAAACCACAGACAACCCTCTGGTGATGTAAGTCTCTAAAATAGTTATAATTATTGACAAAATAATTTGCTAGCAATTTGCCTGTCAATTTCTATCACTCAGCAATTGATTACTTCCTAAAAAACCTGTTGTAGTTGCTTCATTTTTTCTTTGTGTGCCATTCTGAAATAATTAGAAAAGATAAAATAAAATGTCATCATAAATATTAAAGTTAAACCATTTAAAAGATCAACAATATCATGTCACCAACTTGAATGGAAAAAATATTTCTTTAATAACAAACTCCCACCAGAAATCTGGAAATTTCCTAATCTTAATTCTTACTCATCTCTGGCTGTCCAATATTAATTTCCATTTGTATTTGCTTCTATGCTTGGATGCTGGCACTGCATTTTAATAAATTCTAACCCTTTTCTATGCCTTTAAAAATGTATTTCTTATCTGCTAGCATCACAGTCTTTCTGTAAACATAATTTTTCAATGTGACTTTTTAACTTCATTAATTTTACATGAATAAATCAAACCATAAAAGCATTGTTTTTAATGGTACCTCTAGACAGACCAAGATACCTTGTAAGGTAAGACTCAGAGGCAGTCATCTTAATGAGTTGTCATTTGCTAAGTGGAGCAATACAAGGTGAAGTGACATTCCAAAGAAACTATAGACTGTTGATTTTAACCTCACTGATCTAAAGATAAATTTGGAACTCAATATCCTAAATTCACTATGATCTACCACTTCTAGGATTTTGTAGTTTAGCTCTTCCATGAGTATAGATTCCTTTTTATGTTCCTGTAGCTTTTAGTCTTGATCCTTGGCAATTTGCTGTTCACAAACAAAACGTTAATTTCACATTCTGTAGAAATCTGAACTGAAAGCATGATAAGCGACCTCAGAGCCAACTGCAAGCCTACGTTACTTAAATTTTAATTGACTTGTACAGAATGGATTTTGATAAATTTTTGATTGTGGTCAGTAATCAAAAAATTTGGAAAGCACTGCTTAGAGCTGTCACAGCAGATGCCACCTGTGGCAATTCGTGCTTTAACTGACAGGGGCGTAGTGTTTAATGAAGTAAATAACAAGGCATACTACTGTCCTCTGATATGGCAGAGGTGCTTCAGGAAATACATTTTGCTCTAACTTTGAATGCCTATGTCAAAAAACAATCATCCAAATGCAAAGGACGTTGCGACTGCCAGATTGCAATGATGTCTCTGACAGAAAAAGGAGGGTAAAGGGTGTGTGTCCATATATTCATGTACTGCTCCTTCTCAGAACGTTCTCCAACATCGAGCAACCTGTGATCTAGAAGTTCCTGAGCAAGAAGCGATACTTTTTTGTCTAATGGCGATGTAACGAAGATTTTGCATAGGTCTGTATGGATATGAAGACACATGAGAAAGTGTAAAGTGGCATTTAAAAACTTGCACCATTTCTGTTCTGTAAGTGCTTTGAAGCCACAGCTGTGTGCATCTAAATGTGAGATAACTTCTTTAATGGTCTAATTAATGATAGAGAGGAGTGGAGCAATTACAAAAATAGAATTCTGATTTTGGCAGACTCAAAGCCTTTTTGTCAAGTTCTTTATCAAGGTTGTTATTTTCCCCTTTTTCAGTGAAACAGAATCAATCCTCAACCCAAGAGATTATACTGAGGCAGATGCTTGCAGATTTATACCACCTGTCTCCATAACTTCTCTGAAGCAACCTCATCATATGTACCACCTGAGGAGCTGCTTCAGAATGTCTTCAGCTTATATATTGCTATTTGCCCTAATGGAATATAAAGCATTTTACAGATTACATCACTTTGCAACTGAAATACATTGACTCTGGAGATGTAAAACAGGGGTTTTTTTGGCAGTAGGTAGCAGAACTTGGGCAAAAGGAGTGTGTTCAGTCTATGATAAGAAAAGCAGAAGATCCACTAGGATGTAAATATGGCCAGGACATGTAGAGTAACATACTACTAATAAGGAAAATGCTTCATGTTTGTTTTTTTTCTGGGACCAGGTGGACAGTAGCACTTGTTTCAAAGTACTTTCCAGATACATGGCTATAGAAAAGACAAATGTGCTCTCTTGTCAGTCAATTTTTAGTGCAAGAGAAGACACTAAAGTCATGCTTGGATTACCTTTGCTGGCTTAAGTATAATTCTAACAAGATAGGAAGCTTGATTTTTTTTTTTAAATATATAATGCTATACTATATAATAAAGTATGCAACAAAGTAGGCAAGTTTGTATATGTGTGAAACACATTTTTATTATTCTCACTTCTGATTGACATCAGGAGTTAGTGAAAATCTGTAAGAAGTCTGCATCTCAATAAAAAATGTGGAACCTAAACCAGACTGGTGAACTACTTGACTGAAAGCATACTAGGAGGGAAAAAAATGTAACACTACACACTTAAAACTACTCAAGGAATATTTTTAGACCTTTGATCCATAGCACAAATTTGTGAAGTTCAATTAATAGTTGATTTTAAAAGTTCTGTAATGACACAGAATAAAAAAGTTATTCCAAAGTTACTATAGTTTCTTAATTTGTCCACTACATGTGCTATACTGCTTCAAATTACCAACATTACATGCTCTCATTAAACCATTTAAATGTACTAGAATAGAAATATTTTGTGACACTAGTTTCGTACATTTTTTTACATCTCAACCTTTTAAGGCCAAACTAGGACAAAATCAAATATAAATCAGCATTTCTGGCAGAATAAGAAGCTGCACAGTCGGTGTCTCCTATTGCGTAACTGCCGACAGACTACGGCTTGATGTAGGATCTGAACAACACAGGTGGGATTTGTTCTTAAGTACTCAGGCTTCTGTCTATTTTCCACTGCTTTAGTTTAGGGTTTTTTGTTTGTATTTTTTTGTTTGGTTGGTTGGTTGGGGTTTTTTTGTTTGGTTGTTTTTTTTTTTCTTCTTTTTTTATTGCATCTGGGTATTTACTGTCTATATATCATGGCAGTTTCCTACTCATACCTCGCTTCTGCAGGCAGGGTGCTGAAGCACTTCGAAGCTTTTGCCTACCACTGTTTTTCTATGGTGTAAACTTAAGGAGAAAAGGCATAGTTCAGTTTTTACAGAACAGATCCGTTTGCAGTGGACTGGTGAATCACCGCTCTTGTTCATTTTTAAGGGAGTTGGTGGCAAATCTGACTCTGAAGTTCAGTTCCTGTTTAGGTATTGGGAACAGCGTCCAAAAAAACCAGCTAAACCAATTTGTACCATCTATGTTCCCCCAAAACATTCTTTAATTGCCAACATTAAGTTTCTAAGAAGTTCAATTTGAAAGAAAACTTATACAGATATTGAAAAATAAGAACTTGACACGTAAAAAACTTGAAAATCAACTTACATATACAGTCCCTCTGAGCTATGTGTCATTACTGAATTCTCATAAAGGCACACGCTGAGCTATTTACAGGATGAACCAAAGTAATTAGCTATATCTGTTGTAATTAGGAGTCAGTCAGTATGTCATCTGAGATAATTATGTTGCAATACATATAATTTTCTGGAATAGCAGATATTGCATGAGATTATTTGTCTACTAGTATGATGATACTTCTCAAGATAAGAATTTCGGTGATGACTAGAAAACTAAGATATTGCAATGACTAAAAAAAACCTTTAACAAATTGAGCTAATTTCAATATTGTTTCTATGCTTCATATGATTGTAATAATTCTACCTTTGTTTTATGTTTTTCATGGTTTTGTTATAGAAAAGTAGTCTCAGTGTTTAAAGAAGAATAAAAAGTCATCTCTTGGTAGAACATCACTGAAGCTAGTGCAGATGCCGCAAGCTTGACTGTTTTGAAATCTTTTCTTCCAGGTACCTAATTCTAGATATACTGTGTTTAATGTAGGATTAGGGGAAATTATTAAGGAAATATCCACTGGAAAATACAAAGTGTTTACATAGCGATGAATACATAAAAGAATTCATGGGTTCTTATTTAAGGACTTAATTCAGTTTTCACATCCAATCTGAACTGATTAGATCTCTTTTCCACTAAAACTTTTATTTGAATGAAAATTAGCTAAATGGTTGTCAAAATGACAACCCTCTTGTTTCAAAATTTCTGGGTTTGCATTGTGGCCCAGACCAGTACTAGTGTTGGGGCTGGGATGGAGACAAGGACTTGAGCTGCAGTGGGAGTGGGGCTAGCAGGGGGCTGCAGGAGGACAGTGGGGGCTGAAAAAAGGGTCGTCCCCTGAGAAATATCTCATCCGAAGGGTCCCTTGTGCTCTTCGACTCAGGCTCAGCCTACTAATGGGGTTTATGCAGAAATAGTTCTGCTTTTATTTATTCGGGCTGTCATGCCTATGGCTGGTGGTGGCAGTTTAATTTTGGAACGTGGTTTATTTTCATGGAGGTTCTCCCCAGCTGCTCTGAGTTAAGAGCTCCTGGTTCCAAAGCCGAAGGGCTCTGTTTTCCTGCCAGCACTCAGTGCCTTAAATTAAACATCGCTGGGTTAATTTCCAACTAGTGAAGACAGACACCTGTGGTAGAGTTCAACATGTAAAAATAAGACAACAATTGCAGCCGCAGGGTGCTGCAGACCATCTGAATTAGATGCTAATGTCTGTTGCAAAAATGAAACGCTTCTACAAGGTAACAGAGGAGGCTGAAGGTCTGGGCTAGAAGCTGCCTAGGTCTACTCTTCATACACAGTGTGCCCATGAAGCACCGAGCTAACGAGTAAGTGCCCTTGTGCACTGGATGTTTGGTGATACGTCTGCAGCCAGGTGCCTGGCAAAGGAGATGGCAGCAACTGGTGCCTCTCCTTTCAATAGTCAAGCAATGGCCAGTTTATGGTGACACGTAGTGGGAGACACTGGTTCTGAACTGGCCTACAATTAGGGAAGCATGAGTCTTCACCCCAGTTCCTATATCCCAAGTAGGAAGCATAACTATCAGGTTGTGACAGGGCATAAACAAGCAAGAAAACAAGAGCCAAAAAGCTAGGAGCCAGACAAGAAGATGTACATCTCTGCCTTTTGGGCAGGGCTTTGAACAGGAAAGAAAATGGACTTTTCTTTTTTCTGACTTCATTTGTCTCTGTGTATTTTTATCTAGTTTCAGTTTGCTTGGGCACTGTGGCACTCCTCTATGACAAGAGAAGTTTGGATCCAAAGCCATTCAAGTTTTGTGTACTGAAGACTTCCCTATTAAGCTATCGTGAAAAAGGTGAGTAAACTTCTTCATTTTGTAAGTCATGGTTTGAGAAAATATTATTATACTGTGCTTCTTATGGGGAATTAGTATTTAGCTGTGTCGCTGCACAAGATTGAATCGCCACAAAAATTGAATCAGAGTAAACTGCTGCCGAAACCCTATGATGTGGCAACACTGCCAGTGATATGGGGTTGGTTTTCAGCAAGGAAGAACTTCCTATCAAAGGTCAAAAGCTGACCTAAGAATCGATGCTACACAAAGTACATCAGCATTAGCATTTCCGTAATCACATCTGATAGCAGATACCTGATGTCCACTGCTGTCCAGGCTGGAGGACCAAGACCAACCGTGACACAGCCTTGAGAGAAGGAAGGCTATGTAAACGAAATCTCTTCTAAAGCTATTACATTATTTTGGTTAAAATTTAATATTTTAATACTTTTAACATTTAATAATTTTAATGATTATTTGGTTAAACATGCTCACTTTGGCTGCATCTTAAATAGTAATACCAGTCATATAATATGTTTTTTGGTAATGGCATTAATGGAGAAGTCAAACTTGAAAAATTCTGTGCAACTGAACCAAGCTCCAATAAACAAGGTTTATGATAGTTGTGACCGATGAATTCAGCCAGGAGTAGCAGAGCATTAATAAGGATGCAAAGTAGCTAATATAAAGGTAATCCTGCCTCTAAGTGGAAGTCCTTTTGTAGGAAGAAGAAGCTTTAAAAAAATCTCTTCTACTAACAAAAAGGCACATAAGGTGGGGAATTCCTTCTGTGTCTTCTAGAACAGGCTTTTTGCAATGCAGTGTTAACGTACATAAAGGCATATGTCCCATAGGCGTGCTTTTAGCTCTTAAACACATTGTTGTAAGAGCACAGGGAAAACAAATTAAGTTCAAAGACTACATTAGGTTTTAAATTACATAGTATCCTTATTATACTGTTTAGCTAATTGACTTTATGAATAAACTGCTCTCAGTTTGGTCTAAAAAAAGCTGATAACGCTATTTTGGAGGAAAAAAAAAAGTATAAATGGAAGCTTATAAGAAACTTATTGGTAGCTCTGACAGGTATTTCCCAGATATTCAGCTATATCCTCTCACGCTGATGGGAATGTTCTTTACATTAGGCTTGAATTTTCCTCTATGTGTCCAACGAGAATGTCCAGTTAGATTACAGCCTACTGGAGAGCGGGCTAACCTTTACCACATCAGCAGTGCTTAAATGGGCTTTGAGGGAATTTCCTAACGACCTTGTCTGGGCTTCTTTTGGCCTCGATTTGTGACAAAATAATTTCATACTAGTTTAGGATTCTCACTAAGAACCTCACCACATACTGTTACTGTTTTCTTTCCATTACCTTGGAATGTGGTTCTTGATTAATTGCCTGTCCTTTCTGTTTGCCAGGTGCATTTGCCAGGTTTCAGCTCTGATGACAGATGCCACTATCTGTCTTTTTACGTTTACTGAATTAACTGTTTGAGCTCTAAAACTCTCATAGCCTAAATGATGACTCAGAATTTAACTAACCCCGTGCTCTGCATGTGACTGAGGGGCTGGAGCTATGGCCATACGGGCTCGTTAGGGTCGCTTGCTCTGCAGGCTGCCCCTTCTCAGTGGCATGAGCTTAATGAGATACAGACAAAAAATGTTGCACCAATACAGGCAATGTAAGGGTCAAACTTATAAAATATGGTGAAATTGTAGCTGCACTGGCATAATTCCAGTCCCCGTATATTCACACCACAAACATTTACGGTGCGTGCTTGCTATTTTTGCTTCCACCTGCTTCTTTCATCATTATGCTCAGAGCTAGAAAGCCCATCTGAACTTGATTGCTGTCAACTTTTAGTGTTTCTGAAAGAAGGAAATTCTATTCACCCAAAATATTTGCAAAATATTTACTATTTACTTTCATTTACTGAATAATGCTCATTGATTTGAATCTACAGAATATGCATAAAGATAAATATAAATCTTCAAATAGATCATCAAAATGCCAAGATCCCTTTTTTCCCATTTCCCTCCTTGTTAGCACACAAACATGAACTTGATAATGATGTACCTTTGTTAAAAAAAAAAAAAAAAGTCTGTGATTAGAGATTGCAATGGACACACGGGGAAGCAACTTGTATTGTACAAGTTCTATCTGTTCCATGTCCTGATGGGGTTTTCCCCTCTGTTTTTTTCCTTTTCTTTATTTAAATGTATGTAATGCACTTTATGATTGAATGTAATCCCTGTAAAAGATATGAATTTCCCCCCCTCTTCTGTGGTATTATTTACAGTAGCACTGGGATCAATTTCTCTATCACTTAATGACTGTCAGCTCTGCTGACCCTGATGATGTCAGCGATTCTCAAAGGTTTTTTTTCAGGTGTCTAAATCTGTGGCACTAACAGACTGGAACTTAGTAAACATACTTTTCACCTCTCTTTTGTGATGATGTTAGATAGTTTAAAAGGAAAAGTACTGATCTCCCAAATTATATTTCATACATATTCTATCCTGACAAATGGAATTAGAAATACCCGGTTTATCCTTTTAACAATTTCTAGGCAAATCTACCACATTTACAGTGAACTAGGTTTCAGTTATTATTCATAGGGTTGATGCCTGGAAATTGCCCTGGAATCTGAAAGCCATCATTCAGCCTTCCAGGCTCAGGAACCAAAGAGATTTTGCCATGGGAGCTTAAAATAGTGTCTCAGTACTTTGATATCCACCTCTCTAAATTTCTCTAAGACTTGTATGTCTAATTCATTTAGCCTATTTGGAGACCCTCTGGCTCTAATAATTATATTAATGATTTGGGAACCAAAATAACTTTCTCACAGAGATGCATTGTCTATCCAGTGCTAAGAGAAATAATGTTTAATATCTTCAATCAAATCATCTGGGGCATGATAAAAAACATTACAAAGATGCTATTTGATGTATAAGAAGCTGTTGGGTTTTTTTCTGTTCCTCCCACCCCCCCACCCCCCACCCCCGCCTTCTGTTTTTTGTTTTGTTTGGTTTTGGTTTTTATTTTTAAATTGTCCCCTCTCACTGGAATTATTAATTGAAAATATTGCTAGAGGAGGTGGCTCTGTTGTATTTTCACTGAGTGAGGGACCAAGATAAACCTTTTTTATCAGGTTTTAAAAGAACAGGAGTGGGAGATAGTGGCTGGGTCAAAGATGAGTTGTCTTCTTGTTTTTTCTGGGAGAATGGAGAAAGCTTTTGAAATCCCACCTGATTAAAAAATGATCTTTGATTTAATTATCCCACACATAGAATACATGTTCTGAGGAGATAACTGAATGTCATCACTCTCTCAGCTGTGGTTGCAGTATTTAACCCTATGTACCTCAAGCCTTATTTTAAACCTTTCTTCACTTTCCATGTTTGTGTTCAGTGAAGGGGGTTGGGGGGCGGTGGAGGTGAGAAAAATGGAGAATGGAATTAACTCCATTCTGAGACTGATAAAAATCTAGGCATCTTCTTTTACATCTCTTTCCAACTGTATGTGCCTTTTTGTTCACATAATAAGCTCTGTAGATGCTTTAGGAACTGTCAGATACAGGGAGAAGGCAAGGGAGAGGAAGGAGGTGGTTGTGTCCTGTTGCACATGTTGGAAATCTCAGCTTTTATGCAGGATGTGGAAATACAGGACGAGGGTGGATTGTCCCAGCCCAGCAATCTCTTATGACCTTATCTAAATTTTGCAGTTTAATTTGTTGAAAATTTGTCAAAAGGTCAATACCAAAAATTATTACTGTTTTAGGCAAACCACCTCAAAGACTCAGAAAAAGAAAACTGGATAAGTTACAGGGTTTTATTCTTCAAAGTGTAAGTAGATGCCTTGTGCCTTATTCTCTTTTATGGGCCAGAGTTTAATAACATGTACCGTGAGGCAGTGTAGGCTGGGCATCCCACGTGGCTCTGTCAGGAGGGGACTTGGCATTTTTTGGCCTGTAAAGAGGGTTATGAAATTAGTTACCTGAATAGATGCCCCTGTGAGACACGGTGAAACTGTTTCTTAACACAGTTAAGTCATGCAGTTTAGGACTGAACTTTTGGAGGTCTGCTTTGGTTTTTTTTTCTGAAAAGCTGAAGATTTCTAGCAAGCCCCCCCCCCAAATATTTCCCTGCTTTAGAAGGAGTGGCATCAGTTTCATTAAAAGTGAAAGTACTTATTGTCTCATTAGGAGCTAGGTATCTCTATAAGCTATGCAAACATATTCCTCATCTACATATACCAAATAACAAGGAACTTCCAGTGTAAACCCAGCCTTGCAGCTGCTTTCCTTCGAGAGTCTGGAGCAAAAGTCTGGGCACCAAAATTTACATTTGATTTGCACAAATCGGAATTACATCTGTCTCAGACCTTTGCTAGTTGACAGCTGGGTAACTTGCTTGAGGTCTGACAGGGTGAGATTTGAACTAGCTGAATTTCTGAACCTTCTTGATATTTCTCCGTTGCTGTTTGTCACTCCTGCGAGTCTCTGATCCCCTGAGGAATGTCAAAATCCAGTGGACCTTAGACAGAGACAGTCATGAATCCATACAGGATGGTTTTCTCAGCGTGTCGTTTTAAAATTCTGCAGAAAAATTATAACCCATCAGTTTCTGACAAAAATGAATAGAAAACATTAGAAGTAATTAACATAGTTTATTAGATTTTTTTTTTTAATCAAAATATTTTTTAAGAAAAGGAAAGGTGTGGAAGATTCTTCTCTCCAGCAGAATGAATAAATATGACACGAATAAGGAAGCTGAGGCTGCTTTGCAACAGAAGAGACTAAAAAGGCTAAAGGAAGGAGAAACATACAGACACCAAGGGAAAAAATGGAGAAACAAAATCTACAGCACATTTTGAAGTACTTACATTCATAACAGACGTGTCCCACCTATTCTGCGAGTTATATATGACTGAGAAACTGGAATCTTGACTGCTGCTCAGGGAAGTGGCATGTTCAGTTTTATACAACAATCAGGCAACACTCCTAAGTCAAATGCACCAGCATGAATAATGACCATATAAACCCTGTTAATATATTAATTATTATAGTGCCTCAGACTGTGAAACTTTACACAGCATTAATTATCACCATGTTAATGAATGGTGTAATGATAAATGCAGAGTCGGTAATTCATTTGTTCAGTGCATTTGAGGAGCTAGGTATTCATTATTGTGCTAAAATTAGAAGTGAATAACCTCCATTTTCTCACAGTTCCTCTTATCCACGCTATTAATGTTAGCAATTGCACCGCACTGTGGATGCAAATAATTACAAGCTGTTCATTAACAGGTATTAGTTGTGTCTCTGTTCCATTTTGTGTTGAGGTGTCTGAGAGTAGTGCCATTATTGTCTGTCATTTCTGTACACAGAAAGAAATTGGTTTTCTTTGCCTAAATATTTGAGGGAAACGGAAAGAGTGGGATCTTCACATTTCCTTGCCCTCCGTCAGTCTTTGGTATTCCTGAGCATCCTTCAGATCTGGACAAAATAGCAACCTGACTCTAGGAATGTCTTCTTTTCAATAGTCATGGGTCTGCTGCTTTAATTAATGCTTTCAGCGTGCAGGAGCTGGTTTACAAAAGCAACTCCAGCAGATAACAGGCAGTAGAGCCTCAGTAATGAGAACATAAAGTACGGTGGCATCTGAATTTCATGGCAACCCAAAGATAAACCTGGCTTTGTGTTCCTACGCAGAGTTTTGAACACCGTGCTTGGTATTTAGCAAGATTGTGTGGCCCAGGCCAGACCATGGGTAATGTGCCTCCGTTTTTTGGGTAAAGGTTATAACTGCTGGGGTTGGGGTAAAGGCAAAGGTGAGAGCTCCACTGGGAGTGGGCACCTGGGGTGCCATAAAGGAAGGGGTACGCTGCAAAAAGATTTCTCCCTTGAAAGCATCTTCATTTGGGACATGGCTCGGGGGCTGGACTAAGGCTCTGCCCACATCCAGGATAAGTGCTGGGGCCAGGCAGCCCACTGCCAGCCCCGCTGCACGGCGAGCTGCCACCGACTCTATTGCTCAGCCCTTGCCCAGCTTTCCCATGCCATCTCGAGTCTCATTGTTTTCTAGAATTATTTGCTTCCCACACTTCTTACCTCGTTTCATACCCGCCCTTTTATCCGTGTATGCTACAGACTGGTGATTGAATACCGCAGCAGATGCACAGATGAGCATGTCTCCTCAGACAGGACATTTTTAGCCTGTCAGCTGCTTTCCCTCATCACAAGCTTCTATTTCATTTTCGCTATACATATTATAAACTCTTACACCGCTTCCACATTGGCTTATGTATGAGTGTGCACCTCTGCAGCACCTTTTGCTGAACTTTTTATGAATAATGCTCACTCAGCTGTTGTGTATAACTTTGCGTCTTGTTAGAAGGCAGACTGTCGCCCCTTGTGTATTTCATTGCATAACTTTGTGACACATTGGAGGCATTCTGATAACTTTTAAAACGGCCATACTCTGTTTGATGGCTTTTCCTCCTTCCCAGGATGAGTTCTTACAATGAGAGTTTCACTCATAACCAGCACTTTATGAGTTAGTTTTTTCTTTAATTTTCTTACAGGCCTTTAAATGATTAGATAACTGGTTATCTGTTACTGTCAACAGGTCATTTGCTTTCAGAGATTGGAGCAAATGGCATATAAAATCAAACACGTTTTGTTTGTTTTTCTTACTGCCTCATATTCCCCATGCAACTCGAATGTGCTCACCTAGATGGTGATGCTTAAGCCTGTTCTTGACAACATTGAAGTATTGTATGGGACTTGCAAGGACTTCATCAGTAATATTTCACAGTTGCTTTAAGGATAAAGAAAAAGGAAATCTAGGAATGTCAGGGGCCAGTGAGGACAAATTATTTCTTTTAAATGGCCTGAGCATAATACAAAATTCAAGCATCAGGAGGAAAACCCTATGCATTACATAGGATAGTTTCATCCAGCTGAGCTGACAGCTGTATGAGAAAGAATTCAACAGCATCCTTAAATACTCTCAGCTGAAGACTCTTATGTTCCTCAAATTTAAGTACTTTGATATGCCTTCAGCTTCAAAGAAGCAGAGAAAATCAGAGCAAGCAGCACTGAAGCTGACATTGGTGTTGCCAGGTGACCATTTGCTGGGCAACGTCACCATCTGCTCCATGTCCCACTCAAACCATCCTCAGCCCAGCTGAGTACGTTTACTCAGTGTAATTGTTTAGGAACAGGCCATAGCATTATGTAAAAAGGGGTACATAACTGGCTCCTCCAGGGCCTTTGGCAGTTATGAGAAGTAAACACGTGTCTGATTGCCTAAAATCATGGGTGGGTTTGCCTTGATATTAACGCGGTATTAATGAAGCGAGCAGTTCATACCCACCAAGAAATGGATTGGCAGCTTTACCTCTCTATACATATCTTTTTAATATATCCTTTGAAGTATATATATAAAAATATACATTCTATAAAGGTTTTCATATATAAGTATATATCATACCTTTCCTAAAAAACCCCCTGCGTTCTCACATTGACACAGAACAGCATAAAGCTTAGCAAGCAGTTATCCTGTTTTCGTGGCACCTCCCCAGCACTGTACTCAGTTTTCTGTGTAGGTTTCTATCACCACCTCTGATGGTGGTCTGGATGAATAAAACATAGCCTGCTTTGGAGGGCAATGCTACTGGATGAGTATTATTACTGAGCTAGCTTGAACACACTGGTAACAGTCACAGCCAGTGGTTCCTGTTGCTATAACTGGTGGCATGGTGGAACCCTAATGAAAGATGAAGAGTCAGTGAAAGGTATGGAAAAAGAAGACAGGCTGAGAAAAGGAGGTTCACACATGCTCTACGCACATACAGATACTTGTGTTTCTTCTTGAGATGCACATGCAAGGACATTAATGGAAACTAGAAGAATGAACTGTAGAACAAAATAGTCAAGATTTTTTTCTAGAAATTTCTGCAGTAATAGAATTCACCTGTGGGACAGGAGAGATATATGTAGCTGTGATGAGCAACAGATACTTTTCTGAAGGCTTCAGAGCTCGCTCCATAGTATTCAAAAGTCCAAATTCTGACCCAAATTATCTATATTCCTAACACTGCCAATGTGTGGTAATTTGAAACGACATCAGGGCCAAGTATAGGTATGCTGTATTTCACCACAAGATTTTAAGGCTTTGTGAAGATGGCTCTAACCCAGGGGTCCTCAAACTGTTTAACCAGGGGGCCGGCGTGCAGATGAAGTGGCAGGCATCATCTGCGGCTGCTTGGTCCCCCCCGCCCCCCCAAACCCCGGCAGCCTGTGGGCCTTAGTTTGAGGACCCCTGATTTATAATGATAATCTGACCACAGA
>JAUTDB010000084.1:1275061-1305097 GCA_032274285.1 Polihierax semitorquatus
CTGGTGCTGTCACTGAGCACCACTGAGAAGAGCCTGGCTCCATCCTCTATGCACCCTCCCTTCAGGTATTTATATACGTTAAGATCCACCTCCTGAGACTTCTATTCTCCAGGCTAAATGGTCCCAGTTCTCTTAGTCTTTCCTCATAGGAAAGATGCTCCAGTCCCTTCATCACCTTAGTGATCCTTTATCGGACTCTCTCCAGTATGTCCATGTCTGTCTTGTACTGAGGAGCCCAGAATCGAACAGGGTACTCCAGGTGTGGCCTCACCAGCGCTGAGTAGAGGGGAAGGACCACTCCTCTTCACCTGCTGGCAGAACTCATGGGGGTGTTCCTTTCTAGGCACCACACTTTGTACTTCTTTGTTGAACTTCATGAGGTTCCTGTCAGCCTGTTTTTCCAGCCTGTTAATGGCCATCTGGATGTCAGCACGACCCTCTGGTGCAAGAGCCAACCCTCCCAGGTTTGTGTCTCTGCAAGCCTGCTGAGACCACACTCCACCCCATCATCCAGATTCTTAAGGAAGATGTTGAACAGGATCAGACCCAGTCCTGACCACTGGGTACATTGCTAGTTACCACCTTCCAATTAGCCTTTGTGGCACTGATCACTGCCCTCTGGTCCCAGCCGTTCAGCCAGTTCTCATTCCACCTCCCTGTCTGCTCATCCAGCCCATACTTCAACTTCTCTGTGAGGATCTTATGGGAGACAGTGTTGAAAGCCTTCCTAAATCCAGGTAAGCAATAGCCATTGCTTTCCCCTCATCTAGTAGACCAGTCATTTTATCGTTACAGGTTACACAGCGATAGACACTCTGCATGCAAATGGTATATAGAAACTTGAAAAAGTAAAACATATTCTGTCTTTTTTGCCATTTTGCACCTGCTTTTTATCAGTATTGAAATAAAAATTTAGAAAAATCTACTTACTAGACATCACTATATATAGTGTTATATATAGTTGTCTATATGTATATATATAACTATTATATATATATACTATATATAGTGTTAAATATAGTTATAATGTTAGATATTAACACTATAAACCTAATAAAAAGATATTACTGGTTTATTTTTAATTATACAAATATCACATTCCGTGAAGATCTGGAAAAGCACAGATCTTCATCAAAGCCTGTGAAATTTAAACTGCTTCATATATTTATTTTCCTTCCAAATCCTTTCTGGTTCTGGCCATCTCAACCTGGACAATGTCTAAAGGGCAATGAAATTTTGTCCAGTGGTGAAGGCACAGGAGACCAGCGTCAAGGACTGTGTACAACTGTTTGAAACATTTTCACTGGAAACGAGTCACAGGTTCAAAGCAGCAGCATTCTGAACTTATTTCTAATATAAACTAGGACATGCTCAGCTGTTTAAGCCTGTCTTATCAGGAGATTCATTGCCACTACAGGGTCATTATCTACTCTAGCAAAGGCATAAAGCACATGTTGTTTGCCTGCAAATATTCCTACAGTACTTTGCAGTGAGAACAATTCTGCTTTTACCTTTTTACAAGTTGAGCCGTTTGCCTATCAGCGATAATTCATTTGTATGTTCTTCCTACTCAGCTTGTACTCAAACAATCCCCCTCTGATCTGACTTGCAAAGCTACGTTTTGAGGCTTTGCCATCATATTCCAAAATAAGTTTATTTTCCTGTATAAATTTTTACCTATGAAAGCTTTACTAAATAAGTATAATACTGAGACAGAGTAAAGACCTATTTATTTATACTTTTTCACATGTACAAAGAAGTGGTTTAAGGTGCTTTACCAGTCTGTAGCATATTGGATTTCATTAAAATTTAAAGTAAATACTGGTGATTTATGATGTCATATATAAAACCTTGTTTTTCTTCCCATAGAAATGTATATACTCTCTTTTCAAATTTCACGCTGTGAAAAATAAAGTCTTTCAGTACCTGGTAACCTCATAGCGCCAGTGGCTACAGCTGCCTCGTAGTTAGACCATGTCGTACCATACCACAACCTGAAAGGGGCCACCAAGGGCAGAAGTTTCAGTATAAGGGAAGCTGACGTCATCTGTGACAGCATTTTGCAACCTGGTTCTCATGAATTGACTGTGTTCATGAATACCTGGAATACCACAACCTGGAGCATATGTAAACAAATATGTATGTGTCAGATCAATGATTTTGCACAACCTTTATTCCACCTGAAGAATTTTAACTCGTATTAATTTGCAAGTATTTACAAATTGCAAGTATTTACACGTATTTAACTGGTGAAATTTAGCTGAAAGTTTAATTTTACTTCTCGTTTGAGCAGTTGGCATGGTATACTTGTTGACCAAAGACTTCATTAAAAGGTATAACATTGGGGAAAAAATAAATATCTTATATCAGGAAACATTAAGGTTGGTAGTGAAGCATACAAAAGGTCAGAAATACTACAGCAGAATTTGTCAATTAAATTTCAAATCCCCTCTGCTTTGTGTGCATCCATTACATATGTGTGGTACACGTGGACATTCGGTTTTAATTACATGCTCACCTGCTATTTCTTTCACAGGACTTAAATCAACTCACGGGACAGTATGCTCACTTAATAAGCAGATCCCCACCTCTAGGTTTTATCTCCCTTATTAAATACGTAATCCTATGCCTTCTTCACTTTACATGATTAAAATCCTGTTACAGAATTATTAATTTCCTCAAGGACTTTTTACTACATTAGTCGCTGTGACCAGTTCATGAATACACATTTATTTTGCAACATCTGCATGAAGACTGCACCCTAACCGCTTTATAGAAAGAGTGGAGCACAAAGATACCACATTAGTTTGGAAAATGGAACTAACCCAATACTCATAAGGCCTTGATTTGGAAAAAAAAATATATATTTTATATTAAATTGTAAAATAGAGTTTTAATATTTTATTGGCAAGGATAAAAATGACTGTTTTCTGTCATGAATCCTTATCACATCTGCAATTCAGGACCATGTCCATCCAGCCTCACATAAAACGAGCTAGACAGCTTTGGCATAGCATAATTGAGTTGCCTCAAGACAGGACCATACAATTGTGGGATAATTCAGGTTGGAAAGACCTGTCTGATCTGTCCTCCAGCTCAGAGGCAGGGTCAGCTCTGTCATCAGACCAGGTTGCTCAGAGCTTTATCCAGCTGTGTCTTGAAAACCACCATGGATGGAAATGGCAGTTCTCTGGGCAACCCTGGTCGTCTTCAGGGTAAAAGTTTTTCCCCAGATCCGGTCTGAACCTGTCCTGTTTCACTTTATGCAGGTTGTTTCTTGTCATCTCTCAGTGGTACAAAGAGTTGAGGCCCCTCCGCGTAGGTGCTAGGGGCTGCTACTAAGACCTCGAGACACCCCTTTCCCAGTCTGAGCAAGCCCTAGTCCCAGAGCTTCTCCTCCCAGGGCCTGGCCGCCTCGGTGGCTTCCCCTGCACTCTCTCCAGGTCTAACTCATGAGCCAAAATACTTGTCTCCTGTATTGGGGAGGGACGGGTGGGGGAAGCACCCTGGGCCACCTATTCTAAATACAGCGATGAGTGCTGAGTAGAGGGCAATCGTCACTTCTTTCACCCTACTGAGCTTCCTCTCTCATCATCCCTAGTTAAAAGCTCCCCTCGGCAGGCTGGCCAGCCTCTTGGCAAAGATGCATTTCTCCTGCTTTGTTGGGTAGATCCCACCCCTCACCATCAGTCCTTGATATTGAAAAATGGTGCCTTGATCCTGAAAGTCAAATCCTTGCCAACAACACCAGTAGTGAAGCCACTTGGTGACCCATAGGATCCATCTGCTTCTCCCTAAGCCTTGTCCCTTCGCCAGCAGGAGCAAGGAGGAACTGTCCATGGCTTGCACTCACACCCCCCGAGCTGCTCCTGATGTGTTCCAGGTCTCCTCTGAAAGTATCCAGATTTAGTACTGCTTATCTTTAGGCAACTAAATCCTTCTCTTATGGCTCCCATACAAAAAAATGTTGAGTGACTTGCTTAGGTTCATATAGGAACATTGTACAAGGAGTATAGCCAACAGTCTTGGGCTAACATGGTATTACGTTAATGCCCCTGCGTGACAGTCTGGTGTATTTACTATATGGGACCTAAAACAATTTTAAAAGTTCCTGGAAATAAAACATTGCTTTGATTCAACCCTAGATAAAGACCAGCATCTCCACTGAATAATACAGATGAAGTGAGGAGGAAAAGGGAGTAACATAAATTCTATTAAAACTATTGTTTATTATTATAAGATGCTTTTAACAGCTTTTTAATGTTTAATTTCTTTAGGTTTTACAAAGCTGATTTTCTATTATATCCATTTCCATATGGTTTATGAGCAATTCCGGACTCAACAATCTCTTCACAGAATTCTGTTTCTTTTCTGACAGTATTAACAGCAAAAATATCATTTCTACGACTCAGACTTTTGGTAGAATTTTACAGAAAAGAGATGGCCAGTAATGAGAGGTAAAATGCTCTAATTACTATATGCCTACAACCTCTGTACCTCCAAACGGGAAGACTGAGACTAAAAATCTTTTTGAAGCTCCCAAAGCCGAGCTGGCCAGCACTGACGTTAAAGAAAAGCAGCTTAGTTGGGAGCAGGAGCATCCTGTAATCATTTTAGGACACCAAAAAAACAGGACAAGCATGAGGAAGGAAGTCTATTTTCCAAGGTGGACAGAAGCACTGGCCTAAAGCCTAAGGGTAAGGATGGCATTGTAATTTACATGTTTTATTCAGAATCTTTACATTGTGCTACTTTTTAATTGAGCAGTAAATTCTTTTACCTGACAAGGATGAAATTGGTTCTGTACTGCAGCAACAGTGTCTGGCCAGTGAAGAGAAAAATGCATAAAAAGCAGATTTTTCTGGTGGGAGCCGACTCAACCTTACCCACGTATTATAATGTCCTGTATTCAGGAAAGAAAAGGCAGGAGATAATGCAGAAAGTTCAAAGGAGATGCACTTTGCCTTGGAGTTCTCCTTGAAAAAGGGACAAAGGCAAGGTCAAAATATCACCCTGCAGAACTGGCAGCTCCATTAAGAGAGCCAAATCAGAAATATTAACTCTGTTTTGTATCACAACCCGCTAATTCAGATTAAGTTTCAGATTTAAGATGCATCGAAAGATTTGGTTTTGTTAGTTTGGTGCTGTGTCCAGCATGTCTCAGGAATCTGGGCATCTTCTGCATGCTTTCCTTGATGGGTAACCAGTCAGATGCACCCTCACCCTTCACGACGACCTTGCTGCCCTGTGCAGTACCACATACCGCACTGTCAGGGGAATATCCCTCCAGCGCAAGACACTGAGACCAACCTATGACACCATCTAAAGAAAAGAGGCAGGCAGAAACACAGACACTGCACACACCAGAGTAATTTGAACTATCTGCAGTAAAGCGCTCTAAAGTTCAGGGCAATGAAAAATGTTTTGATATTAAACATACATGTCATTCTTTTGGTAGGAGGAATCTGAAGAAATTATATTCCTTGAAAAAAAAAAAAAAAAGGAACACACATTGTTAACCTGTTTGTTGCTACTGTTTGTTGGTGCCGATAGCCCTACGCTGGTTTGCTCCTGTTATCATGCAAGAGGACTTGAAAAGAGAGTATGTAAACTCATATCTATTACAAAATCTTTCTGGCTACTTTTAACTCTCCTACCATCCCACAGCTAAAAAAGGAACAGGTACGTTCACCAAAGGACAAGATACTTTTTTGCTTTTTTTAATTACCAATTCACTTTTCTTCCACTAGTCACTGAAGCAATAAGCTTTCCACCCTTAATCCCCACGTTATCAAGTGACAGCTGCCCAGCCCCTGTAGCACAGGGGCTTTTCTGGCTGAGCTGTTCTGATCGTCACCAGTGCATGCACTTGGTTCACGACAGTGATATCATGGTGCTGGCAGGAAATAAGAATGTGCAAGAATACTGACAGCTAAAAATACCACATATCCATTTTCTAAAACAAACTTCAAAGAACTTTCCCAAATTCAGATGTGTTTCATTTATAGTGGGTTTTTTGGGGTTGTTAAAACTAAACTGTTTGCCTAACTAGATCTGTATGAGCCTTTTCTAGTCCGTGTGTTCAAACATACCCCCAAGTCAAGAAATATCTGTTTTCTTTGATTGCTTTTAATCTCAGTTTTCAAAAAGCCATTGAAAAGATGCTTTTCTTCAGCCTAGAGCATTTATAGGAGTCAGTGGCTAAACTAAAAGCGAATTTTGCCACACTGATCAGTTAAACTGTCAGTGAATTAAAGAACTTGAAGAAAAAGAAAAAAAAAAAAAAAAGCAACAACAGTGTAAGAAAAAAATCCATGCTTTTTTGATAGGGAGAGCAAAATGATCCCTGGGTATCAACATCCCAGTAAGATAGCACTAAGAATTCGTTATCTACAGCAGTCCACCCAGTAATATTGAATCTTAGAAAACAGTTTGAGATTGGTCAGTTCTTTGAACAGTAAGAAAGTTAAAACAGTAAGAAGTTTAGCAATAAAACGGATGAAAAAATGCAATGTCATGAAAGCTGCGTACTCTGAATTTAAGCTTCTGGGTTTAAAACAGAGTAGAAATAGGCAAATCACAGAAAATGGTATTCTTTACCCATAAAAAATTGGTATTGCAACAATGTTGTGCACAATGTCACCTGTGCAGTGATACCACATGGATGATGTGCGCAGGTGCTTTCTCCGGTTGGAAACAACCACCATGATCTGTGAGCAGAAAGAACCAGGGCTGCTGAGGTATCCCGGTTTCTTGGTAGCTACGAGAGACCCGAGCCTACCTTCCATATGGATTTTTTACAGCAAAACTGGGCTCCACATCTACAGAGTAAAGAAAGGGACAAATTAATTAATTAATCTACGCAAATTTCACCTCTAATGCTCGGAACGTTTGGCTCGCCAATGGAGTTGACTTTTATTTGTGCATTTGGTCTACAGAGCAACCAACTTTTCTCACTTTTAGTCCCTGATCAAAACGCCTTGATCCTTTCTAAAATATTCCTTGAACCCAAAACTACAAAGTGTGGCGCAATTTAAAACTTCCTGAACGCGTGGCCCTCCAGGTGCTTTTATAGCAAATATATAGAAGTAAAACTAACTCATACCAACACTCAACGCTTGGTCAAATCCCATGAGCAGTCCACATGCACACACAGAAAATCCAGAAAATGCACTGAAGGGATCAGTCCTACAGTGCTAGGGAGTAACATGCTGTCAGAGTAGCTCATTTAAACTGGCTTCTTCCACCTCAGAGATATACTGTTTTGATTTTTTTTTTTTTTTTTTCCCTGAGTGGCTGAATAACTCTTCCAAAGATTCAGTAAATACACCTTCACTAGAATTCATTGAGGAATGCAGGAATGCATTTGCTTTTCAAAGAACTAATACATTTAAACTCTTATGAGACTTCATTGAGTTCCCTTGCCCCCAGCAGGCCACTACTCCACAAGTATCCAATAACTTGCCAGTGGGACACCAGCACATGATCACAGCACTTCAGCTTTTTTCTTCTTTTTCTTGCTTTTCTCATCAATAACTACATCCAAGCAACTCCTCCCGAGAGGTTAGCAAATGCTCCTTTACGCATTGTTATATAGATGCTCTACTGCATAAAAGATGCAGGAGTCACAGAAGACAAAAAGAACTGAAACACACCCTGCAGGGTGATGCAAAGGATGGGAGGATTAACGTGGACCTGGCATGGCTGCAAGAGGGAACGGGAAGCTGGAGAGAGCGGTTCTTTCCTAACAGCACACAGCATCGGCAAGAATGATACTTGAGCTTCCTTTTAAAATACATTTTCATTTTAAACTTACTTTAGAAAGGCTATTAAAGAAGTGTTGGGGGCCAAAAGACTTCTGGGCTGAGGAAAAAGCCTGTGAAAATAAGGCTTTAATGGATTTAATTCTGTTTGGCTCAAAGGCAAATTCAGTGATGATAGGTCTTACGCAGCTATCACCCTGAGAGAGTCTGCCAATTATAAAAGGGCCAACAACCTGAAATCTCAGTTAGACAATTTCAAAAGAGATATTTCACACGCTGCAATGGATGTTGTTAACCGCTGGAAGAAAATACTGAAGGAAAAGTGTATCCTCCACTTCAAAACTCCTTTAATAGAGACAAGATATCTTGTCTGAAGCCTAAACACCTCATAAACCTGGTGATCTGTGTTCAGTACAGGAATAACTGGACGAGGATCTGTGCTATGCTACAAGGAGACAAGACAGCCTGTTTTCATAGATTACATGCTTAGCTCCCACTTCTGATTGTTAAAGAAGACGGGGTTAATGTCACTGGCAGAAGTGACTGCCTGCCCGCCTGCTGCACTCGGTTAAGGCAGAGCAAGTACTCTTACAGCTACAAATTTCTGGAGCATTTTAGTCTGATACTTGGAAGAAAAGCAAATGAGAAAAGGACAAGCCTCACAAAGCAAGCGAAAAAGGCAGGATGGATCCCAGAGAAGACCTAAGAGGGAAATTTTCATCAGTTTCATTTCACTTATCAATGTATTCAGAGAACTCCAGCAAGACAGAAAATCCTTAGCTAGGCAAGCAGAGTATTTTAATGCTTACCTTGCTATAAATGTCAATAGATCAATCCATTCTTTAAAATTATCTAGCATTAAATAGTAAAGCAGCTACACAAACTGTGGAATTACCACAGCCTAAGGAGACCAATGGCAAAAATGGCCACACTTTATTGTGTTAATCAATCAGTCTTCATTATACCCGCTTCTCCTGCTTTGTTTTCCGGTACTTTTTATCCATTCTGACTCAGTGACCTGCTCAGTTGTCAAAATGCCCCTGTGGCCTCATCCCAGTGGGCAGCTGCCCAAAGGGGTGGCTGTCACCCAGTCTGGCACAGCACAGCGGGGGTCTCCCAGCAGGGAACCTGTGGCAGGGGAGCCCAGGCGCCGCAGGTTAGACTGAACATTGCTGGCAACGTGACTTATAGAGGCTCATTCAGTGTTCAACACTGGGCACAGTGCTGGTGTCCAACATTTTAAAGAGCTTTTTTTGTGTTTTATTTGTTTTATGGTTGGGGTTTTTTTTTTTTTTTCCTAATTGCTTTTAAAGTAGAGGGACAAACCTTTGCCTGTCCGCACACTGAATTTTTTTTTCAGTTGCTCCTAATTAACAAATACTGAAAATATGCACAATGAAAACCCATGACAGAGAAGAAATGGGAAGCGTTTTGACAACATTCACCTTTACATTATCAGGCACAGCTTAGACCCACCATGAGGACTTGAGGCCAAATCCTATTTTGAGACTCACCATTTTTCTAACATCGATTTATGAGCAAGAGAGAAGATTGCAGCCAAGGATGACGGAAACCCCTCCAGCATTTTCAGTGTGCCTGCGTTTTGGTAGAGCCATATCACAGTACAGTCAGGACCCTGCAAAAATGAAAGCACCGGTCACACTCCTCTCGGTGCTGTGAGCTGTCTGTAAGATCACTGTCACGGAATATCTTCTTAGTTGCAGCTAATAAGCATTTCCCAAAATAAAAAGAAAGCTTAAAAAATACCAAGTCAAATTAGGCAAGCTTTTTGACCCTGTTATTTTGGAATTCAGTTGTTCCGTCTGTGGCTTAGCTGCGAGTTATTTTGTCCCCCACATTGTTCCCCTGATTGCAGCTGTGGTAGGAAAGGGAGTTTTAATGACATAAAGACTTAGCAGAGAGAAGGATGGCAGATTTGGGACAAATGAAAATGATACCTGTGAGTTATGTTCACCAGCCTTTATGAAGCAGTAAAATATTGCTGTCTCATACATTTCAATAGTTTCAGAGAATAGCTTATTTTTTAACATACATGTTTTTAGTAAAGTCTAGGAAAACACCTTCAAAGTCATACACTATGGTTCTGCATCCATTTTTCACAAAGGGCTATATTTTGGGCCTAACTCAATCATCTGTGATATTTAAAAAAAATACTTTTGGGTAAAGCTGAGAGTTTTTTTTTCACAATGTCTATTTGCTAAGCAAACAAAAGAAAAGTCAAGTTAAAATCAGTGATGCTTCCTACTCTCCCAAAAAATAACATGCAGGCAATAAACTACCATGTGAAATGGTGCTGTCAACCAAGTGTGGGCTCTGGCGGCTTTCAGTCTTTGTCATATATATCACACATCTTTGGAGTTAACAAAGCAGAACCAAGGTCCTGAAATACAGCGTTAAAAATCCCCCGGTCCTCTGCGGATACCATCCTTGGAGATGAAGACAAGGAGAAGTAAATTTGGAATCAACATTAAGCCAATTCTACTCAAGGCTGCATCTCATCCACAACCCATTTTCTATGTTGGAGATTGCTGGCGGTGACTGGAAAGTAAGAAGCGTTTTTATTGGAAATCTGAAGACAAAGAAGTAGAGGCAGAAAGCAAGGGACGTTGTGTGGTAAGTGTACGACATGGGCACATACATATCAATCAAATCACTATCTGACATTAGTCTGTAACTCCTCGGACAGGCTGGCGAGAACCAGTACGGTGCTACGGAAGTCAGAGAAGCAATGACCACGCACATAAACGGAAGATATATTGTCTAAAAGGTAAAAAGGGAGAGGTTGTGGCATGCGCAGAGGTATGATCCCCTCCCATATATATGAAAACAAGTCTATTTTGCTTTCTTGTACTGGACAGAGTCAAAATGTAAACTCAACAGAAAAGTTTCTTGAAATACAAGACCGTACCACCAGTACTTCCCATGGACAAATGCCTGTAAAGAGCCCTTCAACTGACAGCAAAAACACAGAGGCATTTTCTTAGACTACAGAGTTTTCGGTTCGAAGATGGCCTTTGTGTCCTTTTCCTATAGATGACAGGTGTAACAGAGGTTACATCTCTGTTTCCATTCATTCCTGCACTACGTTTAGCACCTGACATCAAGAGGCAATGGGCACAACCTGAGACACAGGAAGGTCTGTCTGATGGTAAGGAAACGCTTTTTTCACTGTGAGAGTGACTGAGCACTGGCACAGATTGCCCTGAGAGGCTGTGGCGACTCTTTCCTTGGAGATATTAAAAACCCGGACCTGGTCCTGGGGAAGCAGCTCTGGGTGGCCCCGTTTGAGCAGGGGGGTTGGACAGGGTGACCTCCAGAGGTCCGTTCCAACCTCACCCATTCTGTGTGACTCTGCGACAATGTAAGAGGCAAAGGAGGGCATGTATAAATGGAGACCCAGCTCGTGGTTGCTATAACTATCAGATAAATGGAGCGGCAACAGAAGGCAGAGGAGCCCAACACCGACGTGATAGCTGCTTTCAAGTCCCGTCTTGACTTAGCAAAGCCAGATTCAAACCGGCTGCTCACCAGTACCTATCCTCGTTGGGTAAATTGTAACTCCCATGGCTCTGAAACGCCGTTGCTGCTTTCCTGCGCAGACGGTCCAGCAAGAGGCATCGCCTCTTATTTGCGGCATGCAAATGCACCTGCTCCGTTCTGTGGTTCGAGAGCCTGCCGCTTTCTTCATTTAGCCCTGTGTTCCCTCCTGCCTGCAACTAAATGTGGTGCATCAGGTGTGCTTGGCTTGGCTTGGAGGGCTGCTTTCATGCACAGCTGAATTCCTTGTGCTTTTTGCATGCACTTGAGAAAGAAAGAGCAGGGCTGGAGAACTAACAGGGTGCATAAGCCCTGAGCCAGGTAATTCTCTTCACTTGCTGAGGTTAGCGATGCAGGAGAAAAAGGCAGAGCAAAACCCCTCAGAAAATCAGAAATGGGCTGCAAAATAACTGCGACACTTTATTAAGCAGAATTCCAAGTCTTCCAGCCACAGAGCAGATCTAGAGGCAGGACGTATTCTGCTTTATTTATCTGATCTGCCAAGTCAGGTTTTTATTTGTGAATGAAATACTTGACGTGAAGATGGTACTGGGCCATGAACAGCCTGTGCTTGTTTATGTTTTGAGTTGAAAACAAGCAATATGCTGGAAATTTCAAATAAAGATGCACTTATAGTACATAAAATATTATGGAATGAAAAAGCAACAATGTGCAAGATAAAGAAGTTTCATGCAAGCATAGCTATTTTGATGCAAAATCTTGAGCTGTAACTGTCACTTAGTATATCTTACAAAAAAAAAAAACCAAAACCAACCAAAAAGCAAACTCAATAAAAAGCCTGATGGAACTGTTTAACAAGTAGATTAGTGTGGCTCCTCTTCTTTTCACACGACTATGTTTCAAATCATAATGTAAATACAGAAAAACACCACAATAAAGGTCACATCACTTATTGTTAAATGTATAGTGAACATTGAAAGAAAAATATCTTCCTTTTCAAAGAGAAATAATCTCTTAGCACACGCCTCCTACTAAGATTACTTACAGCAGTTGTTATAAGTTTTTATAGACAGTAGGGTCAATTCTAGCATATTTGTCATACATAATTATGGCTTATCCCTGAAACTGCACCAAAGAAAACCTGATTATTATTTCAACATCATCCATCCTGACAATTACAAATACTTGCTCCACAGGGGAAGCGGATGCATCATGTCGTATTTATACATAGCTTCATGCCATTGGAAATAAAAGTTGTTAACATTCTCTCTAGGTTTCTTGTTTACTCCTCCTGTATGAAAATTTTACTAATTAAAAAAGAGGACACTCCCAGATGTAATGTACATTCAAAACAAGTTAAGCCTGGGAATGTGGCTGCTAGTTTCTCAACTGTGAAACCACTGCAGTAATATTTCAATGACTTCAGCAAAAATTATGTTCTTGGAAAATTCAGAAATACTATAGTGTCTTACTGCACTAAAGCTATGGCAATGTAAAAACTAAGTCAGTCCATGAACCTTAGCTCTTCCCAGGATAAGTAATATTAAAATATCAAAGTGAGAAAAAAGTGTCCTTGCTGTTATAATCTGGATTTGCAAACAAAATGTATATTGCTCTAAAAAGTACTGCATTTATATTATATAAGGTCAAAGACAAGGATGAATCTGTTTAAGTGCTTCAAAAATGCATTCCCATCAGGTTACAACATATTTTCCTAGCTTTTCGTAATAGTTGGTTTGGTAATAATGAAAGATTCCCATAATTTATTTACCTTATCATAATAGCACTGCACTAGAGACAAGTGTCAGTTTGGTTCGATGTTTGCCATATTAAAATATTCACATTACCAGAGTGATCCCTTTAACCTCATCTGTGAAAATTTATTTTTCCAGCTTCTGGAAGTTCTGATAGCTGAACTTTGGTCTGCCCGAATTCACACTATTTACGAAGCAAAACACAGTATACAAACCTATGCATGAAGGTAAGCTTAGATTGCCCTTCTCAGCCACGTTCCTCTTTAGCAACCCTGCACATACCGCTTACCCAAATCTAGTGCAGAGTTGAGTTTTAAGCATATTTCCTTTCTTGGGAAGGTGAAAAAAGTAAAACTTTGTACTTTGCTGTAGCAGTCATGCATGGGATGTAACTCAAGCTCTTCTGACGCTGCTGCAGTCTGGTTTCTTATTGCAGCTCCCTCCTCATGGATCTCCTAGGCTGGTATAGACAAACCACACCAGATGATTTGTAATTAGTTCTGATCTTCCAGACTATTTGCATACTCTTTAGAACTGCCATATACAGTGGGTTATGGTTAGAGTTTTGCTATGGCCAAACCAAACCTGTGTCTCTCAATTGAGGGACTAAAAAAAAATTAATATGCTCAAACCAAGTCATGGTTGGCTTTAATGTACCAGTGTAACTCTTTTTTTTTTCTTGCTTGCTTGCTTTGGTTGTTGGTTTTGGTTTTGGTTGTTTTTTTGTTTGTTTGTTTGGTTGGTTGGTTGGTTTTTGTGTGTTTGTATGTTTGTTTTTGATGTACCAAGAAAGTGAAAAGGAAGTAACAGGACATTTATGTATGTAACTGTGAAAGCTACACAGACCTTTAGTTTTTCTAAGAGATGCAATATTTTACTTCAAACATGTAATACTGAATTGCTCCACATACTATGTAAAAAACATTCATGATAGAATTTCTTTTCCTTCAAAAGGTCCCTTTGAGGCAATTTTAATGAGACAGCGTTTTTGTTAATGCTATCATGTGGAAATGCTCCTCAAATACACACAATGCACAAAATCTAAAAACATACAGAATATTTTAAATTCTATTCAGCAGCTAAGTATTTTAAAACTTATAAAACATCTGTCTTGAGCTGCTTATCCAACACTGCTCCCTTTCCCTGCCTGCTTCACCACACCACTTGGCAGTCAGAAACAAAGGGAACATCTGCCATCAGATGTGTGATATGAAGACATTTAGGCACATTAAGATATTTTTTCCCTTTTGAGAAACACTCCTTATAAAGAGCTGCTGATTGTCTTAAATCTCCAGGTATCTGGACTGATACTTCAAAAGTACAAGCCAATCAAAAACTGAATGAAAACCCCCTTGAGATGTTGTCAGGGATCTCCTGCAATAGTTCAATGAAGCAATTTTTATATCACAGCATCAGTCACAGATGAACCATGAACCCTACAGCAGTTTCAGTCTCCACACTAACGCACAGTAAGTCCCACACGTCTTTCTCCAACTTTTTACTTCTTTTATACTAGGGCTTCATCAGATCCGAGCTAGGGATGTGGGAATTTTAGCTGGATCTGTTTCACCTTGCCCACACACACGCACAGCGCAGCCATCCACATGCGTGCTGCTTCTGCCCACGGTATAAGGTAAGTGGTGACACTTAATGTATATGTATCTAGCATTGTGCCATCTTTCACGCCAAGGGGAATGTCACAGAAAAATCTAAATAGGACATGGACCTCAGAGTTTTCATGCTGCCCAAAGGTATAACAAAGCTGGATGGATTCTGCACCTATTTTTAACCAAATATTTTATTTATTTTTATTTCACACTTTACTGAATTCTGGGGGCGAGGGGGTGGGGAGTGGTATAGTCAGAATTATCCAGTTCAGGTAATCAAATGAATATGTGAATTCACATTAAGATACTCTTATCAGTTGTTGGAAGGAATCTTTGGCCAAAACTGTCACCAGAAATCAACACAGTCTTTTTATTAATTAATTTAACTTCACAAGCTTCTGGTGAATGAACCCAGAGCCAAAGTCCAATTAAATATCTGTTGTCACAGAATGGGATTTATGCCAAACAAAGGGAAATCCATAATCTAGACAGAAATAATTAGAGTCCATCCATAGTGACATCCAGTGTCTAACTTCTTGCCATCCAGTTGGCACAAACTTTGAACCCTGCTGAAGTCCTTATTTCGTGCGTTCAGCATTCGGGTATACCCCAGGTTCCTCCACGCTGGCCTGGGGACAATCTGACCTTCTTCTGCCTCTGCGCTTGCTAAAATACAGCTTTAAGAGGTCAAGTAAAAAAGGTGAGAAGCCAGACAGTGTGGGATTGCTGCTGTCACGCTGGCTGGTTTAGAGGCTTCTGCCTTGTGGCCGTCCCAAGGCAGGATAACGATGGGTGGCCGAGAGGGAAATGGTTTGGTTTGGTTGAGCTCAAGTTCAAGCCCGGGAATTCAGCAGCTTTGTTATCTGTGGATCAGGCAGAGGGGTGTACAACATATATTGTCAATGGGGATAAAATAGTTTGATCAGAAATTTAAAATCAGCTCAAACTGACAGAACGGCAACACTCTAAAAAGACTTTCGGAATGGGAAAAAGCCAGCAGAGCTAAGGAAAGGGGCTGTGGGGAAAATGGGAGCAGTTCCAGGGACACACAGTGATCTGCTATTCTAATTGTTCTGCTTATTATTCTGTAAACACTCTATCAAATGTCCTCCATGGTTATCAAGCATATGTTTCAAATGCATTATGTAAAACAATTAGAAGCACATGCTTCCTTTTCTATTGATAGAAAAAATGCTAATATTAATCTTATTCTCACAGTCTTGCCAGAGCTCTCCTTTGGCTACACACTCCCCATGCAGCTGTATTGAATCCCAGGCCATTTGACCTCTTCCTAATAACTTCCCCTTCGCTTTTGCAAGCTAGAAGACTGGCTTTTCTTTAGCCTTCCTTGCATGTTCCCCCTGCACGCCTTCCTGCCCGTTCCCCCATTGCACGGAGACCCTGACCCTTGTAACTCCAGTACACGCACCACCCACCTCTTCTGCATCTCCAGCAGCGTGCAGAGACTCACACGTCTAAGGAAGGTCTGGGGCAGCTCTAACACGGGCGACAGTGAGGTCTATCCTCACCAAAACCTGACTGAGGATCACCTTGGTAAAATCTCGCCTGAGTTATTTCCGTCTTGTACTAAGCAGGGACGGACGGCAGCAGCACAGGTGCCAGCCCCAGCCCTGCCACAGCAGAACCTGAAGCACGCGCCAGCGCCAAAAGTGCCTCCTGCCCGCACAGCGGCAGCTGAAGGGCGTTAGAGCAGCCGCTGTCACAGGGTGATGCTTACCCACAGCTGGGATGTGGTTAACGAAGCAGGAAAGCAGGAAAAACCCCTATGGACAAAGTGGAATTTGCAGTTTATCAGGTATTCTGCTTGCTTTGTCTGCGGATGTACGGGCAACCTGCTGGCAGCAGGTTTTCTTACAGAAAACCTTCTGAAGAAAAGGAGATAGGGGAAAATCCTAAAATCCACTGACCCCAAGCCCAATGAGTACTGACTGGTCTTTATGCTCCAGCATGTGCTGTCCTGAACAACTCCTGGGTGGGAAGACAACCTGGAACAATTGCTCCTTTCCATACTAACCTGAGGTGGAAATATAAAATGCTCATGTAATAGAAAATACACAGTTTTGAAAAGGATTTAAAATAGCTTCTCCAGACCACCGCAATCATATTAACACTTGTCCAAAATTCATATATCTTTGTATCTCTTTTTTCCCAAAGGTTTTGAAAATTTGGTTGCTGATGGTGAACATGGGAAAAGAAGCATTGATGATTTTCACAGGGGAGAAAAAGTCTTGCTTCCCTCTTCCAGTATGGAAACGAACAATTTAGGGAAGAAAACTGCAAAGTAGCAGTAACCCGTTCCCCCTGCTCCTGTGATAACCAGTCTTTCACCAGTCTATTGTGCTACTGCAGGAGTGCTGGTGTGACAGCCCAGCTCCCACCCGTGGGCAGCTGCACAGCAGTGGGTGGTGGGAGGTGGGAAGGGAGGGAGGGAGGGAGGGAAGCTGCAAGGGGCGAGAAGAGGGAAAGCTGACCCTGAGCAGAAAGGAGACCCCGAGCAGGGTCGTCACAACACTGCAGACCAAGGTTTTAAGAAAAATTGATGTCATTTGGGTTTGGGTTTTTTTGTTCTTGTTTTTGTTTTTTTTTTACTTTTGACACTTTTAATTTATAACCTGAACCACGGAAATTTAGAAAAGAATATAAAATAACTGTAGTACCTCTGCAGAATTAGTAAAAACACTTTTTCTGGAAATGCCAGGGCTCGTTTCTGTAATATATGCATCACAAAACCAGAGTCAGTGGCAGGAAATGAGTGAGCTCTGGACTCACATCCTTAATGTCTTAATATCTTTGAAATGCCTCTTTCAGTGCCACCTTTTCTTTTGGAGTGAAAAGGCAGTTGCACTTATAAAAAAAAACAAACAAACAAACAAAAAACCAACCTCGGAGCACAGTAACTTGGGACCTTAATAAAGAATATATTATCCCTAAGTCAGCAAGAATAAACACTTTCTTCTCAGCAGAAAAAAATGAGGGTGGTAAAAGTACAGTCAAAAGGCAAATCCGAATTAGTACTCTGAATTTTGAGGTCCTTGCCTTTGTCATGAATTATCTATAAACAACCTATGTCGTTGCTCAAAAGAAAAAAAAATATTGTGCTGATATGAAATATTTACATTATTATTAACTATTAAAATTATAATTTTTGGTAACGTAATGTTAGAAAATATTCATGAAGTACTTATTTTTAAATTAGTTCCTCAAAATTGGATTTTTACTGAAGGGTATGATGTTTATGTTTTCAGACTTGTTGGAGGGGTTAAGTAATGTGGTCAATACTACTTTTATAATTATATTAAATAAGGGTTGTTTAAAAAAGCCAAAGGGTAAAGAGTACTTGTAAAATCATATCTGGTTTATTGTTGATTTGCTTTCCCCTTTAAATCCTTTAAAAGAAGTTGCAATTTTTACTATATTTTGGCAAACACTTCAGCAAAATCTATTTGACTGACTAGGCCTTGAAGAAAACATTAGCATTTATGGGAAAAGAAACTTCTCAAATGATGAAATAGGTTATTACATCGAAGTAGGACAAAGTCGTATGCCCTAGTTTATGAGACAACAGGATGTGATTTAAAAATTCATCTCTTCCACACACGATACTTTGACAGACCAAAAAAGGTTTGACACAAAGAGGACACACAGAAAAACCCCTTGCACCACAGCATACATAGCCTTATAATTAATTTCTTTTTTTTTTCTCTCTTTTCTCTGGATGGGGACGTAAAACTCATCCCTACACAACCACCATGCTCTGTGGAAGCCAAGCCATTCCCAGCACTGCTTGAGCTTCTCACCGTAACACAGTGGCTTTACAGCCCAGCCTGAAAACAAACGCCATGAAATCAAATATTTGAAAAACATAGATGATTTGCAATATACATTAGTAGGGAATACAGTTACAGTGGAAGCCAAGTGCAGTTTCTGGGGTTTTGCTAGCCTTTTTTTTATGTTAAATGCTTATTCCAGCACTGACATTGGAATCAGTTTTAGTGACACCTACATTGGATGATGTGCATAACTCACTAATAGCTCTTCTATTTGCAAAATCAATAAAACAATAATCCAAAACAGACAAAAATATGTAATTTTTTTTCAAAGCATCAGCTCTTACTTTATTTACGTTGAAGACAATGTCACCATTAAATACAAGTTTATATCTCAGGTGGAGACAATGGAATCTAAAGGCACTCAGCACCTCACAGGACAACACTATATGATATTACAACAAAACGTATTAATTTTTTCTTTCATTCATATTATACTTTATATTGATGTCAACATCACAGAGTTGCCTGTTTAGAGATTAAAGGTTGTTTTCCTGGTACACAGACTGAATGAACTCTGCATATCCTGTTTTCCTAGATTTCATTATACTGAAATTCTTCTGCTCCTTTGGATCAATCCAAATCCATATTAAAACATACTGATTTGGTGACAAGATATGTTTCTGGAAAGGTCCAGAAGGAGTACTGCGATTGCAGGGCTCATTCTGTGCTGGCAAGCACTTAACTACCTGCACAGCTGATATGCACTACTCATCTCAAAGGAAGAAAAGTTTGCACACACTGGCCTGAATAATTTCATGGCTATTTATTTGGAGCTTCTGCTTCAAAAACTGTCAGAGACTGTATTTTTATTTTTTTTTTACCCAACTATTTTGTCACACCGCAGTAATGAAAAATATGGATCAGGTAATTAGAGCATTATAGTGATAAAAAAGCCCTATAAATAATTTCCTGTTTTCCAGTTCAGACCCCAAATGGCTTGCTTACAGAAAAGGGGAAAGGAACAAAGAAAACAAATGCCCCTGCAGCTGGTGGCAGTGAACTTAACATAAGCAGCCACATCAGCTGGTATGACCTACTCACAGAAAAACAGTGAAAAGGGCATCCAAATGCAGTATAAACCATCTGCTAACCCACCACTTTACTGCAATATTAACAGAAAGGCTTACAGCAGATTTTCTAGTTCTTTTTTGTTGCAGAGAGGATAAAGCCCATGACACTGAATTGTGAATATGCCAGCCGTGCAGCAGAATACTGTGGAAGACGAGTTGTCTGATATATCACATGCAAAACACTGCAAGGAGAGTTATCCCTGACCTTAAGCAGAAGATTGTTCAACACGTGCAACCACTGATTTTGTAACGGTACGGCCCTCCAAGCATGGCTCCGCTGTTATCTTCAACATGACTACTGAATGCAGGCTGATCAGTGTCCATCTGCATACTGCAAACTGCCACTGAAATAAAATAAAGAGATGATTAAGCCAATATTGACACACATAACAGAAAGACATCGCTGTACATATTGCTCAGTTTATTCTGCAGGCAGATCTCTGAAATAAGTTCAATGCGTGGCCCAAAAAATAGAGACTGCATGTCACATACTGCCATGACTCAAGTTAATGCTGTAGTTACAATGAAGATAACTAACCCATTAAGCTGATTGGAAAGTCGTTTGGAATACAGAAATTGGTATTTTGTAAAATAATCAGTGGATATGGGGTTAGCAGAGTCATTCTAGATTTGTGGCATGTAAATGAGATTAAAATGTCCCAGCATTCATTTTCTTACGGTGGGAGAAAGGGAGGAAGGTGACTTTAAAATACTAACTCTAAATAATAAAATATTCAAGGATATGGTTAAGGCCAAAATATGTCATTTATATAAATGACTATGACACGACTGACAGAGAGAACAGTTTGTCCCCTCACTCTGAACTTCAGTGGGAGCCCACCTGGATAGGGGGGCGGGGGGGTGGGGGAAGAACCTGAGTCACAGGAGCTTATTGAAAACTCCTGTCAGTAAATGTATTGTTTCTATCTAAAATATTACACTTTTTAAGCGCAATCTTCATATACAGACTACGTAATGTTTCAAGAGGCCATTATGATCACGTTCCTTACGTCCTTGCAGAGGGAGTCTGTAGCATTTAGGAAAGCATGGTATGCTTCAGCCCCACAAGATCACGAAATTGAACCTGGAGCATTTTACCCACTTGGAAACATCCTGCAAAAGTGAGCACTTAGGTGGAAAAGGCAGGCAGGAGTTAGCGACTCCCGTTGCATCTATATTTATGCTTATTCCCAGCAGCGTGCCCAGGCAGCTGGTACTTAAGAACATACCTTCCCACTCAGTCAAGGGCAGGCAGCTGCAAAGCATCTTGGAAAAGCGGGGTCTTCTCCCAGTCAACAAAATCTGGACCGCTGCACCGCAGGGATCATTTCTGCAACGCTGCCTCTGCGTGCACCTCATTGCCACGCTGCCTTATATCCCACCCTCCCATCACAAAACTGAGCTGAATGGGTGCCTCGGCCAAACGCTACGTCGTGGCCGTGAGGACTGTGTTACCAACAGGCGAAGAGCATGGAGTAGCACCACCTCAGGGATGATGCCTCAGAGAAAAAGGAAAATGTGAGAACTACTGAAACGACCACTTTTGTGACTCCCAGTTAGGTCTGGTGTTACAGCAGTTTGCAAAACAGATGCGCGCGCTAGCCTAGAACGACTGTTACGGAGCCTCTAGAAAGCGTGCAGCTGAAAACCACGTTTGCCAGTTCTCACGTTTTAAGAGGAGTTTCTCACACATTTAGAAAACACACATTTTCATTCCAGTAATTAGCAGTCAGCCTTCTGCCATTTAAAGCCCTCGTGCTCAAGGGGACTGAGAGCTGATGTCTCCTCACGGCTTTAAAACTGCTCCCAGAGCCTGCAGATGGAAGGGAATACCCTGGTGGCTTCATGTGTTGGTACGTTGTAATCTCGACGAGCTCCTCGCCATGGCTAAGGCTGACTATCATTTATCTTCATTTAGCAAGTCAGCTGGTAGAAAGTCTTTAAAATAACTGCTAAGTTGTTCTCCACTTTGCAAAGGGCATTTTTGGTGCCAAAAAATCGTGGCAATTCTAAAGAAATATTAGCAGAATAGGTTTTTCAGTAGAAATCATGATTTTCAGGGGTAAAAGAAATTAAAACCGTTGCATTGCATATTGACTTAAACACTGCTAAATGCCAGAATTACATGCAGATCATGGGAAAAGCTGTATTTCAAGCACCATTAACATTCATTTCTTCATTACCGTGTTTTGCTTATAGTAACATTCACTAATATAATACTGTCGTAACAATTCTAAACAATAAAAAATCTGAAGTCAGGCACTAAAATCAATCTTAAACTTTTCTTATTCTAGACTTTTAAAATGTCTATATTCTTTTCCATTTCCTTTCTGACTTTGGAACCTGCATGGCACACATTTTCCAAAGTCACTTTTGCAGCCACAGGGGGAGATTTTCAGATGTTTTAAAATAAAATCGAAAGGCTTTCATATTCCCATACCCCCAGAAACGAATGCTTTAACTAACACATCAAATAGCCTGATACTCATTATGACAATGTAAGTTTGTTACATGGGTCATAAAATACTTGCAAGAAGTGCCCACATAATGCTAGTATCTTTTTTAGATTAAAAAATACAGGTAGATCTGGAAAAAGTTTTCTTCCTTGGTGTATTGGTCCAGGTGTTGTAAGCCATATAGAGTAGTATGGAGATAAGCAATATCCTGGCTCTGCAGGCTATCTTCTAGTGTCTTCTCAGGCAAAATGCCTTTCAAGCTTAGTATCACCAAGACAGTAATATGTAGCCTTGCAGGTATGTGAAAAAATATATCTGACAAGCAGATGCTATTAGCAAGCCCTTCTTTCACGTGAAAATTTTAAGAACATATTAAGTGAAGCTTTTTTTTTCCCCTTCAAAACCAGCTAAAATAATAATATTACTATAGAAAGACAAAGCATGGAACAGTGAAAATGAGGAAGCAATTCTATGTAAATGAAATGCATGCAGAACAACCTAATTGCATGGCTAAGGATTGCTCTAGTTACCTGCCTAACCCACCATGTGGCAAAGTTGGAAATACGCTGGGTTTATCCATATTATTACAACATTTTTATGGCTTCAAATATCTAAGTTATATCGCAACTTCAACTGGACCAAGCAGCTCTAGGATAAAGCCTATATTAATTATCAGTAGGAATTGTAATGATTGACACCGATACGGATATAGATATGGAAATATGTTGGGGGTGGTGTGTGTGCAGAAGTGCTCTATTTCCCTAGGCTGCAGGCTTGTTTAGATTTTAAGAACCGTGTGGAAAGGACAAATAAAAGACCCTTCACTGTAGTGTAGTTTCAAGAAAAATCTTTATTCAAAGCTATGAAAACCTTCCAGTGGTTTCCGGAGTGGGACTGAAGTCATTAAGTGCTTGGATCTTCAAGGCAGGGCTTGCTGCGTCTCTCTCCACAAAGAACAGAAAAAGAGCCAGAATTACAGCAGAAGCTCTAGCGAACTATGGATTTCAGTGCACCTTCCCAGGCTCCGCAGCCCGGCTAACAGCTTCTGCTCGTTAAGGGGCTCTGTGGGCAGCAGCAGCAGCAGCAGCAGCAGCAGCAGCAGCAGTCAGGGATGCTAAGGCAGAGGTACCTGCAGAGACCATGGTTCTGAGACTATGCAGAGACCAAGGGCTGCCTCTTGGGCTGGAGACGACACTAAACTCTGGTTAGGAGATGTTCTGTTTATTTTAAATTTTATTCACATTGCCTTATGATTTTGTTTTCACACGCAGGCCAGCTTCACACCGCTCAGGCTTCCCTTCTGTACCTCAGAGGAGACTGGAGAATTTTCAGTCATATGCTGCTTTTACTTACACCCCTTTAACCCCCATTCAGGCAGGGTCATATAGCTGTGAGGGGAAAAAGATGCTCTTTGTGTTAGCATCCCTCTGTGGAAGATTTTTCATTTGCTTCTACGTTTAGCCATTTTGAGCAATAATAGAAACTGAAATCTTGCTTCCTGGAACACAGTGGCTTAAACAGCTTTTGGTGGAGGGTGCTGTTAGCCCTTCTTTGCTTTTTTTTTGCTTTTTTTTTGCTTTTTTTTTTTTCTCCCAATCCGGTATCCATTTCTTGCTGTACTGCATAATGAATATGACATATATTTTTGATGGATATACAGTCAACCTGTAAAATCTTCAGATTCACTAATGAAAGCAACATTAGATCCATAGCTGTGTACACACACGCGTTGCCTTTGCTCTTCCACTGAACACGAAACCTGGTTGATTAAAGAGAAGGGCCTAAATAAGGTCCCAGTGTGGTGTGTAAGGTTAATCTGAGTGTGGAATAGTTGAGGATGTAGCAGTGTCACCTACGCACTCTCTACGGCAGTAGAAGCTGTCCTTAGAGAATGGGAGTCCTAGAAGAAAATCACTGCAATGAGGAGACTGATCTTTTTTTTTTTTTTTTTCCAGAACTGGATCAGTTAGCAACTTGAGCAAACCTTTGCTTTGATGAAAGCGGAGAAATTTTTTACTGTCTCCAGACAGTAGAATAGCCAGTGCCTGGGGAATATGTTCCTGCAGCAACAGCCCTTGTCCATCCTTGTGCACCTGTGTCAGAGAGCACACACTTTCTGCCTTCCCCCAGCTCTTCACAAAAGCCCAGGTAAGGTTTGCAAAGGCGGCACAACATCACCCATTTTTTTTTTTTTTTTTAATAAATAAATAATATTACTTCCATAAACCTTCTCCATGTTTACGGCACTAGCTGGCATGGAGAAATTTAGGCAGCTCCTCCCATGGAGGGGTCATTGCAAATACCCTGTGCTACAAGAACTGCATGTTCTTCTCCCCACGTAACAGCTTCCAGCTGACAAAGTGTCACAGTTCGGGGGACCCTGTCACAGCTTCATCTCACTTTGTGTCACATCGAATAGTTGTGCCCGACACAGCAAGAAAGAACACGAGCTTACCACTTAGACAAAAAACTTTTCCTGTGAAAACAACAGTGGACAAATGTCACGTTTCTTTCACAGCACAGTATTTTCTTACCAACTTCCTTCCCCAGAACCGAAACCAGAACAAATGCTGTTGCTGCAGGCTCTGCTGTATCATCAGAACTTGTCAGCTTGCCGTCCTTCGCTGTCTGTGGCTGTTGCCTTTTCTCACGCCTGAGAGGAAACGGACGATCCACCAGCCAGATTACCTGGACAAGTCATTCAAGAAATTGGATCCGCTCCCTTCACTGCCAACGGGACCTGAAGCAAATCATGTAGCCCAGGCCTGGATGTGGCGATAGGAGCCCAGACACTTCTGAACATCTCATTAGATGAGATAATCATCTCTAGCCATCACCGCATCGCTGGGACCCCAGCTGCAAACAAAAGTACTTCTCCATGCCACGGTGTCCAGCTTGTAACGTGGGCATAAAGACATTTCCTTCCTCACACGTATATTTTTGAATTTAATATATTAAAGATGAAAATTGTGATCTAAGTCCCTACACTAGCTTCACGGAGCAAGGCTGAGTTACGTCGACATAATTTAATTTAATAACTATGCACAAATCTCATAGCGCATGTAACAAGCAGTATAGCACTGATGACTCGAAAGCTCATGCACCCTCAAGAAATGGAAAGCAATCTTTATATATGTTTATGTCCTTATTTCTATAATATCTGAAAATATTGCACATATCCATACCCAGAAACAAGACTTATAACTTACCTTCTTTCTCCTTTTATCTCTCGTTTTGTACCTTGACTGGTCGCAGGAAACAGCTCATCTGGTTGGTGTACTTTGGCTTTTCTGTGTGAGCGGATGTGCTGTGTGAAAAAATGACATTAAGTCAAAACCCGATAGCTTCACATGCTGGTTTTGGGAGTGAAAAGGTGCATGGCCAGCCCGAGCTCCCACCGCACTGAATTCCATAGTAATTGTTTACCTCTGTGAGGTATTTGCTTCTCACCCAGGCGACCTTTCCTCATGGCTGACAGTTTCAATTTTAAAGCTGAAAATTCCTCTCAGGAAAACTCTCAAATCTCCCTGGAAAATTTAAATATCAGGATAAAGACCTTGAACTGGCCTGTATTTTCAATATTTGAAGGAGTGTACAGAGCAGAACAACAGTGTGATGGTGACTTTCTTTTTCTTTTTTTTTTTTTTTTTTAGACCAAAGGTATTTCTGTCCTTGAAACTATTCTGACTATTTTCCACATGTGAGACTTCATTCCTAGGTGTAAAGAACTCATCTAATTAATTCTCAAGGTCAGGAAAGTATGTGTCAGTGTGTTCTGTTCTGTGCTGGCAAGGATAACAGACAGGCTCGTGTTTTGGCATTTTTTTTTTTAATTGCTTGTATTGTTGTTTGGAGGATGGGCTCACAGTTAGTGGTATCAGGTTTTTTTCCAATGGTATCATAAAAACATTTAGGCTGGAAAAGACCTTTAACATCACTGAATCCGACCATTAACCCAGCACTGCCAACCACCACTAAGCCATGTCCCTAAGTGCCACATCTATGTGTCTTAAATACCTCCAGGGATGGTGACTCAACCACCTCCCTGAGCAGCACCGGAGAGTAATGAAGGAAGATGGTGGTAAGACTGCTTCGTGCTAGGAGAGCATGGTGGAAAATCAGTTTTTCTTTCATGCTTTAATCAACCAACATTCACTAACCATGTGGGTTGAATTAATGGGCAAAATACATCCATACAATATGTATGGAGATACGAACTCATTAACTGCATGCCCTAAAATTCTGGCACGTGCACCGCTATCCTCCCAAAAATCTGCTCACAAAAATTCATTGCTGAGCTCAGCCCAAACCCTTAAATCCTTTGTTACTTTAGGATCAGTTGTTTGTGTACACACATGAACAACCCCACGCCAACCACACACGTGATCCTGCAACTGTGGGGTTAAAAGTACAGGCAATAAATCCTGAGGAGGAAAAGAATATGTTAGAAAGGGCTGCCATACTGTACAGATCAAAGATAGATCCCGCTTTTCTAATCCTGAAATGAAAGCAGAAAGCTCTTTGCCCAGCGTACTGTGTACTTCTATATAGTCTTAACTATATCTATATAACTTAACTGCCTGAGCAGATGTGATTCCAAATGATCACTTTTCATTTGAAGCAAAGAAAAGATGGTTGATATTTTGCTGTAACCAATTTTCTACCCATTGGCGATATTCCATGAAAGCAAAGCTGATTTTAAAAACAAATACTGTTATTATATATATTTAAATGAATTAAAAAAAACATAGAAAATAGGAACTCTCATCTTCTCAGAATTTTTGCTACAACAGCCACTCGTTTGTTAGGGAAAAAATAGTTTGTTAACTGGACATGTCTGTGAAAGGTAACTATCGTCCATTCACTTTATCATGTACTTTCATTCTGACAGGCAGATAGTCAGGAGTCTGACAGTGACCACAGCTCCTTACACCACGCTTCTCCTAAGCTTTATATCTGCACGGTATCATTTTCAAGATGAAATAATGCAGTAGCTGGCTTAATTAGCTATTAAAGTATCTTTTAAATTTTTACTTTAGTATTTTAAACTAAACCTGCCAATATTTAATTCATAAAGCTACCACCCATTTCAGGAAATGAAATAGACTTGTTTCACTCTATAAAACCAAACGGTTGCAATTATTATCTTGAACTCATGCAGTCCTAGTAACTTATTTATAGTGGGATACTGTTCTTCAAATCTCCTTTTGCATGCCTGAGGTTTGCAAACAAACAAGTCTTTGTCAAAATCCCATCTCTGCTTTGACAGACTTGCCAGAGCAAATGGGGTCAAATTCTGCCTTAGAAAAAATCTCCCCACCTCTCTGTAGATGCTCTGTCTCTAATCATATGGCTGGTGGAGAGCGATCCTGGCTGTCAGTATGGAACACCTCTTGTATTTATAACATCTATATTTTTTAAAGATCAGGGTGTTCTTGGTGAATAAACAAAGCAAACAAAAAAAGAAAAAAGGAAAAAAAAATAGAACCAAAGTCATTCAAACTTTGTCTTGGAGACAAAGCAAGCCAAACCCAACAAAACCAAACTACCTATCAAATTACCAGATTTACAAGCAAATGTAGTGGGAAAAAAGTCTCCCTAGGCAACATTTTCCTACACTGAATTAGGAATCTCCCAGGTTTGAACTACAGGGGTCATGTGCTGTATGACAATAAAGGGATAAGGAAATATTGGTACAGCTGGGCAGCACAGGGTGTACGCTGCTCGACCTAGGATGAAAGGCTCCCAGATATCACCAGGAGCCTGCTATACCCACCCACTGTGACCTGTCCGCTGTTTAGTGAGCTGGAACTGCCACTCTCTGAGGATTTTCCTGGGGGCTTCACTCAGGAAGGAAAATTATTCCACCCGGTTATAAAGGACATCGCAACCTGCAGAGGTGGTCTGAAAGCTTAATGAAAATACCAACGGTCCTGATTTTTCAGAACTCCTAACAATGAAGGCTATGAACTACTGGAACAAGATTCAAAGGGAATCATAAAACCATAGAACAGTTTGGGTTGGAAGGGACCTTACAGACCATCCAGTTTCACCCCCTGCCACGGGCAGGGACACCCCCCACCAGCCCAGGTGCCCCCGGTCCAGCCTGGCCTTGGGCACAGCCAGGGATGGGGCACCCACAGCTGCTCTGGGCAAACTGGGCTGGTGTCTCACCGCCCTCACAGGGAAGAATTTATTGTGAATATCTAAACTCTTCCAGTTTAAAGCCATTCCCCCTTGCCCTATCGCTACATGCCCTTGTCAAAAGCCCCCCCCAGCTTTCCTGTCAGCCCCTTTAGGCACTGGCAGGTGCTGTAAGGTCTCCCCAGAACCTTCTCTGCTCCAGGCTGAGCAACCCCAACTCTCAGCCTGTCTGCACAGGAGAGGGGCTCCAGCCCTCTGGTCATCTTTGTGGAGATAATCTATAAATAATTTATAACTATAGCTTTTATTAATCCGAATGTTAATAAAGTCTGATTTATAAAATATTTGAAATAAGCAATGTGTCATCAACTTCATATTTGAACTAATCCATTAACACAAATGTTATTAGAAAGACAGTGTTATGAGAAACCTGACACTAAAACTTGTTTCTGCACCCTTACCAAATTAAACGCAATGATTGCTATATTTCTTTGAATGCCATATAAATACCAATAAAAAACATCCAAAATAAGCAATGCGATACATATACTCTGAAAATGAACATAGAAACCTCATTCTTTGCTACTGTGAGCATATTATTTTTATTAGTTAGCTGTTACATGCAAATTAAGAGTTTGCACGAATATGGAGAAGAACCATAATATTCATGAGTAGACCTCAAACAGTAGTTTCACCAGTACTGTTTAGAGTTTTATTCCTGAATTAACTGCAAACACGTTAGAAATCTCTAATTTATCAAGAAATATAATTTTAGATTTCAGATGTTGCATGAACGTCAGCCCCATAGGGATATTCCTTTTCAGAAATACATTGGTTTTACTCCTGAATCATTTTTTGACAATTGTCTGTCATTTATTCTTTAATTTGCCAGATAAAGATGTTCAACAATCTCCTTCAGAAGCAGACCTAGAAGTATGACATGCAGATACAAAATTTCTTAAATAACCAACTCAGTCCGGGACAAGGTTGTTCGTACACTTCACATGAGACTTACACCGAGAAATAGAAGCTGAACATCGGCATGAACTGACTTCCTAATGTCATTATGCTGAGAAATGAATTGAATCAGAAATGAACAATTCATAAACACAACTCGATTTGACATTTGTTCACAGCGAGAATGATCTCTGAGCAAATGGCCTGAATAAAGCCTGTAGATCTCCTCAGTTCCCTCCAAATCCTCAGCGTTGGTGATGTAGTGATTAAAGAGCACAGCTGGGATCAGTATGCTGCTTGTCTGAGTCCGAATCCTTGATCTTGTCCGTTGGGCAATAACAAACTCTTAATTCCAAGACCGCATTTGATTTTTCAAATGAGACCTTCATCAATAGCGACCAAATGCGATTATAACCTCAGAGGTGACTGGCAGATCTTGTGACATCGTTGTCACCTCTGCCCATAGTGTTCATAATGGGTAACTGCTCCCGTCACAGAGTGGTACCCTGAACCCTGGCCCTAGCTCTGTCACAGTGAGGGTGCCTCATGAAAGACTGGTGGCCCCCGTGCAAGTTCACACCCTGCAGTTTCTCTGAGGACACTTTCTGGAGCTGTCTGATGCACCACACAAGCACTCCATTGACTTAAAATTATTTTTTAAACAAAAATTGAAATACATTCATTTAGTTCATATAACAGTATTGCTGCAGTTTTCTATAGCCATAAATAAAACATTTTATACATCATGAATACAGAAATAACTGAAAGTCGAGGAATACACTTTATATCACCTGAAAGTCAATTAATTAGAAAGGTCGTTCTAAATTGCCTTCTAGGTATCCTGCTTTCAGTGCATATGGAGCAAAGGATAAAATCTAAACTATACACTTGATACATTTAAAGTGGGTAGAATCT
>JAUTDB010000084.1:1312154-1329170 GCA_032274285.1 Polihierax semitorquatus
CCACCTCACAGCATACCATGCACTCGTACTTCTCTGTGGTCAGCTGTTCAATCAATGACCCTGCAAACAGAATATGTTACTTGTGCATTGAACATCTGCTAGCTAAGAAACAAAATTCAAATGGAAGAGAAACAAAATTCAAATGGAATTCCAAGATTTCATTTAAATTATAACAGAACTTATTTTTCCTGTGTGGCTACAAGCAAGGTACTAGCTTACTCCTTGAAGATTCTCATTTGATACTTGGTATTTCTCTAGTCTCAGAGCAGGAAGAGTGTAAGATTCCCATAATTACTGGCAACAGTAATTCCTGTTGAATAGAAATCATTCTGATCTTACGAATTAAGTTAATAATTTTAAGTTTGGCAAAAGTTTGAGGTTTTACTGATCCTTTTATATGGGAAATTTACCCTCACATAAAGTTTAAACCAAAAAGCTTAAAGCTCTTAACTACAGAAGTTTCAGCCAAAATTAAATTTAATTGCCCATCCTTGAGTATTCCTGGAAGACCACACAAAAATATTAACAGTGAAGTACCTGGATTACAGAAATAAATCCCTCAAACTGACTGCTTTAGGAGTGGAATTACTGGGAAACAATAGTCAAAGCACAGGGCCTTTTGAGCCATATGAGAGAATGTGATAAAGTACTTTGAAAATAAAGCAAGAACTCCATATGAAAGACAAAACAGCCCAAAAAGAGTTATATGTGCAACCACAGAGGCACCACATAACTTCAGTTCTGCCACATTAACTGTCCCATCAAGGTAAGGCTACCAAATACACCTTAGAAATGCTATTTGATCTAAGTCCACAGAATTTTAAAATATCTTGATTACAAGCTTAAATTGTAAAAATGTACCATTTTTAGATGGTGTCAATGCAAGCAGAGTTAAAACTCATGACAAAGGACAAAAAACAGAAGAAAAATGACTTATCAATTCAAAATGTGCTTGTAACACACGTGACAAAGCAAGCCCAAGGATGCCTGAGCTGGCGCTCTGCAGCAAGGCAGAGGCACAAAGGCAGCACACGGCAGCACACACCACCGCCCACCCCAGCTCCTGGGGAGGGCGTAAAGCAGGAACAGTGCCATGACTGCTTACAGATCACTAGGAACTTAAATAACCCATGTGGCACAGAACCGCCTTCGGGCTCTTTCTACTTATTCCAGGGATCAAAGGAGCAAGGTATTGCTCAGGGCTATATTTTAAATGGTATTTAGATGCTCTAAGATTCAAGTGGGCGCTTAGTGAGGCTGGTAAATGTGTCTAAGCATCTGAAGTCCATTAGCCTCCTGTTTTCCATCTGTAAACCTACGCACTTTCGTAAATTTACCTTATAAAGCTATTTGCGTGTGAGGGTGTAAGTGGGTGTATGTATACATTATCACTCATGTACCCACTCTTTTGTAGCGATGCTGTTCGCTGCAGCTCCTGCTGAAAACCCAAGCCGGTTCTGACTTTCAAACAAGAGAAACGGTGAGCAACTATGAAAACTAAACGGCGCCCATTATGTTCAGCCAAACAGTCGAAAAGTCACCAAGCTAAGAAACGCCTGTCAATAGGAAACTGTGAAATTTGTTTGTTTAAGCTGGCAGTTCTAACAGACGTTTCTGAATCTAATCCTGAAGGCAACCATCTCTCTGAGATGTGATGACATGTATGACAGGAACGGTGCGACAAACTTGCGGAGGGGAATATTAACCTGCCAGTTTACCACGGGTGGCAAATTTAAGAGAGAGGAGGAAAACATTAAGACTAAATCTATATAAAACATTTCTTTGCTTAACTGTTTCTTCTTTTGAGTGTCATTCCAAAACTAAAGCACAGTTCAAGAATGTTTTCAATGTGTCACCAAAAAAACCCACAAAACCAAGACAGGAAAAGCGTCAGATCTCATTGCTAAGACCCTAAGCCACCCAGTCCTGTGTGAGAAGAGATTAAATGAGTACGAGACATAGAACACTGTACGATTTCATCTGAACTTCAGAACCCATCAGCTTTATTTTGCAATTTCAGATAAGTGCATCCAGCACTTTATTTAGTTATAAATTGCTTTTCCACATTGTTTAAACCACACGGAGAGCAGATCTACACTATTCCCCTACGTTCCAATCAAAGTCAACTTCAGTTCTTTCTCGCTCATTTTGTATTTATGTGCTGCGCTTCTGCAAGCAACGCACAATGTATTCCTGGGTATTTGATTGTATTATATTTCATTTGTCATATACATTGCTAGGCCGGTCAGGAACAATTACGCAAAATGGTGCAGTAACACTTGGTGGAAACAATGCGTCTTGGAACGTAACAGTTACATTGGCAATAACGTAAATTATATGCCATCTACACAACACTTGGTATTTGTCAAGGCTTTGGTACTTAGGTGCCTCTATTAGGATTAATATGTTCCAAGAAAACCAGAGCACTGCAGCAATTAATCAAGTTTACATAATTAAGGTAACCTTGATTTAAGCAAATTATCCTTAAAGCTCTCAAGAATCAATGGTTTAGATAAAACTGCTAAGTCAGTAACTCCGTGGTCTGTAACTGGATTCTTAAGAGTTGATTTATGGAATAATTTTCATGCCTGAGTCTTCCCCTCAGCACCTTTAAAATTCCAGTCTACTTTCCAGTCCATACAACCGCTCTACAGAGGACAGCCCTGAGAGCCACCTACCAGGCTGTGAGGGCTTCTCAGGGCTCCAGCTGCACTCAGTAACACACGGCTGTACAATGTACTTCAGCACTGCTTTGCCCTCCGCAAGCTGGTTATTGAAAAAAATCACCTGTCTGTATTTCTGAGCCTAAAGTCATGAAACTCAACAGCAAACCTCTAATGGATTTTAATGGGGATAAAATTGTGTCATACAAAACCATCCTGTGGGTTGAATTTAGCATAAAAATATTGTCCATCTCTGGAGCCTCTTCTACATACAAAAGAGCTAGAAATGTTGAAACTTGACAACTTTTAATTTTTTAAAAAAATTGTAAATATTTTAGATTATTTATTTAATGATGTGAAACGAGATGAACAAGGAAAGCAACCATCATCACCTTCCAATGGAAACACAACTGGAAAAAGGAGAACTATGGAAATCTTTTCATCCCATTGTAGCACATTTGCTTGGTTGATGTCCAAAAAGAAATGCAAACCAGGAACAGGAGACACAAGCACTAACTTCCTTGAAGAGATGTGGCAGAACAAGGGTTTGGGGAAGCAACAGTTCAAGTGCTTTTCCAGAGAGCAGCACAAAACCATTTGCACAAAAATTGAGTCCTGAATGGAAGACAAAGTGAAAATCTACTAACTGTGAAGAATCTGGAAGGTATTTTGGAGCCTTTTACAAATCTATTTTTGAGACGTTTGCCTTGATGGCGGAACACAGAAGAATGCACAAAGAATAAAAGGTAAGCACTCTTCCTTTACAGGAAAAGTAGACTATCAGTGTGACCTGTGGAAGAATTTTTTAAGGAATTTCCCTCTCCAGGCTTATAAAGATGTGCTTATTTTCAAAGCCAGACATTGCTGGCCAAGCTGTCAGATAGCAGAGGCTGGCCTGTTGTGTTACAAAGGCTGGCACCACTGCTCCATCTCACCTAAAGGGGACTTGCAACTGTTACCAAACAAAGCACGAGTCTCAAATACATTCCTATTCACACCCACTGAAATCCGAAGAGCAAGAAAAAAAACCCCAGAATTTAATAGCAGAACTTGAGGGAAGCAAGGTGAAGTATGAAACACTTATTTTAACAAGAACAGTAGAGCAGCACTGCAATATTTCTTTTCCTTTCATAGAGATGTTTATCAAATGAAACCGGAAAGAAATAGTCTTACTCGGACCTAATCCAAAGTCCATTGAAATAAACACAGTGTCTCCTCCTGATGCCCATAAGCATTGTTTCAGGTCCTGTGCATGAAAAGTGACATTTCTTGCGAGAGAACTCAGCAGGCCGTGTATATGGAAAACAATACCCTCTCAAGGGGGAAAATAATAAAGCAGCTTGCACAAACAGGTTCTGATTCAACAACACTCCTGCTTACGCATGAAAATCAATGATAATTGCAAAAAAGGTAGGTCACCTTCCCTCAAGCCACACTGGGATTCATCGTTAAGCTTATGGCGTGATGAAGACTGACACGGCGGGATGAAAAATTTCTGATAGGTGCCATCTATCCATAGCCAGATGCTGAGACCGCAATGTGTTTGAGAAACACGGAGAAGCTTAAGTGAGAAAACATTTTGTAAGTTTTCCAGAAGATCATCTGTTAAATGTTCAATTTCTTCTCCTGTGGTCCTAGATCTCTGCTGCATTTAAGTGCCAAAGTATGTTCCTGCTCAAACCAAACCCGGTATTTGCCTGCCTAGATGCATCTGTGCAGGTTGTTCTGTCTGATTGAGCTGTTTGCCCAGCCACAGCGCAGATTTTAATGAGCGCAGCACCTCCCTCGCATATGTGAGGCTGGAAAGTAAATCAAGAAACGGCATAGCCGGGGGTGATCACAGTGGATGTCCCACCAGGTGGCCTGATGGCGGGGGGGGAGGGGCGTCAGCTGAGAGCCACTCTCTCCACAGAAGCTATGGATGATGCACATGCTCCTTAATACCACTAAATGTGAGGTTTGAAATTGTCAGAATCATACTCACAAAGCATGATGTCTTCTATTGCACATAGGTGGCTTCAAGGAATTTGGAGACTCATATTTTGGGATCTCAGGTCTTATTATTGAACAGGAGGCATCTGGTCCCTTTCTACCTGAATCTTTTTTGCCTAGCTCAGATTATGCAACATGCCAAGAAGCCATTTGCTGTATCAGCTCAAGGCTGAGAAGCTGGCACCTAAGAACAGTTAATGAGGTTTTGGTGACATCAAATACAAACGTGAAGCAAAACTCCCAAGATTTACTCAGAACTCATGACTTAAACTTTATTTGGAAACTAACACCAGCTCCTTATCGTGTCTTTTGGTTTGAACTTAAATGTAATGATCTTGCCAAAAGAGCAAAAAGCAGATGCCTCTTGATTTCAAGTCTGTTAGAAATGGCTCTGCCACATTTGGTATCTAATGCTGCATAGTGCGTAAAAATAACGTATATGTATTTTGTCAGTTGATTCTAAAATGTATCTCAAAGTACTTTCCAGGAATATCAAAATACAGCGTAACAAGCTTAATTCTCATAGGATTCACAAGGAGAGATCTCAAGCAGCAGCCTTGGTTTGTCAGAGAACAGGAGAAAAAAAAACCAAACAACCCACCAAACATTAACAAGCTGAGTTTCTTGATCATAAAGTGCCCCCGCTCTTCTGCCTGGAGTTGATCAATGACTTACAAGAGGCACAATAAGCCACTGGCACATCTCTCTTTACATATAAAACCCCAAAAAGATTAAGAAAGTAAGAAAATGAATGGGGGTTCAGAAGAAGAAAACACTGCTTTTTAGCTGAGCTGTGCTGTAAATGGAGTATCGATAAAGCAGAAACACGCACAATGCCCACCTCAGGTAAGAAGAAAGGCTCATTAGCAGAATAGTGAAATGGCAAAGTGAAAAAGAGGTCAGGAGTTAAAAGTGAGAGGCCAAAGCAGAATGGATGCAGTCAGGAACACGCTCCACAAGCTGAGCTTTAGCACCGAGAGTCTAACTTACGACTGGGTTTATGACTGAATTGAAAAGACTGCTGAAGGCAAGATGGAATAGTAATGCTAACATGAACGGGGGTGCTCCGTAGAGAGGGAATCCACACAGGAACATACTTGTCAGTTTAAAGCAGGTACCATTTTCCTACCTGACAAAACCACTCTTTGCATTTCAAATTTCACTTCTTCTAAGAAGACGTTATTCCATACCGGGACTTGGCAAACAATTCAGCACAATTCTGTTTAGAATTAGATCTATTATTTTTAAAAGCAGAAGAGATGCACATGTGAGTAGAGATGTGCTCTTGCTCTTCATGAGCGGCTGACAATCTGGCTTGATAGAAGGAAGATCACTTTTATGTATCAACGATAAACTGACAATTCTTACATGCAGGAAGACGAGAAAAATTCAAGGATGTCAATCAAACATGGACCTAACTTGGTTTCAAGGTTAGGAGCAACTGGCAACCTATCACATCACTAGATGAGCCATTCCAGAGTTAGTAACCCCCACTGCTAAACATGTGCAGTTTATTTCTATTTGGAATTTCTAATGTTTGGGTCTTTTCCTGTTCTTTTTTCTTCCATTTAAAGTTAAGCAGTCATCTGCTATAATCAACTTTTCAACACTTCTTCAGATTTATTTGGAAAAAAAAACCCTGTAGATTACAGTGCTCAGGCCTCCAATGAAAAGAACTTTGTCTTTGGAACTTAGATCAGGTAGTTCTTAATTATTTTTCTGCATACTTCTCAGTTTTTAAAAAATCAAATAAAGGCAAAATGTGACATATTTCTTACTTATTTTACATACAGAGGTAGGATCATACTGACCGCTCAGTTCTTGCTCACATACACAAGAATTTTATTCACTGTCTCAGTTACTGCACTGAAATCAGAGCATACGTTCCCTTGCTATCGCCACTATTTTGCAAAACTTCACAGCACCAGACTACTTTGTGTACTGAATTTATCTGAATTTCAGGCCACAGGAAACCAAGAGCTCCAACACAACAGAGATCAGAATTTGTCAATGCCCAGAGATGTAAGGGGCTACTTTGGAGAAGTTTATAGGCACTGTTCACTTGAGCAAGCAGTGAACATAGCAGTCAAGGTACCAGTTTCTTCCTGGAGAGAGAGCAAGAATGCCATTTTGACTTAATTATGACCTACTGTAGTAATGGAGAATTTTCCAGTGGGAAGAAAATCTTAATCCCCTGTCTGTCACTAACCAGCATTAGAAAAAGCAGTGTGATACAGCCCAGATGTCCTGTAACAAAATTTGCTGATAAGCATGTGGCAGAAAAGCTGAACTGCAGAGATTTCAAGCCAGTCCATCCAGTCCTTCATCACTCTGCAACCTTGATATCTGCAACCCATTAGTCCTGTCATACCTAGGGGACTCCATGTGAATCTGGATTTCTTCATTCACATCAATGGCGTGCTAACCTTGGTAATGCTAATCGAAAGGTAACGCTATTACCTCCACTACTGCTAAACAGAATAATCAGAAAATGGACCTTACACAGGCCTTATGCAGGAAGCTTCAGTATCCTCCTAAGAAATTACCTTGGTTTTCAAGTGATGTTTTATTCTCAGGTATAGTGTTGCATTATCACCTACTACTACTGCATAGAGTTAACACTTACTACTTCAATTTTTAAGCCAAAATGATCCCTGTCATCCGGTTTGCCTGCTGCATCTGAGGACAGTCTTTTTTCTACTGATATAGAAACTTCAGGTTGCAGATACTCTTTGAGTTGTAAAAGGAAAAATAATTTTTAAAAAGCTATTTTGGAAGTTAGCTATTTTGTTTTCACATCTTTGGTTAAAAAAAAGAGAAAAAGAAATAAAAGACATCTACCAAAATGTTCAGCATTTTCTGTCTGCATTCTGCCTAGAAATAAAGCAAGGACACCTTTCTCCATGAGATTCTGGCACTTCTTTCTTCAGTTTCAGTGACTGCTAAGGAAAACTGAGGTGAGTAAGAATTAATAAGCCATGGACATTTATACTTAGATTTTTCCTGATTTCAGGATAAGTTGAGTATAACTTATGGCCAAGCATTTCTCCTTCCCCCGATCAAATTAATTCTATTTTTTATTCCTTTTTTTCTGAATAATGTCTTGAAACTGATTTTTAATTATTTTATGAACAAATAGTTGAGAAAATAATGAAAAATATTTTTTCAAAAAGAGCTTATGTATTTAAAAATAAACCTAAGATAAGTAACAGTTTTAGCATCTCTCAATTCTCACCCCTGGCTAATAAGTGGTCAGCAAAAAAGTTCTTACTTAATTTATCATTTGTAAAAATATACTCCCTCAAATTATATAAAAAATTATCATTAGTTAACATTTCCCTCATGCACTAAAATTAGATCTGTTATAATGTAAAAGGAATCATTAAAACTCTCAGGCTTCTTTGTGAAAGCTTTGATAAAAAACTATGAACTGTATTAAAGTGAAAATCTATATTAATTAAAGGGAAATGCAAGAGACAGGGCAAAGTTCCAGCACACCAACAGAAGTGACAAATTATAACAGATATGTGTCACCACATAAGTGGCTGCTTATGTGTATATAGGTTAATGACTAAGTACAAAAAGGATTTCTATTTTGAATAATTAAGTATCAGAGCAGAGAACTGAATCTCTCTGGTAACTTTGTTCTCTTCTGAAAAGGCAACTATAATGACACCTTGTGATAACTCAGAAATCACACAGTTCCACGAAAAGCCTCTACAGTAACTACAAAATGTAAAACAAAAATTACTAGATGTACTACTTGATTTTCTTTGCAGGTTATAACATCGAACAGATGGCAGTCCGTCACTAGCCTGACCCTGATAGCTTCATTGGCTTTAAGTAACTTGCTGTGACATACAGCCCAGTGAAGATTAGCTGGTACGAACACAATTGTGTTAGGAAGAGTTACAATAACTAAAGGACAAGCCCTGTAAGAGCTCCTCTTGGGCAAGACAACCGTGAGAATGAGCAGTTGGCAAAAAGCAAGTCAGGCACTCCTCACACAGGGCCCTTCTTGCTAGAAAAAAAATCCACATTTTGGAAGTTAGCTATTCCGTTTTCACACCTTTGGTTAAAAAAAGAGAAAAAGAAGTAAAAGACATCTACCAAAATGTTCAGCATTTTCTGTCTGCATTCTGCCTAGAAATAAAGCAAGGACACCTTTCTCCATGAGATTCTGGCACTTCTTTCTTCAGTTTCAGTGACTGCTAAGGAAAACTGAGGTGATCTCCCTTTAGATCCCTTTCCTTGGGGCCAAGTTTGAGGGCTTGGGCTGAGTGATAGAGTTACAAAGCCTAGAGTTTCAGCTGGAGTGTGGGTGCGAAGGGGGTTCCAAAGAAGAGGGACAAGTTGTCATGGGAGAAATCTGCCTGCAGCCTACCTCTTCCAGCTCCACTCCCAACTGAAGCTCTAGAAGGTCCCTCTCCCAGAACTAATCATAACCCTCACCCTAACAACAGGCAAGGGCTTGAGCCTAAACCCAAAGACCTGCCTTGTATTAAGAATTCTTCAGGGGACACCCCCTTCTGCTGCCTGCCGCTCCCCTTGGCAGGCCCTTTGTAACCCAACCCGATGGACCTCTAAGCTTTGTCTCTCTCCCAAGCCCAGCTCTAAAACGAACCGGGTTTAATTGGAGTGCGGGGCATTTTCTAAGGCTTCAGTTGGAGGGGCGTTGAAAAGGGGTTGCCAAAGCATGGCATAAGCTGGTCACATCTCTCTGAGAACTTCTTCATTGGCTTGAGCACAGAGGTTTTTGCTGAGGCTGCCAATGGAAGGCACGGGCTGCCTCTCTCCGTTGAGAAATTCCTCATTAAGGACAGGGATGAGGGGCTGGTGCTGAGGCTTGGCCTGGGCCTAGAGATCCCATTTCTCTCTAATTAGGGTTTGGTTTTGCTTAGGTTTTGGTTTGAGAGAGAGACAGCCTAGAGCTCTAGCAGGATTGGAGCTGTAAAGGGGCTTCCTAGGGAAGGAGTAGGTTGCAAAAAGATTCGTCCCCTGAGAACAGGTTCATCTAGTAAAGACTGGCAACTAATTGCTATGAACCTTCTTTACCTTCTAGTTCGTCCTGCAGCACATCTTAACGTTATCTGTGAGAGATTATATTCAGGAGAACATTTGTTACAGGGTACGCAATCACCTTACCTTGTAGTACTTCTCATGCTGTTAAATACTGGAATCACTCCTTCCATGTTTTCCTTCAAGCTTTCATTTCCATACAGAGTTACAGTATCAAGGGTTGTCTGGCTTTCCTTTCTGGAAAAGGAAAACATGACAACTGACATTTCCTCATCATAATCTGAGAAAACAATTATTATTATTTTTTTAGCTTAGAGCTGGACCTCAGCAGCATGCATTATTTATCTTGTCAGCGCTTAATAACCTAGGAGGAGATAATGCACACAGCAAGACTGCTCAGAGGTGGGAACTTACAAAGCTGTATGAAGAAGAAAGCTGCAGCAGGGAATTACACCAAGGGGAAAAAGTTTTTTGAGAAGGGATCTTCAGTGCACCAGTAGTTTGCACTCATCAAATTTTTCTCGCTTTTTCTAGTTAGCCTCTTAAAAATATGAACTAAGTTCTTCTTGGCCCTGATGTAATTTGCACCTTTCTGATGCCATCTGCGGTGAGGCAGGCCCCCTAACAAGTAAAGGCTACCAAACCACAGGAAACAAAGGTAACTAAATGTCCTCAAGATCCAGCAGCAGGTTTGCACACAACTGTAGATATCCCCAAAACAACTGCAAAATTCATGCCTGACGTATTTCCTGACATAGAAAGAAAGTCTGTTTTCTGGAGAGGAACAGCATACGAGTCTTATCAGGCTGCAAGAGACGACGTGCAGCTTACAAGCCTATAGCTGTGCATACAGCAAGGAAAGAAGACTGGCCTAGGAACAATGCGGATAGTTCTGGTTCTATCGGGATCTCCTAGAAAACCGGATTCAGTGCCGGGAGCTGTGCCAGGAACTCCTCACAGATGATCCAGCGGGTAACATATTGTTTGACTGGCTTATGAATCAGCAGGTGATTGACAAGGAGAACTGCCAAATGTGTAATTACATCAGGCTTCATAATATTAACTAAAAAGCAGGAAAAAAATGAAGGCTGATACAAGTCATTCATAACTTTTATCATTTGTCATGCAGCATCCATTAAGTGCTATGTCAGAATGTATATTATTTTGCTATAAAGATGCTCTAAAGATCAGCGTTAACTGCTGCTGTAGAACGACAATGGTAATTTGTCCTCCACTTAACCTTCTCTTAAGCCCCCATCAAGTTGATTCCAGCCTGATACAAAACATTACCTTACACAACGGCTCCCCGAGCATCAGTGCGGGAACTGCAGCCCTGCTTCCCCACAGGGCTTGGTGGGATCTGCAGATACCAGAGCATGGGTGCAAGGGGTCCAACTATTAGGAAAAAATGCTCTGTGGAAGGTAACTTCTAGGTGATTACTTACGAGAAATGCGTTGTACTAATAGCCTTGTTCTAGATTGTCCTGCCTGCAACAGTATTAATTTAGGAACTGAAGATTTAACGGAGCCTTGGACTAGCAGACAATGCTTCCACTGGAAAAATAATCACAGATGCACTAGTACAACAAAAAAAAATTGTTCTCAGACCCAGGGTCTCTTCAAGGACCACAGTCTCTACTGTTGAACTGAAGTTAATTTTTTGTTTATTTATTTTTAACTAGCCTATGCATAAGACCTCTCAAGTAGCAAAGTCTACCTAGAAAAAAATCTGCAGCATGTGTTAGTAAATCAAATCCGATTGTTCTACTTTTTCCTATAATTCATGTCAACATTGTAATTCCCTCATCTCACCCTAACATTTGCTTTAGACATATAGGAAACGCCTTAATTCAGCTGCAGTCTACAGAAAAGACATGAATGTCATGTTCTAGAAAAGGACTTCTGATCAGTTTAACTTTCTATTACAGTCAGAAAATTTTGAGCAGACACATTTTTGAAGACTGCTTTTCATTAGATTTCACTAGTCAGACTTAGGTTTTTACAGGGGAAATAAAGGTAGAAGAAAAACAAAACTATGACATGGAGAAATGGTAGCGTGAGTGCAAGAAAAGAAAACAAATGATTAGTGATGCTTACAAGAAAGTAACTGTTTCTGTTTATAGACCAACAAAAAAGTGTACCACTAACTGCCTGAATTGTACTAATTAATATATTTCCACGTCTGTGTGCATTTGTATTTCATGGCCTGCTAAAAATACACTAATTAAAGCTGTTGACCTAGAATGAAGTAAACTGAGCAATAAATAGACCCTATCTATAATCAGAAATTAAAATGCAGAGTTGCTACACAGGGTTTCTCAATTCAGTGAGCATGGTAGACCCCATAATATTACAAAAAATACTTTGTAAATGATTGGTGTAGTCAGATCCTCACACGTGAACTGTCTCTATGAACAAAACAACAACAAAAAGCCTGGATCTGATCCTGCAGATATTTTCTCCCAAGCTGTTATACAGAAATCAGCAAGATCGTTCATGAAAATAAAGATTTCATTTTAAGTCTTGGTCCTCTGGAAGCAAGTCTAACTCTGCCTTCACATTTCACATCATCTACCTTGTACCAAGCTTACAGGGAAGCAAATGATGCTCCTACGATTATGTCCAAAAATGATCAACTGAATGAACTACAAAATGACTAAAAAATGGGAATGGAAGGTCAGTGGTTCGCTCTATGGCACTGCACAGCCTAGTTTAAGTAATTAGGATTAAAATAAGCAGCGTTCGATAAGAAAGAATGAAATCTAATTTGTAGCCAGGACAGAGGAAACTGAGTTATGAGTATGTACTACTGGGGAGGCTGATGACCTAAAAGAAGACACAATCTGTCAGTAGGATTCGGGCAAACGTTCGCAGAGTTGTAGTCCTTAAACAGAAGATGTCAAAGGTAGGAAGACAACAAGCGTCAGCATACGGTATGCAATGGTACAAAACCTCTTCCTCTGTCGGGGTGCGGGTCAGTAAGGACAAGAACAGGAGAAAGTGGTAGGTCTTCACTGCCTTGAATCAGCTGCAACACCTGGAAGGAGCTGAAGAAGAAATTCTGCGAGGCACTATAGCAGCCAGATCAGGCAGGAGGTGTAAGGAATTAACAGGCAATTTATTTTAGTGGTAGGGAAATGCAAAGCAAGGATTGCAGGAGCAGTAAGACTGATATTTTCTTATTAAGCCTTTATATCTCAAATGAAGGTGTCCTGGTTTCAGCTGGGATGGAGTTAATTTTCTTCTTAGTAGCTAGTACAGTGCTGTGTTTTGGCTTTGATGTGAGGACAGAATGGAATGAACATCAAGAGCTTGGAAATAAAACAGTATCTTGTTAAGGTGAAGTATTAGAAAAGTTAGATGACCTTCTCCAGTCAAAAGAAGGGTTTGGAAACGAAGGGGAGAAGGCAGCACTTCCAACAAAGAGAGAAGGTTGTGCATGAAGAGTGAGGCCCTAAGTCCGTGACTTTTTGTATGGGAAGGAATCTTTGTTTATCTGACCAAAGGTGAAAATAGAAATAAACACACAGCCCAAAAAGTACTCTTGAGACAGAAGCTAGCAGTAGCTACGGTAGAAGCAGCAACTGGAGAAAGTGACCATGCTGCAATGTACAGCCCAAATTAATATGAATACTAAAGAACTGCCTCCTCAGAGATTTTGCTGGCACACTCACACACACAAAAAAAAACCAACAGAAAAAAAAACAACGAAAAAAAAACCCATCAAAAAAACCACCCTACCAAACAAAAAACTAGAAGGGGAGTTTTATGAAATTTAGATGGATTTATGCATTTTCAACAGCCTCAGTGTTCATAAGACAGGCTTTGTCCTTCTTCAGAATGGTATTGTAGTGATTTCTTTTTGGTTTAATGTCTACAGTGTTCCCTCTGGAGAGGTAATACTGGAGCAAGACCAGAGGGTGCACTGCTCTGATCCTTTCCATAAAGCAGAGAAGGTTTGCCATTAACAACCTGTAGCTGTACAAAGCTGTAGGCAACAAAGCTACAGTCTTTCAGCAAATATTCTTCCTTTTCTTTCTGCTACTAAATTTGAAAAACAACCAGACAAACCAACAGGATTTTTCTAAGTCAAACTCCATGAAATAACAAAACCTGTTATCATATATAACATAACATATAATATAAACAATATATAAAGACATTATAAATATATAATTAAATATTATACCAGATTATATAATATCGCACATAATAATATAACAATACTGTACCATACTATATATTATGATATATAATATAACATAAAATAATGTAATATGATATAATATAATATGATGCAATATAATGTAATATGATATAATGTAATATAATGCAATATAATGTAATATAATACGATATAAATAACCTGTTCTGGCCAGTCTCGAAAGATATGATGACTGGTTTTGTTAAGAGCTGTCTTTTTGAGGTCAGTGGGAGTTGCACGTTTTGAAATGTTTTGCCTTGTCTTGAACCATGGCAGCCTATTAAAAAAGAAATGGCATCAGTGGGATAAATTGGCTTAAATACTCAGAGCATGCGATCTATTTCTGAGTACACTTGAATTATGCTGGTGAATATATATGTAACTACCCAGTTCTGAGAATCAGCGGAATGGTGTTTGCCCACCTTCAGAGTAGGGTTTTTTTCCCTTTTGTTTAAATGGAATTTTCTTATTTCAGTTTGTGTCCGTTATCTCTTGTCCTTAAGAACTGGAGCACCTTACGTTTCGAAAGCATTTTATAATATCAATCTTAAATATATTTATAGCCAGTTTTATACAATTTTTCCACGTGCAAACATAGCCTCACATTAAACAGCTCTTCTCCCACCCTGGTATTTCCCTTGACATATTTATAAAGTAGAATTATATCCCTCCTTCCATCTGTGTTTTGCTAAATCAAACAAGCCAGGATTGTTTACTTTCTTGCTTGATAAGCTTTCCTTTCTCTGATCATTCTGCTGTTCTTTGCCTGCTGCAGTGTGTATTAATTTTTTTACATGGACAACCAAAATTACACACAATTCCAAATGAATTTGCAGTGCAGGATAGTACTAACCTTTCACCTTTTCTAAAAGGCTCCTGACTTGCATCTTGTGATTGAAAAATATTAGTAATGTCCATATTCTCCATCCCAAATGCTAGACCAACTTTCAACCAGATTAGATGGTCAGCAATTTCTCTTGCACAAAAGAAAACATAGAGAGCAGGCTCATTAATCCTGCTTTTCTAAGAATGTGGAATTGTATTTCATTTTACATTCACCTTTGCATCTCGTTTTCTTTTACCAATTGCTCCAAAATCAAACGAAGTACTGAGATGAATGTAACAGATCTACGGTTTGTTTAGATTACCCTTTCCCCTTTATTCTCTTAATTGCATCTGGCCTGTTGCAGATTTGATAATGGAAAAAAATTGAAGAGGACTTGGACTTGTACTTCTCTCCAGCATGCTGTTACTTTTCAGTGAAGGATTTTGACACTGGAACTTTATAATTTTCTTTAATAATATATTCAGAGTTCTAGAACAATCTGTGTAAATCCCAATGAGAAGTAAACATAAAGCAGCTTGTCCTTATTCCTACAATTCTTTGGACAAACCTACAAAACCATTAGATGGTTGAACGATACCAGCAATTTCCAAAGGAGAAGGACCTCCTATGTGCTCCCAGTCCCTCCTGCCCACAGCACTCGCGTGCCACCTTGCTCTCCACGTGATTTCCAGCAGAATATTGCTGAATGCCATGATTCGTTCCCTGGTGTGGATGGCTGCTGGCAAACATCATTTCGAGTCATGGGTAATCACCACCTGCTTGACCATCACAACGGTGCTATATAGCACCCAGGTGGCAGCTACAGAAAGTACACCCAAGTCTTTTGTCTCTAGTAATGCCATATTCTACAGGGAAACAAAATTTATGTAAATCCTTTTTCTAACATAAGGTTAACACACAACAGACAGACTTAGAACTGTGTACTTTATTTCCTTAGTAAGGTACTAAGAATTTTCTTAAGTAGTTGTGTACTTCTTTGCAGACAATACAGTACATTACAAAAATACTTAAGTAGGAAACCACTATTAGTCAAATGCAACACATTTTTAATTAATATATGTTTTTTTACAAACCATGGCTGAGAATTTTCCTTATCTGTAGATCAGTTAAGGTGCTGAATGACACTCAGATATATGAATTGTGAGCCTTTTTAATGCCTAACACAAAGTTTGAAAATAAGACACTAAAGTTTCTTCCTGAAAAGAAGGCAGTGCTGCTCTCAGAAAAGTACAATACTGCAATTATTACCGAATATGCAACTAGCATCAAAGATTCATCCCTTCTGAAACTGCCTTCAGAGGAGACTAAACTTAGAATCCACAAGAGCTTTTGAAAATTAGGGAGCTGTGATGTTTAATTAGGTCTCTTCTTATCCATGGTCAGGTGGGATGCTGTGGCCTTCTCACAGCAAAACAAAATACACCACAATTATGTCACCTTACTTACAGGCTACTATGCTGTTTTCTACTTGAGGAAATACTTGAAAGCAATTGGAGTCTAAGCACAAGTGGAATTTTATGTGCCCTCATTTAAAGCAATATTGCAGAGCGCCATGTGAAAACATGCAGTGGATGTTTACCTGCTTCTGGAGAAAGTCAAGATAAATATTTGCCACAGTCTTCAAAACTGTCCTAATGGTAACAAAGTACTTTGACGAGTTCTCCTAAATAATGCATATGTATCCAGGTATGCAGAGGAACTTTAATTGATGAGATGTAGTACTGGATGATTATTAATCCTGCATTTTTTATGATCTCCCTCACTCATTGACCACCAATGCTCCTTTGATCAGGCTACTCATTTTACTACTTTATGAGACCTTTCAAACAGCCATTACATAAGTATTCATTTTTAATTCTACCTCCATCAGACAGAGAACTTTCAAGAACAAACTGAGCTCTATTAAGCCATGCAAATGATATTAAGGGGGCTGTAAAGACATATTTATTTAACGCACTCAGTAGTTTAAAGCAGAACAAGGAGTTAACCATGCTGGTGGTAAAGACAATTATTTTGAGTTTTCATTTGGTACAATACCAAAGACAAAGATATATCCAATGGTATAAGCAGTAATGAATGCATGAAACTATTTTTTTATTATTATTTATTCAAGGTGTACATGACCTGTGTAAGTAACTAGCAGGAAATCATGGCTTTGTAAGTATTTCATTCACGGAAATATTTGATGGATAAACATTTTGAAAATTAACTGAACTGAATGTAGATGGAAGAGACAGAGATTAAAAGCTTGAAGGGTTTATTTTCTGCTTGTCAGTACCAGGACAATCTTA
>JAUTDB010000084.1:1329270-1340933 GCA_032274285.1 Polihierax semitorquatus
GGAAAGAAGACTATGTTGTGGCAGTATTGCAGAAATACTTGTTTATATATATGTGTGTATATATATGGATGTGTGTGTGTATAAAATAATATATAACATAATTTATATGTGTATATATAAACAACGTATATAGAACATATATATATACACACACGTATATACATTATATATGTATTTAAACAGATTTCAAGACACGGAATAAACTTCTACCTAGAAGAATGATTTCTTTTCCATGAATACTTTGGTGCAAAAAAGTCTATCATTCCCCATTATCAGTCAAAATCTGTATCAGTAACCCTGGCACGAGAAGTGCACTCACGGAATGTATTGATTCCACAGCTATTGGGAGGCACCATGACTACAGAAAAGGGACAATGTCGGCAACAGGGAGAACAGAAGTGGGATGAAGTTTCACTGTACAAACATCTCACATTGGTCAAACACTGGTAACAGATTTCTTTTAAAATTTTGTGTTAATGACTTTGAAATAACAGACAAATGTCACCTTTTCTGGGAACATACTGATTAAATCTAAAGTCTAAGATTTTTGTATTAGTCAATCTTAAGTTGTTTTATGTCTGGTATTTCTTCAACCCAACATGATGAGAAATAGGAACTGTGATCCATTAAAAAAGAATAGTTACTCTTAATTTCAGTTTTTCACTCCTCTTTCAATCAGTGAATACAGTAGTAACAAAACTTCATCCCAGCACAATCAGGCTGCTTTTGTATCACAACATCAGCTGCATATTTCAGAACGGGAGAGAAATATAACTAGATCCTTGAGCCTTCAAAAATTATGTATGTGTTTTATCTCCAGACGTTGTGAATAGAATTTTTTAAAGAATCCTCTGAACCTCTTTCAAATTCTACTTGATTAAACTAAAACATTTGATTACACACTTACCCTATTTTCTGATTTGGAGGTGGGGGAGTTACCTTACCTCACTTCACAGTTTCTGACTGGAAAACTTTGGGCACTTGTTAAAAACAAATTGTTTTGCATTTTGAATTTAACAGATGTGGATTAGAGTTCACATCTCAACAAAACATTTCACCATTTTGTGTTTCTCATTACCTGCAGAAGCAGCTCTTCATCATGAGCTGAAATTAAGGGGAAAACTCTGATTTGAGCTCCATGCTGCCCAGACAAGCCCCATGGAAAACCCCTGGAAAAGACAGAACAAAATAAAGTCACACCCATCTAGCACAGATTGAACAAGAGAACTTTGAAGCAGCATACTCTGGTTTGCCTCTTCTGCAGACTTGGGGAACGCTGCTTATTTTAACGTTGTGAAAAACAGCGATTTTTTTTTTTTTTTTTTTTTTTGCATTGTTCATTCATAGCTTTGTAGTAACAGAATTAGTACCCACCTTTCCAGCAAGCTGTCTGAATCTGCATCTGAAACACCTAGAACAGTTAAAATCTGCTATTCCTTGACTATAATGGTTCTACGACACCCTTCCATATAGTAAATGCTAATTGGCTTATCATGTCAAAACCAATCTCCCCAAATTACGAGCAGTTTAAGAGTTAACTGTTACAGCTTTGTGAATTCCCATGCAACCACAGGGACTCTTTTTAGAGCTGCAGCGAGATAGGCGATATCGATTTGATTAGAGGAATATTTTCCTTCCCTTGAGATTGACTTCCTACACATCCCTTGCAGAATGATTCATAGGGCTCAGTCATTTAGAATTGCAAATGCGGTATGGGACTTCTTGTCAGTTGACAAATGGGTGCAGTCACATTTAAACAAAGGAAGAAAAGACAGAAATTATACCAGGGAAGACATTCAACTTCACTCCTTCTAACCATCACAACTCCAGTGCTCCACACTCATTCATTGTTGTGATTACTCTAATTAAGGAATTTCACTGGCTTACTGGGCCTCTTAGTTCATACACGTCGTCAAAAGCATATCTTGCCTATCCATGGTAGCAGAAACTGAGACAGAAGCCGTTTTGGCTCATGAAATGCGGTAAAGTAGCTGCGTGCATTGCTTCAGCTTGAAATGTTGTTGTACAAATTTAGTGTGCTTGAGAAGTCGACTTGGAACAGCAACGTGGAAATGTCATTCACCTGTCATGTAATCTGAACTTGATTATACAGTAATTGCACATCCGATGATACACCGAAAGCGAAAGGAAGCAGCATTTCCTTGTACTTACCATGAAACAAACATGTATTATTCATTCACTTAGTTACTGTACTGAAGTAGTATTACAGGCATTACCATTTTGCTTTAAGGTACAATGAGTAATTTATTAAGTAGTGATGCAGATGTTTATAAAAATGCCAAACTGAAGTTCTGAAATGAGCTATAGCAAAGAGTACCTGAGACTGACAGCCGAATTCACTGCCAGATGAAATAGGCAGTTATTAAGGCTGGGCAGGATTGCACAAAGGAAATTTCTGCACTTTTCCACAAGCCAAGGTAGAAATGTTCATGAGGTGTATGTCACTAAAAACAAAGAAATAAACAAAAACTCTCCTAAAAGTTTCTAGAAAACAACAGTCAAGGTTTCAAAATACTTTGGTTCTGTATGTCAGAAGGTGCTATCTGCTGAGTGTGAGCACAATCTCGTGTCTCCTCTTACCATTTGCTCATCACGGTTTGCTCCAGAGCACTCAGAGGTGGGGGCACTGGCCCCACTTTCATAGCACGTAACCGTGATCCTACTGCCTCTGCCTCATCTATACCCTCCCAGCAGTTCTCATGCAGCATATGGCACTGTGCCAGCTGCCTCTCTGCAGCTCAATCTCATCCTTAATTCACTGAACAGACTCTTCTGCAATAGGAGTGACTTCATGGAAATCACAACAGAGGCGACAGCTAACAGAAACAGGAAAGGAAAACATGCAATTGAAAAGCAAAGATATCCACAACTGCTAAAAAACATTAAAGGATTTGAAATATGGTTTTATACTTGTACCATAAAAATCCACAGCTAGCTCAGCATGCACCTGTCTATCTCAAAAATAAGGCTTGCATCACTCAGTTGCCTCGATTTAACAGGAAAGAAATGTTTAAGATAGACATATTAGTGAAAATCAACATCATGAATACTGTTAAGCAACTCCCAAAACATTTGTTAATAGACGTACTTTCAGCTTACAAGATTTTATTCTGCCTGGTTGACTGAAACAGAAACAAGCAGCTGTACTCTAAGTGACATGAGAACATTCAGTTGTTTAAATTAGAGACAACAGGCCCTGCATAAATTCATAGACATCCTCTTCGAAAAGGATCCCACAGCCCTTGAAAGTGCCACAGGATGAAGGTCCAGCCAGTGTGGAAAGAAACTGCTCTTTACAGAAAACTGTTCAGAGAGTAAAGCGAGAAAATAAGAGCTTTGACGAAACGTGGACCGTGGTCCTGAGGCTAAACAAGTTAAATCCAGCCGTGGGGAAACCTGCAACTGTGTGATGTGCAGGGCATGACGGATGGTGGATATTCACCATTGTGAGCTTGGCGCGGGCAGTGTTCTGGGGAAAGTAAGTGACCCCCAATGATGACGTGTGTCCTCTTCTGCTGTATCATCCGCACGGGGGATTCTTCTCTCCCTTCTTATTCAAGAAACTACCGAGCCATATAAGAAAAATGGGCCCTGCCTGTTGGCCAGATCTTCTACTCTAAATCGTACCTACATTCATGCTGTCGAAAGACCTGGTTTAGTCCAGTTGGAGTGAAGTTTCCTGCCAAACTGTAATAAGATTGTCAGACTAAAGTGATCACAAATTCAGCATACATAAGAAAAAATGAATAGGGCAAGTCTCTTAATTCTTCATCAGCTCATGAGAAAATCATTTCCTTTTAAACTGAGGGGGAAATGAGCAGCTTTACTAGTTTGCATGCCAGAGCAAAATACCTGAGCCAACTGTGACAACGGATATTGCTATACAATTTAAACACTTAATATTGCAATTAATTAAGTGCTCCTCCACAACTTACTTGCTTCTCTTTTCAGACACATATATCGCAATACACTTCACCATATATAAAAATATTTTTTTTTACTTACAAAAGAATATGCATAAATATAATTTGTGCCCAACTTCAAATGCCTGAACAGGATAGTCACGCGGCCAACTTCATTCAGTTAATACACAACTGAAATAGAGCTTTGCCTTCCATCCAGTCAGTGACACCTACGTGGCACTCGAGTGCTTTGACTCGTTCTCTGGAAGCTCCAGTGACTAATAACTCCATAGGTCACTAGCTCAAGCAACCACTTTTATTGAAGTGCACTAAAAGAGTAAAGTTCTTTTCCATGATACTCATCAAAGAACGCTGGGGTTTTGTGTATTGCTAGTTTTCCACACAACCCTGCAGGCTTTTACAGAGACAGAAAATGTTGCAAAACTTCTAACCAGACTTCAGGATGTAAGAATTTGTAGTATCCCTTTGGAAAGATAAGAAGGTTTTGGGCTTAGAAAACCAACTGTGCTATAAAGCCTATCATTACAGAGCTCAGCCAGAGCAACTGGAAGACTCATCTAAAAATTCACAGACGTCAAAACAATCTATAAGTACCAATATCCCTTTTTAGTTAGATATGTCTTGATTAGCCAATACCCTTCCATAAAAATGTCTGAATATATCACATGTGGTTAGACTTCGGGAATTCACTGGACTAGTCCTGGGCTAGAAGTAATGCATAGGCATCTTTCAGAATTCACATGGCATTTTGAAGACCCTGATAATCATTTTCTAGATTCCTGTGTATATGAGGTGAATTTTTTATCTCACTTTGTTTGGACCACCCAGATTTATTTTAATTTCTAAAGGAAATAACTCAGCACAATAACAAGGATTTATTACAGCTTTTGTAGAACCAAACTAAGCAGAGCAAGCAACTGTGTTGGTTTTGGTTCTTTTTTTTTCTAATGGCGTGACACATAAGCAAGGTTTCCCATTGCTCTGCATCAGCTAATGAAAGGAGCATCAATTCAGGCATACAGAACAGCTTCATGCACTCGACAGCAGCTCACTACAGGGCATCACTTTTAGATTTTTTGCTCTTCAGAAGTAGTAAATATACTTGTATATATGACTAGATATGTATAAAGCCAAATACAGTTTTAGATGACAGCAAGTAGCAGAATGTTGGGCAAAAGACACACCTTTAGATTTTTCAAAAGCAATGAAGAATATTTAATAACAATGAAGAAAATGCAACACCAGTTTAGCATCTTATTATTAATTCAGCACCATATGCACGTCTCTGTGCCCAGTCCCTTTACATCAGCAAGGGTGTAGGACAGAGGACAGAAAATCACTTGCCACGTTTCTTTAAAACTGCAGGAATTCCACAAATGCAAATGTGATCATGTTTTCTTACAGCTGCTGAACTGTCACAGCTGATGTATTCTTTAATGATACGAGTACAGTGATCTGCAGCTGCTGCCACTCCCCAGTGCTCACTTCTTTCTTGACATCGAAGGACAGACAACCAAGGAAAGCATCAGACAGTGGGGGTGTGAGCCGGGATTGGTGCTATATTCAGAATGCTGTCCACTCTTGCAATGTTATTACACATTTTTTAATAATTTGTATGTTTCCCAGTGGTGCAAGTGCTTGTAGTATAGGTACACATTCACGCAACTACTTAAGATTTGCAGTTTTCATTAAGAAAAATATGCCTGGTTGTAACCTCATATCAGCAGGACTAGTAAGAGAGAATGGCTAATCAGAGAAACTAAGAAGGCTGTTGAAATTACTGTTGCATTTGGCCTGTCTCATAGTTCCATAGAGGGGTGCTAACCCATGGATTATTAATTTCTGTGAACAGCACACTGCAGCTCTACATACTCCAGCTTGGACAGAGAAACACTAAGAAAAGATATGAGAGATATGAGACAAGAAAGACCACCACAGACATGACCCCCCCTCCCTTTATACAGGTTACTACTACGACTCTAGGCAAGCTGACTGCAGTTGTTAACCATTCTGCATCAAGAAATGATTTTTTTAAGTCATCGCTTTACATCAGATTTTGGAAAGACGGAGTAGGAATGACTTAGCATTGTGCTTCAGAGCTCTTCCAAAACACACTTAAGACTTGGTATCGTTAGTGCACAACTAGCAAAGCTCACAGTTTCTTTCTGACGCTGCTTCAGTAGCAGGTGAATATTGAGAGCGCGCTATGGAAACAGAACATAACATTTCTCTCACAAGATCATGAAATATATTGAACACCTACCCAACACGCTGATTTTACCTGTTTGTAGAGGTATGTAGGTGTCATATCATACTGTGTAAAAATGCATGGTTAATTAGTATTGATATTTTCCTGATAGCACCTAGTTACTTTCACTTGCAGGTCTCCATGTGCTTTACACTTACCCAGAAGTAAAGCCGAGGCAGGCAGAGGAGTAACATAGCAAGACAGCTCAATATGCCAGTGGGATACAGAACTCAAGTCTCCAGGTCCTAGTGCACTTGCTGAAGCCCTTAAACAACTGTTCTTTCTTAAACTGCTAATTAACACTTCATGAATGGTGTAAACACCTCTTTAAGCAAATCCCATCAGCATTTTCTTAGAACAATGCCCTATAATCAGGAAAATTGGTCATTTGACTACATACATGATGTAAAAATCCAGGGCGTTTATTACCTGTTTTAATGAAACCTGCCATGATGTTATCATCCATTCCAAGTATGAGGACTACAACAGATACCGCAGGCTGGTACATGTCCTTTACTTAAAGGAACCTATTCAAAACACAATGAAAAATGACAGGGTTATTTACTGTATTATTTTCACAGTGATGGAAAATGCAAGAAAGCCACCTAAAAACAAGACCGATTTTTAAACCTCATCAACATTCTTTCTCTCCTTTAAAATTCCATCATTTTCCCATTTCAAAAGAGGCTGTGTATATGCTAGCTATGGTGCCTTCTTTACACTGGGCTTATAATTTAGAACATAAACTGAGACCAACATGCAAACAGCTAGAAGACTCTCTCATCTAGGATAGTTAGAAGACCAGCGTACTTCTATGCCAAAGACAAACTTTCAAGAGACCAATATTACTCAGTATTTGCTGCCTGAGTTGCAAAAGACTCTTGTTTCTCAAACCTCCACCTTCAGCTGAGCCATTTAAAACATCTTGACCTTGATCCTCCTTGCTCAATTAATAACCCTGCCTCACAGGTGTATATTCTCACTGTTGATTCTTCATATTTGAAAGACTACATAGAAAACACAGTCTCTCAACAAATTTATTGTTTTCTCTTGTGGTATCTTAAGCATGTCTTTGTTTCTTTAGTTTACAATATTTTATCATCACTGCAGCAAAAATCCCACAGAAGGCCATAGCAACAGGTTGATCTCATGTGGAGAGCGATCAGTCATCCATGGCTGGAAGAAGCAGTCAATCCCAATTTCATTTCAACATCTAATGAAGTTGGCCTCTCAAATCCACTTGATGTATCCACTAATAATAGGTTTAGATTGAAACATAAGATTTCTTCCTCAAGACCTGTCACGATTATTTGGATCAGGGTTGTTTAGAATACAGGAAAAGAGGTAAAAAATGGGAACACGGGAAGACTTTCAGTGACACAAAAATCTGCTGGAATGAAGAAGGAAATAATCTTGGTCTTCATGTCCATAGCAGACAGGGACAAGAAATAAGTGTTGATTAGATGAAAGACCCAGGGTACAGGAAGGGGGTTTTGATTAAAAAGTAATTCAGCTTTCAAAAATAGAGATAATGAACTCCTGTCACAGATTTCCTGCAGAAGTCCCAGAGTCACTGTCTTTGGCAGTTTCTGAGAAAAAGATAGCCATGCATAGCATTAAGAATGGAAAATCCATCAGGAATGATATAGGGAAAGTATTTCCATACTGAACTAGGTGACCCCATAAAGTTCCTTGCAGTCCTATGCCTCTAAGGTTCTGACAACATTCACTTACACAGCACATGTTACACTATCAATCTAGTCACGTATTTCTCACAAAATACTTAAGGAAAGATGTATCCAAAGACAACTACAGATTTGAAATGAAGAAAAAAGATTTACTTCCCTTATACTGGTATTTGAAAGAAAAACTCTATAAAGTTTAATCCAGTTCCCCAAAAGGACTGGAGCATGTAGGGTGCTGCTCTCTGAAGAACTGAAGTCAGCTGTGGGGACTGAATGGCTGTGGTAGCAGCACACATTTACTTTCCTTTGCAGCATTCATTACTTATTTCCGTTAAGTTTACTCTGCTTTCGCAGCACTAAGGCACTTCTGCTTTCTGCGTTGCATTGTCTTGTTGCTATTGGGACACCTTACCCACTGACATCATTGACTATTTTATCAAGCATCAGAGCCATTGTTTATCCTCCACACAGTTTTACAGTCAAGTATCCCAGGACCTTTGTCAAGCCCCAGCATCATCACAGCTGCTGAAGAACTACTTCAGCTTCTGCACTGCATGAAACAGAAGGAAGCTGGAATAAGAGTGGGTATTAATCACAAAGCTTTGCTGATGGCTTTTTCCATTTTCTTTTTTGACTCTTCCTTGGCTTGTTTCTGATGTCAGAACTGAGTGAGCAGATAATACAGCGCTACTCTGACAGCCCCATGCTAGCTGGAAATGTAGGCATGTTCTCTGGAGGTCATTTTTAGCCCTTACTGCAGGATAACTACAGCTGTATGTTCAAGGTGATTTAAAAACAATTATTTTAATGAAATGGTTGCTGCTGATGCCTCTGCTAGCTGTTCAGATTTTATGAGTTGAGGAAGTATTGCATCATTTAACAAATACAGCAACTAAAGTGAAAAGCAGCTGGTTACGGTAAGGAACAAACCAACACAAAGCAATAATAATACAGCTTGTGACTGGGGAAGGGGAGAGGAGGGGAGTAATTGAAGAAAATGATTGTGAATAAGCCTGTTATTTCAAGTAGAATATTCAATTGTCTGCTAAAGCTAATTATTAGTGCATTTCAGCGCATACCTTTCCCACTTTTACAGCCATATGGCGCCCTTACATGCACTCTGAGCACATACGAGAGGTCCAGTTTAAATTACCTCAAGCACTTACATAATGCTTTGCATGTTCAGAAATCTGTTAAGATCCTTGGCTGGATAGACTCCAGCCTTTTCAACACCATCACTAGAGCGAGCATTGGGAGTCAGCCAGCACCTCCCTCCTAGCAAATTACAGTGAGTCCTTGCACTGACAGAAGGTGCAGGTGCAGAAGGTCCTCTCCCCACCTCTGGTCTGTGAGCCAGGCTCTAGCAGCAGCTTAACACCAGGTATTCCTCCTTACTAGGAAGTCTGGGGATTGATTCTGAACATTCTGTTCATGAGTCCATCTAGTGGATAGTATGCTATACATACACATAGATATACAGTACACATATGTGCATCTCTAAACATTTCCCCCCTATTTTAATCATAATAGTTTTTTAAAGATCAAAAATATGACAGTTTGGCATTGATTTGAATAATTTCCTAAAGATTAAAACCCGCCAAAAATACTAAGATACTTGTATCTTACAACTTGGCTGCAGAAGCTAAATGAAAGCTCCTTCCTTCCAAAGGGCAGGGAAGTTTTTGCAGATGACGTGAACCACAGAAATCAGTTGCTTCCCTTTGTTAATGATACTGATTTCCCCTAGATGATTTTAGGGAGGCTGGTATTCTCCAGAGCCCTGTGCAATCTTCCACGACCCACCAATGAAGCATCACTCCGTGCTCAGAACTTGCCGTACTCTGGGCTGCTACTGGTCACTAGGATCCAGGGGCCATCACAAGCATTTAGTGGAAAGTGCAAATTCATGGGGTTCTCCCTCTCACTCAGCCATCAAATGAGCCCTTTGCCTCTCTTCCCCCTCTCTGGCTTAGTCCTTTCAGACCCAGGCCCACAGGAGCATCTCAGTTTTGCATCTATACAGTGCTGGGCGGTGTGTCGGAGGATAGCTAGGGGGGAAAAGAGTCCAGTGCTGTGCGGGATCCACGGGCTGATCCAAGTGCACCTCTCATAAATCTACAGATGCACGAGTAGAGGGTAACTTCTTAAATATTTTGTTCAAAATCTACAAGCAACTAGGGCCTTCAAAACATTTCATGCAAGCTAGGAAGGGGGTACCCTGGCCCTTAATAATCATTTTTGTTTCTTCCAGTTACTATAGCAAACAACTAAACTTGCATAACATTGACGCTTCCTGCAAATACCTCTGATCACTCCAGTTTCTGAGCTACACCACAATTTCACTGCTAATACAGTATGACAACCATCTAACTTAATAAACCGGCTCCCAGTTCAGAAAAAGCATTGTGCTGAAATATTGGCACGCTATATCAATTTAATGCAAGCAGCTTTAAACTCTCAAAAAAGTAAAAGCCAAAAGTAACAAAGAAAAATCTAAAGCCGGTTCATATATTACTTTACATTTGCAGGAAAAATCCCATTTTTCTGCCTTTGAGTAGCAAAATTCTACTGTTCATATCCAGTAATTGCTCTGTGAGTACATTTTTATTCTTCTTTTTTTCTTTTCCTTTTTTTTTCTTTTTTTTTTTTTTCCCTAGGCCATTCTTTTCCAGTGCTCTTCTTGTCCCATGTATTCTTATTGCTAGAAACAAAATAGTTCTGAAACTTCTTATTACTAGAAACAAAAATAGTTCTGATCAAAAAACTGGATGCAAAATAAATATTAGTCATTCACAGTAGTGGAATATGGGTTAAAAGCGCCACCAGATGAATAAGGCACCTCGCCTCCATCATATACTTCGTTGATCCTTGGTGAGCGCTCCAAGGAGAAAAGTCTCATGTATTTAGATGAGTTTCCCTCTCAAAAATAAACCCACTCATACTCCATAACTTGAAAGACATGACCTTAATATTTCTGTTCTTGGGAAAGCTGAAGAGGAATGAAGCTGTTCCTTCTAAACTCCTGTTCCAGCCCTGCTTCTGCACTGCAAACATTTCCCACAGTACCACCTGCAGCACTCTCTAGCTGGAGGCTAGAATTATATCAGGTGGAAAGACTAAGCATTAAATCTAGTGTTACTGAAGGATGACGGTAGTGCTATCTCTGCAGATAGATTAAAAGCAGCACTTAATGCATGTGGCAGTTCTGTGTTAGCAGGTTGTACCCAGCTATACAGACACTTAGTGCATAATAAGGTATAAATATGACTGAATATGTAATTCTTACCAATGTCAGGCCAAAGGTAAGCTTGAGTAAAACTGAAACAGGTTTCAGAACTGAAATGCAGTCCCAAAGTGATTTACATCTGCTCAGTGGGAACCAAAGGAGGAAGGAAATACTAGCAGTACCATCTTCCAAGACATGTCTGATGCTGTTAATATTTGTTGAGTTGTGGTATAGTTAAAAAGTTCCAATACTGTGAAAAATGATGTGGCAGAATATGTTAGCAATTAACAGCATATACCACAGCAATGGAAAGCTCTTAGTGCTTTGTACTATCCACATTGAGATGTGGTCAAAGGAGAGAAACTAGGTTTCATTTTGGCTGTAAGGCAGAACACAAGTAACCTAAAATTAAAGGAAAGAAAGATGGTTCACAATAGTTAATCTCTGTGGAGGACCTGATTTCTGCACGGACCTTTGTTTAGAAATGAAACATTAACATGAAGTCACTGTAACTAATTTTCATTGATCTTAATAGAAAAGAGACACTAGCTTGTTGGAAG
>JAUTDB010000084.1:1383785-1394376 GCA_032274285.1 Polihierax semitorquatus
TGAATAACAGATACCTTCAATTCATGTCTCTGGTTTCTAACCAATTCCTTATCCATCTTAATAAGATATTACCTCACCTGTATTTAGAGAACTCTTACAATAATCTATCAAGGGAAAGTTTGTCAAATAGCTTTCTACCAATCCAGACATATTAGATCTATTAATTTAATATAATAGCTGCTGCACATTGTAAAAACAACCACTTCCTTTTTCTGTGATGGTGAGAAAAAAAAAATGCTTCAAGTCATTACATTAGCCTCATTTGCTCAGATTATATGATGTGACTTGCTTCAAAGAACATTTTTTAATAAAAACTGCCAATTTGCACTTGCAGAAAAACTCTGCTTTGGTGGTTAATGTCCTTACCTCCTACAATGCACATTCCCATTGAAGATACAAGTCCCATCACCTTAAATAGGTCCTTAACACCAAAAAGAAAAAATGGTGAAGAAAAATACCATTATGCCCACCTTCTTTGTGCTAGAGAGATCAGATGGAGGGAGCTCATGGATTACTCTCATCTTTTTTCTCAAAATACAGCCCCAGCATTTTAAAAAATCTCTTATTTTGCTACAAAAAAAAGTATATTCCAAACCCCTGCAGCTGCAGAGGGAAGTTTTAACATGTTAACAAAACTCAGAATATGAATAAATTTAACTCTAAATTCATTATATTTTTAAAACCCAGGTGTATCAAAATCAAACTCAGATGTAATCAACTGAGCAGTGGTGTTTTTTATCAAACAAGAACAGCAGTCGAGATAATTTTTTTCAAGAGGACAACTGACCTACCCTTGAAGAACAGTATTCGATTCAGCTGATATTTGGTTGGTGTTGATTAGAAGGATAGTATCTTGCATTTTTATATATAAAGCCATTTATCTTGTGAATCTGGAGTTAGCAGGCTCAGTATTGTCAGCAACTGAGAACTGAAAATAACATCAAACATTGTAATACTATTAAGAAGGCGTGATACATATCACATTGAAAAATATCTTAATTCTTGTTCTCTGTTGAGAAGACTCAAGGACAGAGCAGCTTCCCTTTCATCTTGAAAAGCCTGCCATACACTTTTTGTATCACATACTTGGAATTGTTGACTACTGCTAATCCAGTTTTTGCCCTGAAGAAGTTGGTACAGTGATTAAAATTTCAAAGAGATCAGAGCAAACAGTTTTCTTCTGTGTTGTGCGATTTGGTATACTACTTGTATAGAACTTGTTTAGTGTAACTTGCTAACTTACTTAGCATAAGTAGCTGAATTTGCTGAAGCCTTAGGCCGCAAACTGTGAACTTTCACCTGGATACATTGAATTTTTACTGAGTCAAGTTAAAGAAAGCCCCAGAGCTGATTCAATCCAGAAGGTAAGGAAGCTGTATTCATTAACAGAAGCTGCAACCTTAGAGATAAGAAAAGGCCTGCCCAGAGGCAATGGAAGGACCCAGTGAAGTATGGGAAGACCCCAGACCCTAATATCACTCCTGGTCCAAACTGTCACATGAAGGGTGGGGAAATTAGACTGTAAGGGTCTAATTCCTCACATAGTCCTTTGTTTGGCGTTCCTCTTCAGAGGTACCCAGCTTGAGCTGTAGCGTTATTAATAAAAAGGGCTTTAGAGAACAATCTCTTTTTGTCTCATTGATTCACTGGAAACTGGAGTTGAACCCTGTTATGGTGGCTGGCATGCGTAATTTCCATCAAATTTAGGTAACTTTGCATAAAATGTTAACGTGTCACTCTAATTTCTGATAAATGAAAGCAGCTGATACTTGATTGAAAGTGTACTGTGGAAATGGCTGGCTGGCTGTTCGCATCCAGGGTGAGAATCAGCTATCAAGCTTGAAAGCATTGTAATGATGCTGATGTTTTAATATTGACTGTTAAATGAAAATGAAGTTTTGAGTTTTAATGTGCTCCTGATGGTTTGGCTAGGACTTCTTATGTCTCATAAATTCATACAATCAGATTAAGCTATAAAAAATGAACTATTAGACCATACTCATTTTTTATGTAGTAAATCCACCTGAAGTCAGTAGAGTAAAATAAAGTATAACTTTGACCCAACAGCTATATTTATTAGAGTTAAGTCTAGGTTTAGAGACGTGGTCTTTTCTGTTAGCCATTCTTTTTATTCTGACAAAGAATTATAGATAGGGCTTCGTATTTCTAAAATATTACTGTGATAATAAATTAATGTCTATTCTGTATTAACATTGAATGAACTCTCAGAAACTGTTCATAGTTGTTTATGATACTGCATAATTATTTAAAATTATATTGATATGTTTTATTAGGAGCCCACCACCTAAGAAGATTTCTCCCTCTATTTCAAGGAAGAACAATTTCTAGGATTTAAAGGAACATTGTTGGCACCTTTATTTTCCTCTAAAAATTGACGAACTTCTAGACTACAACATTACATGTGAATAACTTCTTATGGTTTTATATCATCATTCCTTTCCTTCCAACAGGTTGACCGGTGTTTTATATATACTGATTGTTGTTTCCTCACAAGAATGCTGGGAGTTCAACCAAATCTCATATAAGCAGGCTTCCTCCTTAAGTCTGTGCTGCTTCCCCTTGAGTCAGGGATGGAAACAAGACAGGAAACTCACATGCCAAAAAGAAGCAGTGTTTGAAAGAGGAATTGTGTCGCACTCATGGCCTGTGACGTGATGTGCAGGTGATGTGCACGGGAGCAGTCTGGATAGACAGGTAGGCACTTTTCCCAGCAACTACTGGTTTTACTCCAGACAAATCACTTGAGTCCTCTTACTACAGTTTTCCCTCCTGTAGAAGAGGAGCACAATGCTTCCTTCAGCTACCTTTTGTCACTCACAGCCTTGTTAGAGAGTTAATTCTTAGGATGCAGCTCAGCCTATATGGCCAGAGGAAATACAGGTCTTGATCTTAACCAGAGCCTCTAATTGGTACCTGAAATGCAAATAATGAATGCTAATGCAAAGTTTAGATTCTTGGACTTTTGGTTTGTTTTTTTTGGTTTGGGTTGGGTTTTTTTCCCCAAAGTCTTCAGGTCAAGTTTGAGGTCATTCTTACTTTACCTGAATGACTTTGCTTGGTTTTTATTTCCAGTTACGTCTGAAAAATTTTTGGCACTGTAGTCTGCAGTGTTGCTTATTGGGACATTATATGATCATGATGAGGCTGAGTGTGTCCTAAACTGAATAAAATAAAAGAAAGAGCTTTTTTAAGAAATTATTGTTCTTTCTCACAGACTGCTATGTGTGGGAGAAGAGAATACTTCTGAACTGTGTGTCTTCCATTCGGTTGTTCCAACTTCAACCTCAGCAAGCACACTTTTTCTTCATTTAATAGGCCAACTTCAATGTATTGTAATTAAAACAAAGATAACCTTATTTTAGTGTGAAATATATATATGAATGTTATGTTATCCTACAGTGATATCACATGTGATTTATATGTGGTTGTCAGACTGGAAGTTTACAATTTAAAAGACATGGATTTTTATTCTTTTTTTCATTTTTACTCTTTTAATAATTGGGAAAGTAAGCAAGAGGTAAATGATCCAACAAAGGGAAGGCTTATGGGTGTGGAGCATCAGAAAAAGATGGCTTTTGTCCTTTTTTTCCACTTGCCATTTCTGGTCACTCAGGTTTTAAAAAGTCCATATAAGTCTCCATTATAACTCAAAGATCCTGCCTTGTGATTTAAGATTATCAGAAATGCAATCTGTTTGTAAGAACAAATGTTCCAGGCCACAAGTGCATGTGGATCTGTATCACTTCCAGGAAAGGACAGGGTTTTTTTAACAGCTACTCTTTGACACCTAAATTAAGATGCTGGTCTTTATGCTTAATGGATGGAGTACTGATGAGATCAACTCAGAGTACGCAAGTTGGATCATGCTCTGAATCAATTCCTGCAGAAGGCACACATTAGACACTAAATAAACAAAATACCTATGATGTTCAGGTTGGTAAAATACATAACTAAGTTAGGTGCCCAGTAGAGTAACTTTTTCTGTAAAGTGTTCAGCCTGAGTATAAACTGATGTAGCCTGGAATTGAATCCTTGGAGGAAACAACGAGTGCTCTCAGAGATCGGTGTTGCATCAAAGTATAAACTAGCTAAAGAAAATGTAATTGCTTGCTTCAAAACTATAAGTATGAAAAATCATTTTTTAGAGAAAATAGGAAACAAATGAGGAATACAACGGAGCCACAACAGAGCTAAACGTCTTACATTTTGAACCATAGCAGAAGAGTCACAAAGTTTACAGATGATTTTCCCTTAAATCTTCCTCTAGGAAAAAAAAAAAAAACAACAACCACAACAACCAAAGCAAACAACCCCCCACACACACACAAAAAAAACAACACCAAACCCCCCCCCCCCAACAACAACAACAACAACAAAAAGCAAAACAAAAACCCACCACTTTTTGAAGGGTCAGAAAATTTTGGTTTAGCCTTAAAATCCAAAGAATCCAGGAAATCCTGTGCTGGTTTAGCTCTGCACATCAGCACTAGTTTATAGTAGGCAATGCATGATGCTTCAGAGGAAGCGTAAATTACTTGCTCAGAGGGACTCTTTTTTTTTTCTTTTTTTTTTCCTAACAGCCAGAATTAGTGGGCTAGGTTGTGTTCAAAGGCTTCACATTTACAGCCTATAGAAATAGTTTATATTTTGCTTCATTCTGTTATAGCTGTATACTTCTGGGACCAGAATCAATACAAATAAGTATTATGAGAGTTTCCAACTAGGCTGGCTGGATAAAGTTTAAGAACTAATAAACTCATCAAAAACTCTTCAGATTTCCAGATTAATTTATTGACAGGAAAGCACTGGAGAAGCACAAGCTGACTGGCATTTGATCTCAGAAACGAAAGTCTTCATTCATCTTTACCATATCCACCCTTGCTTTACGCTGTGTGACCAACATAAGCAAGAAAAAGCAGCATACCAACATCTCTGTCTATTTGTAGCAGTATAATCACATTCTTCTCAAGTGCTTTTAAATTTATATTTTTAGCAGATGCTCTTTCCTTTTAGTGTAATTCTGTTAGGGGTGTATCAAGGGTGCCATGTTAGCAAGACTTAGCTATTTTACTAAATGTCAGAAACACACCAACAGCAGCTATAGCAGCAGGAGGAGACCCCTTTGTCTGATTGTGAAAGCTGAGGATTGTTTTGACAGAGCAGGATGAAAAGTTAAGGGAAACACTGTGGTTGTTTTTATTTCTCCTTTTTCTCAGTGGTTTTGGAGTTAAATGACATCTTTATACTTCTTTATTTATTCATTTAATAAATGAAGACAAAGAAATACGCTGCTTTTTGGGGTAGAATTCCAAAGGTGTAAGGATAGAACTAAATTATCCAGCAAATAGGGATGTTAACATTTGCATGTTGATTTTAATCAACAGGCACATTTGCTGGATTATTCATATGCAGAACTCACTCCCAACACAGACATGCACACACACACGTGTGCACATAGGCAGACACATTAAGAGCTTAAGATAGAATAAAAGTCCATGCAGAGGACGGTACTAGAACTTAGCATCACATAAAAATTCACCTCTTGGCTGTCATCCTAATCGGTTGTCATCATTTTACACTATATTGTGACGGTTAAGCCTTATCATCCATCCATCCATCCATCCATCCATCCATCCATCCATCCATCCATCCATCCATCCATCCATGTCCACGGGTGCAAGATTTCAAATGCCCCCTACTTAGGTCTTTGGCTCCTGTACAAATAAGCCTGCAGAATGCAGTCACACATTTACCACATAGATCCCTTGCCACTACAAAAAGAACATGAGAAAGCCATAAAGAATTTCAAATAACAAGCAAAAATCATGCAACAAAAGCTTCAGAATTAATTGCCACAACTCAGAATACGGAGGAACTTACTTTCTGCCCCTGCCTAGTTAGCCACTTTGTCTATTAAGTCTAAAAGAGGAGAAAAAAAAGCATACAGAGAAAAGCAAAGTATTGCAGTATGAGTCTGTGGTTTGGAAAGGAAAAAAACCTGCTAAATCCCCTCCTGGAGCTCATATATTTCTGTAAACATACAAATATTTTGCACTGCTTTCTAAACAAAAAAAATACAGTTCATCATGAACCAGAACCACTGCTATGAAAGCAAAACACTGATATAAAAAAGGAAATTTCTATTCCACTCCAACAGGAATTTTGACTATTAGGAATTTAAACCTAAGGAAAGCATTTCTGATATAAAAGCATTAATGAAACAAATGGTCTGACCTTGCATGACGGAAGATGTGTAAAGAAAAATCATTTTAAGCTCCTTGACTAAGCCAATCAATTTGCTGTCCTGCTTGTCCTGTTTTTTTTTGGTGGGGTGTTTTTTTCTTTTTTTCGGACGTGCACTTCCTTGAAAAAAAGTAAAGCCAGACAAAAAAAGAAAAAAAATATTTATGATCTCAGAATCTTTTAATGGCAACACATGTATTTTTCTAGCACAGACACAGAAATCAACTTGACAGCCTATCAAGAATGGAAGAGAACTTTGCTGTGTTTATTCCACCCAATTCTAGAAACAGGTCTTTGGGAGATTCAGCACTTAAACTTGGCACAAAGAGCGAGTCACATTTCTCATTTATTCAAGTCCTTCTCTGATGTGCTTGAAAAGAGAACAAACATATTTGTTGCTAAGGAAGGCCATACAAATATTTAAAGTTCTGTTTGGATTAGGATTTTGCAACATGAACGTAAAATGAGGTTGTTTTTTTCTTTTTCAGCAGGTGAATTCTGAAGAACATCAGTGAGCGAGTAGCAGCCAGCTTAGAAAATTGCACTGTAGCACTTATGGAGAGATAAAGATTCCAGGACAGCCAAGATTCATTCTATACTGGTTTAGATGCCACAGATTTTCACCCTGATGCAGCAAGAAACCTTGCTCTTGGTTTCAGGTTGGTTAATACAAAAAGATTATTTAGATTACAGTTCCAGTAGAGATCTCACCCCTAACTAAAGTCCCATTGTGCTAAGCATTGTAATATAATATGGAGTTCCTGTTCTGAAAACTTGCTTCAACAGGGCACTGAGGTATTAAGTGAATCACTGCAAATCTAATAGCTGGTGCAGGCTCCAGGTCTCCAGAGTCACAGTTCAGTGTCTCTTCCAACGAGCTACTCAGGCTTCTGCAAAGGTTTGGGATCATTGAGGGGTTTAGCTCCTTTAGTCTCTTAGGATTTTTCCAAAGGCTGAGCTTGTACTTATTAAAATTTTAACAGAAGGGTGTTCATGTGCGCTGAACAATGAACTGGTTGGTCAGTGTACCAATGCAAGATTCACTCCTATGTGAGGATAAGTTACCCGTACAGATCCAATTACGTAAGTCATGGTTATTAAACAGCTGCAGACTTTGGATGTGCAAGTGTGTGGTAATGGAATAAACCGCTCCATTATTTCTTTTTCATCACCTTCAGCAACACTTGATTGTTACTGCAGCTTATAAATATTGAGGAAGGAGTACTGAGTTAGAAACAAATTTGCTGTTGCGATTCCCAGATTTAAAAAAAACCCAAACAACAAATTCTGCAGCAATAGGAAAATTAATTCCTGACACTGTATGTCCCATACTAAGGAAGAAAATCAGTTGATACGATAGTTTAGACCAAATGTTATGAATCAACGTAAAAGTGAATTCAACAAATAATTTAGTGTATGCCCGCATTGCCATTTTAGTCCATTCCTCTGGTCCTCTGCCCATGTTTCTCACTTGCCATTTCAGTCCCTGCTCCCATTGGGAGTGAATCAGCTGGCTGGCAGTGAGGCGAAGCACAGACACTAGCTACGCAGCTCGCTGCTCCAGGTAGCATGGCTGCATACCTTCTGCTCCCAGCAGCACTAAGCTTGAATGGTACACGTGCAAGCTAGTCCCTTTTAATTGCTTTAATATTGGTGTTTTGATTTGACGTAGCTAGCTAATATGGCATAAGTAGCCATAACCATGCAGAGACTTCACTAAAAGGCAGTGGAAATGTCTGTTTGGCTAATGGTTTCAGGATAATAAATCCCCTAAAGCATCGAGAAAAAAAAGTTTGGCTTTTAAATGGAGTATAATCTATGAGAAAGCTCTCTGTGAAAGGGAGAATGCCACGGAGATAGCTAAGGAGGTGATGAAACATGTCCTGTACTGCTAAGGCCATGTCATTAGCCGATATGAACAGCTTTATGCTGAAACTAGACTGACAACGCTTGGCTACAGAAAAGGACTGCACTGTTGTCACTCTCAGCATAACTTTTAGGGGCATTGCTGCCTAATTTACCTTTATCCCCAAGGTAGTAGTCCTCAAAGCCTGTTTTTTATACAAGGATATTGAGGTGCAATTTAAAAGATACTATACATGGCAAGGGCAAGGGGGGCATCAAATACAGCCAGTGGCAATATGCCACTGTAGTGGTCTAAAGCACGCATTGACTTTCGACGTGAGGGCCAGATCCCAAAAAGGACATGGATCTTTGCAGTAAGGGGAATATAAATGTCTAGGAACAAATGAGATTGAACAGGGTTAGGGGGTTGAGGGGAGCAAGTATATGAAGAACCACAAGCATCCAGGTTTTCCTTTAATAAGTTACATAGTAGTTAAATTTCTGGTGCTGGTCAGCCACAGAGATAATTGTCTTTGTTTGAGCTGTGGTCAGTTTTCCTTCTCCACCTTTGAGATCTGCAGTTCAGGTACCACTCATTTACGTATCTGAGAGCTGCTAGGAGTAGCCCATTGAATAGGAAAAGACAAGTAAAATGCAGAAGAGTTTTTCCTGTGCTTTTCATTCAGTATGCTTGTTCTACAAGAACGGTAGTGGTCCTACAAGGTTCGAATAATGGGCATTCTTTGATATGCCACCAATTTTGCAGAATAAAATATTGTTCTTCTTTACACAGGCATCCCCTCACATTAATTGTATCATTAATCCAGCATGATTCAAAACTGGGAATAGAGATTGTCTTTCTCCATCACATTTGCTTACACACTCTGTTGTCAACAGTTTAGTGTTTAATGGGTCCTTCTCTATTTGTCTCCTGGAACTGTCCTTCTAAGCAGTCATGTGGCAGTTATTAAAGTTACAGTAGGGAATACTGCACCCTTGCACTGCGAGCATAAAACACAATGCAAGTTCAACATTCTTTACAGAAAAAATCAATAGATCTTCTAACAAAGCAAAACCTTCAGCAGTTTCTTATCCAACTCACAAACCCCTTTGGTTCAGCAAGTACAAGATGAATGACAGACAGCACTGAGCTAATTTCAAGAAAACGGTGCCAAAGCAAAATCCTCAAATAGCCTATTATTCCTGAAACCATTGAATTTACACATTCATTTGTCATTATATATGGGGCTGTGTCCTATTATATGGTTAGGACAGTTATTCTACTGATTAAATAGTACATCAGTAAAGCCATCTAATACATCACTATCCTTAACCTTGCAAGTATGTTAAAATATTGGCGTTCATACATTTTAAAGTAATTAATTTTATTAGTTTACAAATGTACATATTTCCTAGGCAATCCACACTTTCTTTTTTGTTTCTTTCCCTGAGTTTTGCTTACTTGCCCCAGTACTAAAAGGACGAGCCCCCTCCCATGCTGAATCATCATGCTGCCACCTTACACTTATTATCCATATAAGAAGGGTTCATTAAATATATTGTTAAGACTTGATTGCTTTCTGCTTTCACATGTAGAAGCTCTAATGTAGGCAAAAAGTGCAGTCAGGTGGTTAGAGCAGAGGGCTTAAGCAGTTACAGTATGTCAGTCTCACTGACGGTACATTGCAATAGTTAATAGAATACCAAACCACAACATTTCCTGATAAGGAGTTGCAGCCAACTAATACTATCATTGCTGTTGTCTTCTGATAACTTTCTCTTCTTCATTTACATATTTCTTCCACTCTGCTGGCAGACTGCAGAAACTACTTACTGTAGCATCATGGAGGAAGGTTTCACTATCATTTCTGAATCTGTTTGCTTACAAACTAACCTTTTAAATTCGTGGCAGCAAAGGTGGAGTAAAGCTGATGCTGATATATTGTTTTCACTGAGGTACGTATAAATTGTTTATTAGATGAGTACTGACAACTAGATGTTATATGTGAATCTAGCCAGTGCGAATCACTGAGATTTAATTCAGCAAGAACGGCAGTGCCATGAAGACAAGATGCCAAGGAAAGTTCTCACTTTTCACTGCATAGCAGAGAACTATGGTTAATATAGCAAGAAGTCGTGAAGTAAAACAGATGGAAGAAACATTCTGAGTGTTAGGGAGGAAGCCAGAGCAGTAAGTAGTAAAGGGAGGTATCTTGTTTTGCATGAGCAGTCAGCATTCTGGTCAGATTTCTGGGTCAGATTTTTACAAATACTCATTTTCCAATCTTATCTGTTTTACTAATAAGCCAACAATATGATTATAGTCTCAGAGGGATTAGTTCTCTGAATGGGTGTTTGCCACTTACCTGGTTAAACCAAAGCATGGAACTTTATAAAAAATAGTTCTTTTTTTTTTTTTTTTTTTTTTTTGTGAATTTACCTTCAGCTGCAGAAAAGGTGAACCAGGTAGAGTGCCCTTAGT
>JAUTDB010000084.1:1427390-1441721 GCA_032274285.1 Polihierax semitorquatus
TTATTTCAACCTACACTACTGAATGGTCCAACCTGTTTTGATAAACACGTGCTGTACTTCAATATTACATGTATACTGTCCAAATAATTCACTGATCCCCCGTGTCAGTGGTGGGAGGATACAGTCTATGCAAAAGGATGCATACCCTCTTCTTTGACCAGATTTATTAGATATTCTAGTAAGCTCAGAGGAAAGAGAAGGTATGCTTCTCTTAAATGACAGCTTACGTAAGGAAATCACAGAGTTAAAAACGGTCTTTCAGTCAAGGACTGAAATTACAAATTAAATAAACAGGAAAGGATTAATTACATTCCTTATTATTAGGAGAAAGTTGCTGTCAAAGTTAGGTATCAAATAGATGATGGATATACTTCATTGTCAAATATTTGGGAATATTTCTTCTGTGCCTTTTACATTGACTATGGGTGGGAAATGCAACCATCAGGTGAGTGTTACTTAGAAGCTCTGCTATACATCATACAATTGTTCTGCAGTGGTCTTATTTTACTAATGTATTGTACTTACTATTTCAAAAGGAACCTACGACGTTAAAGAACCCACCTGTCAAATTCCCAACTCCTCAGTGCGCGAACAAGGACAGCAAAGCATAAGCTCAGGATAAAAAGCTAGATAAATAGCAGGTATACTGTGTTTCACAAAGGTCTTTGAGGTGTTGAATACATGTAGTAAAGGAATATAAAAGAATTCCTTTGCAACGTGTGCTCCTTAGTTTAATAACCTCTGTAATGCTGGAAAACCTTTTTCTCTCTCTCTGTATTAAGAGAAGTATTGTTCCTTGTACTTTTTCTCTTTTCCCTAGACAAGTTTAAAATGAAAATTAACAGCTGAAGAAAAACTGCGTCTGAATTTAGGGTAGGGTACAACAAATGGCAGCCTGTACAGCTGGAGGGAGGGCTAGATCCCATACAAGTGTGCTGGTCTCCCCACCGGAGGTAACCAGTGATGGTAGAGCCCCGTAAGACAGGGCTGTATATTTTAGCGATACCTGGGTGAGAATTCTTTTCAAATTTAACCACTTAGGTGCTTTACCTTTCAAGAAAAGCTTCTCACAAAATGCAACTGTAAGTGGAGGTGCTACACACGCTTTAAACCTGCCCTCTAGAGCCGAGTGAAATTTTGCTCTGAAGGTGAAACATCTGCATTATATTCTCTCTGAAATCAAATAAAAAGTAGTAATCTCCCTAGTGCATGGTACTATACAAATACAGATCAGAGGGAAGAAAAATGACAACGTCCTGGTGTTTTAAGACTACAGTACTGTGCTGGCTAAAGCTGTTTAAGTAAATACCTTGGTACAGGTACTCAAAATATATTGTTACCTTTCCAAGTTCTGAAGTGTTTGAAAAGATATATCAGACAGTGTTAAACCCATCCTTAGCTGCTTTAAGTTATCTTTAGAGGTAACAGAAAGATAAATGTTGAATATTTATCATGTGTACATATGTAAACAAATACATTTATTCTTGCATATTGAGTTCTATATTTGAAAAAAAAAAACAAACCAACCCTTAAAATTAGATGATTCACTGGTTCTGAATGTATTTGATTTAATATTGATTTTCTAGGCAATGTGCTTGATTCACTGGTTTTTGCATTTGATTTAGCAGATAGTAATTTTGATCCTGTATATGAGGTACATGGCATGGTAGGTGAAAAGGCTGATGAAGAGGGATTTCAGCTGAATAGGATATGTATTTCATTTTACAGTTGACTTTCTATTTAAAATATTCTTGTTCAAGAGGGGGGAAAAAGGTGCTTTAACATGGTTGATTTCAGCACTAGCTGTACTTCCCAGACACTGTCACGTACAGTAAATATTTTAATTACAGTATGTTTCCTCAGATTTTGCCTGTCTATTTCCATGTCTTTTGCATTCAATATAATTTTAAATTCCTGAATCCCCCTGATTCTCCATCTTGGCTTTCCTACACGGTGGGATCCCTCTTCCTTGGGAGAGCTTGCTCTCCTTCTGTGCCAGGTCTCTTGACTCAGAGTAGGGACAGCTCCCTCATTGCCAGCGTCGGTGACTCATTTTTTCTTCTCATCCAGGTCACACCTCTGATTTTCTTCTCCTGTTCATATTCCCTTAAGACAAGCTATTTCCGTTGTTATATACCTTGACCTTTCTCCTTCCTTATTGACAGATCGGTACAATTCTCACCATCACTCCTCTGTTTTGAATGCTCTGGGGTATTTTTTCCCCTTTGCCGCCCTGTTTACCCATATTTTATTCTAAATTTCTTCTCATTTTTCTTCTAATCACATATCCTTATCATTTGTATCAGTCCAGGTAAACTTTGCTCCGGCTGGTGCCAGCCCTGACCTTGCACCTCCCGCCCTGCTTTTGCCTCTGTGGATCCAGGGGCACTTTCCCGGACACCTCGTGCTCACCTTCCGTCTCAGTCAAACGACTCCCAGGGGAGCAGAGTACAAACTGGGGCTGTCTCGCCAGCCACGTCTCACCACCGTTCTTCTCCCCGAGCTAAACAGGCTTGTGGTCATTTCTCCCTTCATCCCTGTAAGAGTTTAAACCCGGCGTTAGAGGTACCTGCATCCCGCCTCCAGGAAAGGGAGGGTATTGGGGAACACGGAGGTGGCTCAGCCTGCTGGAGCGGTTGCGCTGCCTAGGACTTCAGAGAAAGAGGGAGTCATAGAGACAAGAAAAACCGGTCAAAAACAAGAGGAAACTGAAACCATGAGGGCAGAAAACCTCATTCAAGAGACACCTCTGAAGAGTCGCTGGGTCGAGGGCCACAAACACCCCAGCTACGACAGGAGGACATGGGCTGGGAAGGCCTCTCCACAGGCACAGCCAGGGGACACAAGCTGATTTATGAGCCCAGAAGCAACAGAAAACATAACGAAATGTTTGCAATTAAACAACAGAGAAAGAGTAAATGTTTCCTTTTACCCCCTCAAACTGCATTAACGTGGTTGCTGACAGAAATTGCACTGCCCAAAGTGGACCAGGTCACTTCAAGCCATCTCGCGAGCCAAATCCAAGGTTTCCCAAGGCATTTTAATGATATAAAAGTGTTTGCGTTCTGATGATATCAGATTTATCTCTGAACCAGAAAAAAAGCCCAAATGTTTTGAAAGAGCAAAGGCACTGTTTGATGCATATTGCTCTGGGAAACCTGAGGCAACCCCAGGGGAGAGTGGCAAAGCGGCGGAGGTGAGAGGTGCGCGCTGTTACCGTAGCACGGCACACTGCAGCTGCTTAAGAAGCCAAAGAAAAGCTACAGCAGAGGTGCCTGGAGGTTACAACAGGAGCCTTGACCCTGGAAAATACATTTTCCATGAAGCTCCAAGAGCAAATATCATGAATTGGAGGCCAAACAAAACCCATGAGAAGAAAAAGAAGAAAATGGACTCGAATGAAAGGGACATTTGGTCCTTTGGGGTCAAGCGCTATGTTTGTAACACCTGCACTCCCATCTACACCATCATGTCATGGAGGCACAAAAATAAAACCTTTTGCTAGGCAATATGAGTAAAAATCTGAAACATGCCTCGGATCCAGGTTTTCAAAGGTATCTATAGACAGAATAAGTACTTAAAACCACTTCAGGAGTATCTCACTTTGAAATGCCTAAGTGCCATGGAGATGGTTTTCAAAGTCTCACTAAAAGCCCAGCTACAGTCCTAAGTGTGGAAGTACCTCGGAGAGTGTGGGCGAGCATTTCTTAGGCTTTTTTTCAAATTGAAATGCGATTTCTCATGTTCATGGATTAGCAATTTTAATCCTTCCTGCACCAGAACAAAGGCCGCTAGGGTTAAAAGCAGAGTTTCAATAGTAGTATATTCCAGTTGTAGGATTCTGCATAAATAAACAGAACCCTGAAACAATACCAGTTGTTCTGAAATTTCTACCAAGAAATTAAGTGGACCTAAACAATATAGAAGAAGTAAAAAAGATGCATTTTATCCAATTATGGTTTATTATGTAAAATTATGCAGGTTGGTAGTGGCATTATAAAAAAGCTTTTTTTGGATATTCTAACTTTTGGAATTCCATCTTCATTCTATCACGGGACTACATACGCATGGTCTACATGAGGTATGAGTCTCCATTTTCATAGTGTTGTGATGTATTTTTCATAATGTTGACTTATAGAAGCAGTTGATGATCATTTTCAAGGTTAAGACTGTTAAAGGAAAAAAATATTCTGCCAGATCCAACACCCTGAGAGGGCTGAAGCTGCTGCTTGCTGCTCCATGCCCCCAGGTCCAGCCAGCGGTGAGGCTGAAGGTGTGTTCCCAGCAGGCACATGCCCACAGAGGGCTCATACACACCACCTATATTCATCTCAAAGTGGGCAGCCACACAGAGCACAAACACTTGGCACACTCACATGGGAACGGACTGACCAGTGTACTGACCAGCCCACTATTTGCATGCAATCAGACCTTTTATCCCCTTACCCCTCTCTTTTCCCACACCTGTTCCTCCCCAAATAACCTAAACCCCTCTCAAAAGTTCCTTCCCTAAGCATCCCATGGTAAGTCCTGTGCAATCGCAAACTGCTTTTCCCCTGCATCCCATAACGCCCCCTACACCCCGACGGTGGCCCTGGGAGCAGCTGTCAGGGCGTTATCTGGGCTCCCTCTCCAGCCGTTATCTCTCTGAGCTCCAATCTGGGCATGCAAAAGCACTTTTATCACATAACCTAACAGATACTTCAAATAAATCTATCCATAAGGTGAGATGCAATTATGTTTGACAACACAGCTACAAACATCCAGTAAAGAGCTCTATACAGATAAAGTTACATCTACTTTGACTGAAAACATTATTTAATTGTGATTCTTTATTAAAATTTTTAAAAGTGGCTGCATAGAGAAGTATTTAAGTTGTCACAGATATAAACATGTTATGTATGTTCACGGATGCGTATTACTCTTGCATCCCTTTCCAAGGGGAGGCTTTATTATCGTGCTACCCTGACATTCACAGCAATAGCACTGCGCTGTGGCGGGTCTCAGTTTTCAGAAACTCACATTTGGAATTACCTCTCTCAGCACATTCCAAACCACAGCAGTCAGGTAGACACATTTTCAGCTTAAATACCGCTCTTCTATATTTCTGATTAATGATTTTTCCTTCAGTGTTCATTCTATCAACTACCTAAAATTTAAACCTGCTATCAAATTAATAAAGCCCTTCCAGTGTTCATTATTCAAATCTCAAATGCTTTTGCTTCCTTCCTTATAGTTTTTTCCCTGTCTTCCTTAGGCATACGAAGCACTTTGGAGATACGCTGCAAAGGCCCTAGCGTATGACAGAATGATTTTTCAGAGTTTATGTTTGAACTACCTTCCTTTACAATGCAAAGTAAAATTCCTCAGAGTTGCAATTGACGAATTAACTGCGACATATCTCCAAAACGACTTATGTCTCCAGCTTAGATCACCCAGGCACCCTATGGACTGTATGATTGCATATGCACCTTCATAAGTAAGTGGTCACCATGACATACTTCTGTGATGGGCCACTGCTTTGCTTTCTAGGTTGTCACTGGGCTTCATCCATATCCCATACCCAGTTTAAACATCACATGAAGATCTGACCCCAGTAGAAAACATTTAATCTAAAATAGATTGCACTGCAGTGACATTGAAGTTGTATATATAAAAGTATTTACATACACAACCTTATATATGTATTTATATATAGACATATGTATACACACACACACACATTAAAAAAACCCTATGCCCATCCGCAAGAGGGTATACCACATCTTTCTGATGATTAATGGCTCTGGTAAACTTGGTGTTGGGTGTTGGCACAACAGAATTGTATGAATATCTTCAGTCAGGAGGCACGCTATATTTAACATCATTTATCATAATTAGCTTAAGCAATTTCAACATTATAATAAAGGCTATGGAATCAATTTTAGTTGTTTGGGGTTTTTTAGAGAAAATATTTCCCATTTGTCATCATATCTGCTTTGCACTTGACCTTTTAATCAAAACCTAACAATCATTTCTTTTCATCCCATCCTTACTCACTGATTACGTTTTGCTCATGGTTTACGTGTTGCCCCAGTGCTGAGTAACCAACAGCCAGAAGAATGACTCACTAGCACGATACACAGCTGCTATTCTGTTCTAGGAGATGACTGAAAAAAAAGGATGCAGGGCTGACCTCTTGCACCTTCTCTAAGCCTGTAGAGCTGCAAATCACAACGAGAGTGATAGGACAGAAACAGCAGTTTCCAACTGCCTATGGAACTGAGAACCATGTCAGAGAGAGTAAATGCTGCAGCTGTGCTTTAAAAACTTTATTCTTTCTGTGTTAGTTGCAGAAATTAAGCTATATGAACACTCGGAATCTGTGCAGAAACCTGAAAAACCTTCTTTAGGAAAAAAAAAAAAGAAAAAAACCCAACGAAATCTCATCATCGAATACAGGGCAAAGTTACCTGTTGTTCAGCTATCGCTAAAAAGAATTAATCAGAACAAATATATTAAAACCCCCACCTATAACACAGAATAAATCTTACATAAGCTGTACTTCAATACAGAGTGTAAAGTCATAAAAAAAAGGTTTTCCAATAAGCATTTTGCAAAAGGAAGTAACTAACTCCCTTGATATAACTGATCGGTGTTAACCTGCAATGCCTCCTTACTAGGTCCAACCTGAAAATCAGACTTCTCATTAAGTGACATCAAGTGAAGATTTTTTTCTCCAACTCAAAGAAAAAAAAAGAAAAAAAAAAAGAGCATCTCTGTAAAGTTGTTTAAAAGTTTGCCCAAAGGAGCTTTTCAAAGACTGAATTGGGAAGAAACATGGTCCACTATAGAGATAGTTACAGAAGCACCGTAGGCAATGCAATCATGCTCTCACTCAGTATGCATGGAGAATATTGATAGCAGAACTCAATTATGAATGACAGAGAAAAGCAGTGAAAATTAATCTGAATAAAATGAAGGCCATTGATCACTGTCAACAGCCCTGAAAAGTAAAAAAAAAAAAAAAAACCCAAACAAAAAAACCAACAAAACCCAAACCCCACAACCACCCAAAACCAACAGCTCAGCATATTTGGGGAGATAATTGAAAAGTGGAACAATAAATCTGTTTTAATAGCCATTTGGGTCACATAGAAACCAGACAATAGAAGTCAGGTAAAAAAGAACTAGTCTAGCCCCAAATGGATTTGCAAAAATGAAAGTTAACGTGAGAGTATTCTTCTCCAGGTCTTATAAATAATGGGACCATACAGGACATCCATCAGGTAACACATGGTTCAGAAAAGGGATGCAGAGTTTGGAGGAGCCGTAGCTAGACTGTCTAATAAAGCAGAGTTTGAAAATAAGCAGACTAGAAACAAAGCAATTAAATTAATAATTTGAAAGGGAACATAGCACAACTTCGCTCTAGAAGGAAATACAGTATATACGGTTTCCAGCTTCTGAACAGTACGATTCAGGAGTATTGCCTGACGCTTGTAACTGGGAAATTAATCTATCAGCCACTGACACAGATGCTGAACAGAGGCGTTCCCATACCATCGTATTGATACCGAATTGAAGGATAGAGGATTGCAGAGGATTTCACCTGAAACTTTTGCTAAAGGAATTTTATCTGCACCTCACTTTCACTAGCGTAGGAAAGTTAATGTGTACTTTGTGTCCTCAGCCTGAGTAAAAACCAGAATGATCCATTATTTGGCTCAGATAAAGGAAAATCTCTCAGCTAGCCCTCATCATTGTTCCTACTGATTTTTGATTCTTATTATTTGCACAAAGCTGCTTTCATCAGACTTATTTTTTATTATCCTGAATTACTTATAAATAAAAATGCTGAATCATAAAACTTTGGTAACAAATCTTTAAATTAACATGAAGCAGATTCACAGTGCGTCATCTTAAAGGCATCATTTTTTTAATACCTTTATAAATGTATTAATACCAAAGGGTAGAATTTCCTCACGTTTTAAAACTATTAATATACTTGGAATGAAATGGTCGACAGAACCTTAACAGGCAAGGATGTAACTCCTAAATTTACACAGATTATTTCTTAAAGTTCTGCTTAAGTTCTGTAGGCAGTATTTAACTTTCACTGTATTACAGATTTAAATGGTACTAATTCTAAGGGCAAGATTTGTCTTACATGGATTTGATTACAGTGATATTAATTCATCCTTTAGCTTACCACTCCTCTATGAGGCACAGGTTTGACTTTGCAAATCAAGAGTTACTTTGCTAATACAAATATTTGCTAAAATGCACCAGAGACCTGGCCTTTAGTTTCATTCCTCTGCAAAACATGTTGAACAGGTCTCTTAATAATCAGCTCAGGAAAATATCATTAGCGCTCTCTCTCTTTTTTATTATTATTTGGTTAGTTCCACACCTCTGCACAGCCACTATTTTCTCCCACTATCCCCTTAGAGTTCAGGAAGAATTTGTCATTAACCTATGAGTATCTTCAGAAGGGAAGGGGAAGGGAGACAGACAGACAGACAGACGGCCAAATTCTCAACTGAACATGAAAACAAAAGGAGAACTTCCCTGAAATGACCTTTAGTCTGTGGGAGAGGGCTCTCTAAGTGCAAGTGAATCCACAAATCTCTTTTCAGATCCATGAGAAATTTGGTAATTCCAAACCAAGAGCTAATAACCCAGTCTCCATGCAGGACAACCCATCCTGTGAGGACTTTTTTTGAGTGGTCAATATCAGGGCAAGTTTGAGTAAAAAAACCCCAGTATTATAAAATATAATTGATAGTTACAGTACAGCAATATGTATGTGATAACCCCATAAGTAGCCCTATAAAATACTTGCAGAAATACCCATGAGTCAGACCTGCGTACTCCACCAAATTCCCAAGCATTCCCCTGCAGAACGTGTGTTTCCTTCCCTGCTCTCCAACCTCCCTTTCACAAAACGGATCAGGCCACTGCAGCAGCAATGGTGCTTCAAAGAAGAGAAAAGGAAATGAAAATGAGTTGCCAAAAAGGACTCAAATAATCAACAGCAGGGAAAAAGGAACACAACCTAGGGCTGACACATTCCAGTTCGCTCTGTGACACTGCCTGCTCCCAAACCGTTACCAGAATGATCTTCTGAAACCCTTGACTGAAACCAATGTCCGTGTGCTTCTAGTAGTTCAAAGATGACAGGAACCAAAGAAGACAATTCCCTAATTTTTGTTGCTTCAGAAAATAATGTCAACACATTTTTAACATAAATGATGCACAACCCCTGTAGCATATGCATCACCTCGAAGGTGGTTAAAGGGGACCATGGGGTGCAACCAGTTATTCCCAGTCTACCCTTTTACCTGGCATTAACAGTGTGCATTAGCCATGAGACTTAATCAACTTCAGTTTATGGATCTTCAAACACCGGTTGCTCTCCTTTCTCTATACCAGATTAAGAAGAAATATACACAATACACTTAAAAAATGAAAACTCATCAGAACTGCTGTTTGCTTCTTTGAAAAGGGCAGCTTTCAGAGGAACAAAACATTCAAAGGAGCTCTTTCCATAAATTTAGCATCTCTCAGATACAAAAATGGATGGAGAATTCCACTTGTCAAATTATGTTTTCATGGCTGCTATGTGAGATTGCAGCAGGCAGAGTTGATAAACAGCCAGCCCACAAATCTCCAACGCTTTTACCTCTCCTTTTGGGAAGCTATTCATACCCAAAATGCAGTCAGCCCAGACAACTGGAAAAACAGACTGCCCAGCTCTCCTGAAGCTGCCCCCTGCTAGGCCACTTCAGAATTTTCACACTCCTTTTTCTCCCGGTTGAAATAAGAGAATTTCCCGAAGCCGCTATGACAAAGAACTCCACCACTCTCTGACACAGGTACTCTCCTGTCACACTCAAACTTCTGATAGGGCTGTAGGATAAGATTGCAAAATGCATTTTGACATTGGAAAGTGGGTTTGACTTAAATCTTCTCTCCTAATTTTTCATGCCGTTTAATCACCATGGAACAGACGCTCACGTACTTCTAACTCTGACACCACTGAACAAAGCCCTGGTGTAGCACGCTGACCTTGATTATTTGCTTATTTTGTATAAACATCAGATGAAATGCCAGGGCTTGATTCCAGCCGCACTTCCACTTGCTTTACAGCATGACAATGAAATTGCCTTCATTACTTTTATGCTGTGCCAATGAGACAAAGTTCAGAACACATCATCCTACACAGGCATCTAATTTATTCCTCTGGATTACAGAGGAACTTATTTTGTCATGAACTCATACCTCTATGGATGGTGCATATGGAGTTTTTTCCCAGAACTGGAACCCTGCCTAGCTGCACTAGGCCTTTCCCTCACACTTGCAGGCTCAAGGCTTATCTAGTTGGAGCTTACGGCAGCTAAACCAGCCCCATTTGACCAAACGTTCGATCTCATCGTTGGTTCAGGCAGAGATCCCAGTCGCACCGTTCACACTGGGACGGCTAACATCGCATCAGCGCTTGCACTGTGAACCCTGTTCTAAAAATTCACACCGAGATGAAACATACTTGGTATGTCAGTTCAGCACTTGAAAGTTTTTTATAAAATAACTTGAAAACAGGTTGAATATTTTTAAACTGTAAGAAGAAAACCAAAAGAAATCCCAAACTAAATTCTTACTGTTGTCTATACATACAGCATATTTTTTTTTTTTTCCTTTTGAAGATGGCAAAATTTTCACTTAGATGCTGCTCACTAGATTCATTCTAAGTCTTTATGCAGGTAAAACGAGAGGCTTTAGGGAAAGAAAATTTGCAGCCTAGGAAGAGGACATAGGCATCATGGCAAAGCGAGAGGAAAGCTGAACTTGTTCTCCTTCACTATAAGAGCTTGGTGTACTAGTGGTGCGAGATAAAAGTGATGGACTGATGTCTCAGTCTTGCTTTTGAGTTTCCTGGGTGGGAAATCTCTTCCGAGACATAAATCAGGTGTTTGCATTTCAGACACCCATGCTGAATGACATAGAATACATTAACAGCGTCAGCATTTCAGGTTGAGTTGATTAGCATGCAACCCAGACAGAAGTGACCTGGTAGACTGTGACCATCACAGCAGGACTTCCGATTCCAGTATTGCTTCCAGAAGGCAGATGACTTAAAACTGTTCAGCCAGAAGTTTTGGCAGACTCAGTTTCATTCAGGCAGGCTTACCGAGGCACTTCCTAGATCAATATAATCAAAGAAAACGTGCACAAGAGGCTCCCTTCTAATTCCCATCTGCAAGAAAACCACAGCTGAGAGTTACTGGCCTTTGTTTTAAAGCATGTTTTGAGACACATTTCTATGGTGTTGACAAAAGATCAAACTGTCCCACTTAAAGAGCACCCTGAGAAAGAAGCTGCTTTCTGCTTTCGATAGTCACCTTTGCCCAAGGAGTGTGGTGGGACTCTTTCCCTGGCAGGTGAAGCCCTACTGAGGAAACCAATTGACAGATGCTGTATTCCCAGAGCAAGGAAAACTTGACATGGCTGGCTGGGTCACGTACTTCTTTGGCACTTGCCATATAAAAAAATAAAATAAATCACTCTACTGTTTATCACAGATGCCTAGAAAACCTTTCAAGTCAGAGGAAGAGCTTCCAGCTTCAACAAGCAGCATGTTCTCTGCAACTGAGGCGCCTGAGCTGTTGCTGGAGAATGTGCTCCTTGTAAAGAGCTTTCAGAGGCTTGTTAGTTTAGATGCTGCAGATGCAATCTGGTTTCAAACGTGTACAAAATCACAAGGCTTTGCAATTCACTGAGACAGCAGCTTTCTGCCTGACAAATGGCCTGTGGGTGGGTGAGACTTCACAGTCGTGGAACCCACCGGAGCTGCTTCGGTTACTCCTGCCTGGCCCTCGCAGCGTTTTCTGCTACAGCAAGTGTTCCAATACCTCAGATCTCAGCTTTCCTCTTCCTGCTACCAGAAATTAGTCAGGATTCTATTTTTCACCTATTTTCTCTGCATTACTGCCAACAGCAGAGATATGCAATGGCCCTAATGGACTGTGCAGGTTCAGTTGAAAGAGCCGACCCTTTTACCTGCTTCGTCTCGATACAAGTTGCATCACTTAGTTCACAGACCCATGAATATATCACTAGAAAATCAGACATAGCAACTTCTTGCAGGACAGATTAGTAATTAGATAAACTGAGATAAAACCTTGGTTTTCCAGGTTTGAAAAAGAAAAATAAATAGACTATGCATAAAGAAACCCTCCTTAAGCGGTCGGAAAAGAAATACCGCTAGTGAAGTGGACAAAGCCATGCTGCCAATATGCAGTCCGACTGCCAGTGGTAAGAAAGAATTGAAATTTGCCCCCAGAACGTTAAAGAGGGGGCCGGGGAGCACCCTTGGCACTGCTCCATATGCACCCAGGAGTACTCTGCCTCCCCCTCCAGAAAGCAGGCTGATCTGAACTGCAGTACAGCAAGTGATTTTAGAAGGAAATAAAAATTTAACTTGAAGTTTATCAGTACCGATGCCATCCCCTACAGATAGACATGGTGACAAAAGCTGTTTTTCAGAGTGTATTTATTATACACAGAACTGAGATTTGTGACAGGATGCTCTTGCTGTTCTCAAAGATCCTGCCTGCCCCGAGCACTGCCTGAGCTCCGTGGAGTGGCTCCACGGGCAAAGACTGGGGAGAGGAGTTTGCGGCAGATCAGGAGGAAGGTTACTTCTTTGTTGTTTCTAACTGAAAGTGGCCCTTATGAGCACTGGAAGCAAAACTGTCTGCCCTGCGTTCCTAATACTGCCTTCTCAGCTAGTACAGAAGAGAATCGGTGAACAGTTTACCACGCTTAAGTGAGAAGGCATGCAAGGAGGATGAATATGGAAAGAAGAAAAGGGAGAATAATAAGCAGGCACTGGTGGAGGTTGCCAGCAAGCGAGGCAGAAAGGAACAATTGGAACAGAAACCTCCGCCAGAAGCAGGAATTGAAACGTGGTCAGGCAACAGCTTGGTGATTTAGCAGCAGAAGTACATTCCTCATCCCTCTCTAGTGCCAGATCTGCGGAAGGATGACTTTCTGCTGCAGGTTTCCCGGTTAACTCAAATGGCTTACATCTGTGCTACTGACCCGAGAGGGCTGATTGTAAGGTGTTGCACTAAAACAATGAGCACTGCTGCAACGCCTGCTCTCCTTTGCAAAATCCAATACCAAAGGACTGCAAGATTCCTGCTGATCTCCAGCTTTAATTACCCTATGATCATAATGAGACCAACATTTTGGTACAGGTCTACTGGAAGATGCATTGATTCATTTTGAAATTGTCACCTGTCTCATTTTCCTTCCGCTGAAAGAGTGTGCTTATGGCTTGGCTGCACTTACCTTAAACGATCCAAAAATGTGACGGGAAGGGTTACAGACAAACAGGTCTCTGTTCAGTTGCCTAGCTCTAAGTGTCTGAATGCCACTTAAAAGGCAGTCAGGTGCCTAAACTTTGGCAACAGAAGTCACCCCAGAGACTGCTAGAAGTTTCAACTCAGTTGAAACTTCTGGATAAGCATTTTGTAATCAGTACAGACCAAATACTCATCTAGAGAGAAGAGCCACTGTGACTCAAATGATTAAAACCACAAAAAACAGACGGCAAAACCAAAACTGAAATAATTTTGTGACTATTTTTGCCAACATGGCAACATGTAACCAGCCTAACCTTCTGAGGCAGCATCCAGGGGCTTGCACTAACAACATGCACTTCACACTTAGGTTCTGTATTTTGTATGCAACAGTGTATAACACACTGCAGTTTTATTCTACAACCTTAAAGAATTTCACACACATTAACTAATTACTCCTGACAAGACTCCTCTGAGGCACGTGTGAATGTCTAATTTGCATTTTATAGGTGGGGAATCTAAGACAGAAGAAGATATTCCTGTCTCACACTGCTGTAAGCCCAATGAAAAATAAATCTCTATTAACTGAAGGAGTTCCAGGGTTGGACTAAATCAAAGGCAAAGTTCAGAGATGGACATTTTGTTTTTTTCACTGATACCCGTGCTCTCTCTATCACAGTAGCTCCCTCTCATTCCTGTACGAAGGCTTCCAGTGAAGGTCCCTTCCTTTCCTGAGTGGTCACCTGAAACCTGACACAATAGAAGCCCTTGTGCTGACCAGGACTTTGGGGTTAATGTCATAAAAAGATGGCAAATGCTTTTCAACTAGGTATGGTCAAAAGTTTGTTGATGGATATGCCTCCTCTGGCAGAGATGCTGCTGAGAGATGTGACATCTCTACCAGAACCACTGGCAGGGAGCAGGTAGGGGAGACCTGGGGGTCCCTTTGGGGTGGCACCAAGCAGCTGGGATGCCCTGATTCCCA
>JAUTDB010000084.1:1459632-1478200 GCA_032274285.1 Polihierax semitorquatus
TATATATGTGCAAGCCCTCATTCCTGAACGGAGAAAACACATTCAAGAAATTCAGGAATAACCTGTCATTTTCCTCATTGTTAACTGAATGGTATTACAAAGAAGCAGCTGCATTTCTGTGTTAGATCAAGTGGTAGAAATCTTACAAATAAGTTAATCTTTTAATCTGAGATTTTTAAAATTTTTACTATTTCAGGAACCTTATAGTGGAAGAAAATTTTCTTCTCTTTGTAAATCAGATATTCTTTAAATGACTCTGACTGAGCACACCAGAAATAGGAGGATTTAAGACCTGTAGCTACTTTCAAGAATGGTCTAAATAAATGACATGAACATTTTATTTTGCCTTGGTACCATATCTGCTTCCAGTACTTGCAGTTTTGATGTCAGTTTATTGTTTTTAAGAAAGCGTTAAAGTTAACTAGCCTTGCCAGTGAAAGAGATGCCGTCCGCTCTGCAAATAAACCTCTTAAAGGCAGAAATGGATCCACAGTGGGTCAGCACTGCCAACAGAATTAAAACTTTCCTCTTCAGGAAGAATTTTAGTGTACTTACTGCCTTTTTCCATGCCCTATAGACACTTGTTTTCACAGAGGGGCATGTCTACCTGGAAGAAGTGGCAGCAGGAGAATTCTGTCTTTAGGAGACTCTCTGAAGGAGCTATGTATTCCCAAACCAACCCAGAGCTAACAATTTGAAGATTAAAAACGCACAGCATCTTGAACAGAAGCAAGCAGCAGATGGGGAACCATTATGAATCATAAGGGCAGCTAACCATTGCAACTGCCAGAAGGAGGTAAGCAACCATAACAACAGCCCAATTTGTTTTCCGTATATCAAACCTTAAAAGTAAGCTGAGTCAAGACGACCAGAAAAATCCAAATGAAGTGAAATATTCCAGGATTAGATTTCAAAGAGAGGCTATAATTTCTAGGAGGAATCCCAAATTTTGAAGGGAATCATTAATTTTCTGTTCATTTCTTAGCTTGTTCTTTTCAACCAGGTTTTCATGATCCACAGGGACTAGCAAATCAATAACAGAAATAATCAAAACCCCAAAATGATGCCATAATAATAACAGAAAGAGTAAGAATTGATAATAGAAAACTCCCAAATCCATAGGCAAGTAGGTAGTAAAACTCAATTCAACAGGCAGCTGACCAAAACTTTTCTGATACAGACTTACCAGTTACTCAAATAAAGAAAAATTAACTTGTTTCTTACGCATGGCCTCACATTACTGAAAAAAAAAATAAAAATCCTATGTATTTCTCATTTGGTGAATCAGCTCTAGCTGGAAGAGCTTGAAGACTTCTTTGACTAGCTTGCCTACAAAATGTTTGAAAATGAGGAAGACTCATGAAAGTAGCACTATTTGGGTTTTTTTTCCCCCAGTTTATTTCATACCCTTGAAAGAGGCTGGGAAGTCGCTTCTCTAATTTAATTACTGGTTGTCCTGGCCGTGACTATGACCAATGGCTTGTCGCTGTCCTCTGTTCTTATTCTTGGAAAGGGCTTGAACTATATTCAAGATCTGTGAATAATGATAATTTATTTTATTAAAACCCACTGAAAGGAATTTTGCCCTAACTTACCTTCCATTATAGGATATTGAGTGAATGGAAATGCACAGAGTTTAAATTGGGAAAGAGTCTGATACTTAGGTTTTATTACATTTGTCATTCTAAATTTAGCATAAAGGAGAAGGAATACAGTCTCACACATTTATTCTCAGAGACAATTGAAATATTGAATAGCTTCTTCCGTACAGAGAGGCAGTATGGTACAAGAGACATACTTATCTTATGGGAGTTTAACCCAGCTTGCAGTCCACAGCCTGGATTATTTGTTGTCATTTAATATGATGTATTCTGTACCTAATAAACCATTTAATTCAAATAATTGTTACATTATTCAACTAAAATTGGAGTGATAATAATATGTAGATCCTTCCACTGAACTCATTCCCTCTGTAAAGGTTTCACCGAGCAATGTCATTTGAAGTAATCACTTTTTGGTGTAATAGCTCAGTAACCATAAATTATTAAAAACTACATTAAATGAATTAAAGTGACATAAAACAATCTGCATTGAAAGGGGAGGGTATTATTTTCAAGGAGGAAAAGGCAAGCACACTGTCTCATTCAACAAGCTAGTGGGATGGAACGTAGAGCACCCACCTTTGCAAAAAACCTAGAAGACAACACAAATATACTAAGAATTCTTCCAAAACTTAGGAATTTGGCTTTTAAGCCAAATGGATGTGCCTGTAAATTGAGCAAGTAACACTGAAGAACGACATGAGGTAACACATTTTTCTTCCCATAATTTTTTTTTTTTAAATACCCAACAATATGTGTAAAAATTAGTAGGATGGAGATCACAAAACCTGAAAGCATCTCCCAAGCACAAAAAAACACAAGTGTGCTTTTGATTCATTGTCCATGATTTAGTCCTGCAAAGTGCTGTGTTCTCCAAAACAGTAAAACCCAACATTTTTGGGTTTTTTTTACTTTTTTTACTTTTACTTCTGAAGTACTATTTGGAAAGACTGTTGTCAAGAGCTGGGCTTTAAGTCAGGAAATAATATATATTGGATACTAAAATGGATTCTACCAGAGTAGAAATAACCTGTCAAAGTTTTCTTTAGGAACCACTGCTTGAAATTATTTTTGACATCATAACGTTCATGTTCCCTGACGTCATTACGGCTGACATTGCTGCCTCTCTGCTCCAGTTTGATCTTCTTGTGGGCCTCACTTTTAATTTAGTTCCCTTTGACTGCCAAATGGCCAGCTGCGGTACCAATGAGGAGGAAGCTGTAGTAAAGGTGACGTAGAACCACAGCACCAGAGCTTCACCTTGGAGATGTCTGTGATAACAACTAAAGCCAAGAATGCTGAAGAGTATTGTCTCCAAAACAAAAACAGCACTGCAGAACTAAAGAAAGAATTGAATTGAAAATAATTGCTTTGGAGTCACGCATCCGCAGTGACCAAAAAGCAAATCCCATCACGGTATTTCCTTATTTAAGCAGAGCGTGACAAGCACAAGTGGGAGATTTGAGCTCATGTCTATGTGGCAACCAGGCGAGAGAATAGAAGATTCGGAAGTGGATTACTGACTGATCTTCCAGAAATTAGCATTTGCATGAAATATATCCAGAAGCGTGATCCACATCCAATGTGCCCCCTCTCCCCTGAGAAGAGAAACTATCTAGAGAAGGAATGCCCTCAGGCAAACACTCCAGCTCCTGAACTAAGAGAGATCTCTCTGCACTCAGATCAGGCATTTGAAATAAAGCTTGCAGGGAATAAAAGTTGCAAGGTTGAGGCACGGAGGAAAGTCACACATTTTTAATCCAGAAGAGACTGTCAGTCTGGTCTGACATTCCACAAAATAGAGGCGCAGTGTTTTACTGACTGCTGAAAGGTTTGCCTTTCCTGGGCGCGCCAGGCAAGAAATAACCTTTCCGGCGTGTCAGTGTTTGTTTGGCTAGTAAAGACAAAAATTGGCTTTCCCTAGCACGGAGCAGCTACTGCCAATTACAGCTGTTGTAGGAATAGAGATCTGTGCGTTTACTTGACACTGGTCCAACATTTGTGCATTTATTTGACACACTCAAATTTATAAACACAGGCTTTACAGAGAAAGAAAGCCTATGGATATTTTTGAGGCATCCTTCAGAGGCTGGCTGCCACAGACAACACAAACCCAACTAAACAACAACAACAAAAAAAACCTCGGAACCTTTCCCACTATGAAACCATCCGTCCTACTGCCAGCATCATCTTCTGCTTGGCATTAGAATTATTTATTAAATCTCAAGCTCCAAGTAAAAATGTCACACTGGAAGAGGGGGTTCATAGTTGAAAAAGCAATGACATAAAAAATTGCTTTAACAAAGTATAAATTAAGAACATGGTATTAAAGGAGAAGAGAAATATGCTCATTTTGGGTGCTGGCCAACAGAGGTCAATCTTATTAAACCAAAGATGGATTTGGGCTTATTACAACCTTGGAAAAACATCTTGTTACAGGTTACCTTCAGAGGGAGAGAAAGGAAAAAGTAATGTGGAGGATGAGCTTTCATAATTTTTCCCTCTCTGTCATCACCCACCCACCCCATCCCCAATTTGATTTTTTAAGTGCCTGCTAACAATGACACTTTAAAAGTTCTATTTCGTTCAGCTACATGCAAAAGGAGAGTTCAGAGATTCTGGATCATTATAATTCACCCACCTTTTGTTGCACCTCACTTACAGGTAGGAAAATCTCATAGCTTTTGAATGATACAGAACGTTGATCACATAATTTGTAGGTGAGTACTTGCAGCTTTCTTGCATCAAAGCATCTTTAAATCCATAAGAACATCTGGTAATTTCTTAGTTGAATATAAAGGGTGTGCTGGAACGCCAAATTAGTGCGAGAAAGGGAATAAATGCTTATATGGACAGTAACGGGGTTGAAACTCTTCACATAAAAACTAGACAGTATCAGTTTGCAAAAAGAGGTCCTTCCCTAAGAATTCACACAAAGAAAACAGCACATGAAGTCTCAGACTGCTTTAAATACCATTACATGAAACAAATACCCAGAGGAAATGATGAGGTGATCGGGAAGCAGCAGACTGGGGCACCAGCTCTCAGTATACATCTCCTTCTCATGCTGACTTGCTATCACTTTCTGTCGAACAGGTTAGTATGCCTGCCCCGATTTCCTCACAGAATGGAGGAAACAAATTTATTTGTCTTTGAGGAGTTATTTTTTGGATATCAAAATGACATTTTAAAAGATAGGAAGGAAGCTTTGTCCAGTAAATTAACTTGGGCGATGCAGTGTCACAGCTTTGCTCTGCTACTTATTTCCTGGTTAATCCTGAGAAAGTCACTCCAGGACTTTTATGTCTCATTTCCCCAGACAAAATAATAGTAGGAGTACTGGAAAAATAACAGTAGGAGTACTGGAAAAATAAATGCATCCAGCCAATTTTTCCTACTCAGATCTGTGTTCATTACTGCCTGCAATCTCACGGTGTTGCAGGTGCTGTTCTCTGCTTGTGGGATGACGACATTAGCATGATGTATTAGGAAGTCATGCAACTAATTAATTAAGAATTTTACTTTGATGATATGGCTTATATTGAGGAAGGAGAAGAGTCCATCTGGATGCGTTTAATTGTTTCTTTATTCTTGCAGCTTAACAGAAGTATCGTGTGACCATGCGACTACCCGATATTAATTTCCACAAAAGGCGCAGCCATTAATGTTAGGGTGGTAATTCATTACCACTCATTATGGGCAGGTTATCATCTATGTTTCTCTCCAGCATTTGAATAAACAGTTAGCCCTGTCGACAGCCTTTTCCAGGTAAAGATTTTCCATACACCTGCCTATGGTATTCATTTAATCTACAGAATGTTTCCTCTTACGTGCCAGTACATAGTGTTAATATTCATACAGATTTAGAATATCAACAGCAGATTCAAAGGAACAGTAAATGAGATACCCAACTATGCCTTTTCCATCTTGCAGGGAAGAGAAATATATTATGATGCAGACCCAAAAGATTCTGGTAAAACTACACTGGTTTTGCCCACGAAACACATACTACTTTGTCTTCCTAAACAGATGTAAATTTCAAATTGCATTTGCTGTAATGCAAAGAAGATAAAACTGGGGCTTTAAGAACTTTTTCTCCGTTATGGGAAGACATTCTTACAGATTAAATGTGCTGTTGACAAAGACAGAAGTTGACCTAAGAAGGGCTGATGCCTATGGGAAAACTGCATGTACCCATAGATGAGACCTGTCAACACAGCTTACATCGAGAAGGTCAGACAGATGTCATAGCTGGTTTTGTTGTGTGGGTTTTGTGGTTGTTTTTTTTGTTTCCTTTTTTTTTTTTTAAACCAGCTTTGCATTTGGGAAGCTATTCTGATCAGAACATGAGCAATTTTGGGACGCAATCACTTTTAAAGAAGCATTTTGTTTCCAAGTCTAATCAATTTAGCATATTTAGAGTAATGTGGACAACAGTCCCCATAGCATCTTCATAACAAATCAGCATTACTTTAAGGCACAGATTGTGAATGATACCAATCATAGAGCAGAGCAGAACAAGGTATTCCAGAAAGCTTCTTTATCTACCCAAATCACAAGTTGTTTTTGCTTTCTCCTGGGAACTTTCTTCTGAAAAAACATTGCTCAAGCTCCTAGCAGTATTATTCGAAATTACTGCTCAACCCAGAAATATCTGGAAGGACCTATCCTGGTGGGTGTTACGCAGATGAAACAGGCTCTTTCCCCTCCTCTGTCTCTGTGTCTCATCCGTCTGTCCGTTTGTCCCCCTACTTACAAAAATCTACTACCTTCATTGTGGTGAGGAGGGATAGTAACACCCCCTGAAAACCACCACCTCCTGTTGGCCAAGAATGATGCCTCAAAATGCCAGATGTTTCACTTGCACGGTTTCCAGTTGAAAATGCACTCCCAGATACTCAGAAAGCATCTGAGAAGCCTGACTGTATCAGACAGCTCTCCTTGAGAAACCAAATGAGATAAATGCAGCCTGGCACAGACGCGGTTATGCAAGTGAGCATGACATTGTATCAGAAACCATCCCCTTTCTCTCATCACTTAGAAGTGAGAACTATTATATTGTTATCATAGAAGTAGGTTTAGCATCTTCTGCTAAATTTTTTTTTTGCCTTACTTCCACGGTGGAATTCAGTAACCCCAAGTGCTCTCCCACATTAAAAAACAAAACAAAACAACACCAAACCAAAAAAAACTCTCTAGATAAAGTGCTAGCCCTATTGGTAAAATGCACCCAGCTCTGAGAACATCCCCAGGCAGTGCAAAGGAGAGCACTGGCACCGCTAACCAACCTCCGGGAACACAGCGAGCTAGCAAATCTGGGAAAATTAAAAGTATATGCTCTGGAAAGCATTTGAAAGGAATGTGTGTAGTCACCAACAGAGAGCCAAAAGTGACCCAATTTGCATGCTGTGGTACTCTCTGATCTGTAAATAAGAGCAACGAAATCAGCATACTGCTACTGGCTTTGGTTTTTTGTTGGAAAAACGGTTTTTTGTCTGAAAAAGATTGTTTTTCAGACAAAGGCTGGTGGCTTCACTGGGCACACAGAGCATGGGTGCTGGACCGCGCTCTGGGTTGCTTGAACGAGCACTCGGGTCTCTCCTTACCCTGCACACACACCGGTATCCAGGGGGGTTCTGCTTGAGCATGAGAAATACAGACGGTTGACTCTGAGGCCACCAAAGTAGCAGAAATCCCGGTATTTTAACAGAAATGTCTCCTAGATATGCAGGCCACGGACACATCGCCTCCCTCAGGACCCAGTAGTTCTCCAGAGACAGCCTCACGAGTCTTGAGAGTAAAATAGAAGTGTGACAGCAAAAGATTTGCTGTTTTGACAGGAGAGAAAGAAAATAAAATGTGGATTCACAGACCTCAAAGGTCTTAAATAATAAGACAAACCATTCTCCTAACCTCCAAGAGTACTGCGAATATAGATGACACTAATCTTTTGCATACAGAGAGTACATAAAACCAGTGGCTATAGGCAGTGCTTACAAAAGTTAAAAAGGTTTTAAAAGTGTTGCCCAGCATGACCAATGACTTTTCTCTGGAAGCCAAGTCCAAGATTGCTTCTAACCCTTCCTTACAGTTGGTAGGAAACCGGCCCGTTCTTTTTTCACACATCCATGGTTCCCCAGTCCAACTCTCATGCCTCCCAGGTCAAGTGAACTGTCACAGGACCTATTTTATAATCCTTTCTAAAGGCTGGTAATACCTAAAGTAAACATTTCTTTATAGGTCTTCCCACTTTACCCTAGAGGGACGGCATTTCTTTGACTTTTTATTTAGCTATTTGTACCAGCCATGCTATTCTGAACAATATTCAGATGCTGGTTTCCTGCTACGCTTTTGGCTATTGCAACATCTGCTCCCTTGTCCCTGTTTCTTGATTTTCTTAAAACCCTATATTCCAACTATATTTCAGTCAAACGCAATGACAGGAGAAATACATCCATTTCTCCCGAAATGTTTCTATGAGCATTCAAAATATAGGTTATCGTAGATCTTAGAAAGCCTGTATATGCCGTAAGCTTCATCTGGAATAATCACACATTCCATCTCTGCATTACATTTTCATGCATATATATGAATGAAATAAATATGGATAGACAGGCACAAAGTAGTAAACTCCTTATGTTTTATTTTCTCCACTCTTCCTTCGATAAGGGACATGTTTTTCCACATCGGTATTAGAAGAAGCTGTCTTTTGAGTGTAAATTCTACCACCCTGCTAGAGTTTGCATCAAATCCTCCAGCCTGAAGGCATAGAGATTCACCAAAAAAACACCCTATAAAAGGAACATTGGGGATCTTTTTCCATACTGCTTTTCCTTAGTATATTTCTGCTCCTCCCTTTCATTAATCATCAGTAACTCTTACATACATTCCTCCTCAGTTTCTTCTCCAGAGGTCTCATACCGTTCTCACAGACCTGCTCTCCCTGTTATTGCATTTTCATGTAACGTGCCACAGTTAAAACTATTATTCTTAATGAATCTCACTTTTTTTTTTTCCTGGCTGCTATCATCAGACCACTAAACTTCAGTGGAAGGCAGACAGCCAAACATATTGTTGGTCCTCTTATTACCAACAACATTTTCCCCCACTTGCCCTCAATCTCCAGCACACATCGTTTGATGAGCTTTGTTACTGAATCGCCATGAAATAAATTGCCATGTTCCACTATAATTTGCAAGGAAAGACAGCTTACACAGAGAAGAGCTACTTTTAAAAATCAGAATTCAGTTTACATAGTGGTTATTAACAGCAGGCTTCCTTTCACCCTTCCTTTTATTTTTTGGGCTGTCCCTCCCACATCACACGTGGTTACACCTGAACCGAAAATTTTTAAAATGCAACTCTATAAACACTCACAGTCAATAACAACAATAAAGACCTGTTCTCAAAGTCTCTAGGCAGTTGAGGACTACTGATACCAGTATGATTAAAGAGATCCAGTTTTTTGAAGCCCATTATTAACACCAGGAGATTTTCTTTGGAACAATGAACCTTTAAAAATTCATCACAAACATGGTGTTTTCAAAGGTATTAAGGGAGTAGTATTTGTCTCTTTCTTGCCTCCCTCATGCATATCTTTAGCAACCTCTCATGGAATGTTAAATTTTGAGTGCTTTAATAGAAAAAAACACATCTGTCTCAGGTGTCTGGCCCCTGAGACATATTCCAGAAATAACCCAAGGTATTATGCTGGAGTACATTAATTTCTGTATATTGCTATAAACATCAGGAATGCTTTTGTTTCTGCAAGCAAGGCACAATCATCATGCCTAAAAGAGCTGCAGAACCATTTTATTTCTTAGCCTGCTGCCACCATCTCCACTCAGCAAAGCCCTGTTTACCAAAACCATGAAGCTGCAATGAGCTCACTCGTTCACGTCTGCAAGGCGTAGGGCAGGATATATTTGTATAAACCCACAATCAAGATAATTTTTTTCTTCTTTTTTAATGAAAAAGTGAAATAAGTTGAGAGTTGCTCAGCAAGTCCTGAAAATGACATAATTGTATATCTAAGACATTTTACGCTTGGATATGTATTCTAAAGCAGATGGTAAGTCTTGGAAGAAGATGAAGAACTGGGATTCAGCCACTGCTAAATGTTCTGGAAAATGAATGTAGATTAACATAAAAAAAAAAAAATCCCAACAAAAAACAAAAGGCAGGGGAGATTGATGTATCAGTCCTACCTATTTTAAAGCGAACTCAGTTGAGAGCTATACAAACGTACAGCTATGACTTCATGGTCACAAAAAAGGTGTCCTTTCAAAGAGCTGTAAGGCTCTTCTCATTCTTCCGTGAATGGGAATCAGCCCCTGCTTAGACAATATGCTACTGCTAATGTTTACCAAGCACTTTTTTTTTTTTTTTTAACTCCAGTAATTACCGGAGCGTAAGTTCCAAAGCAGTCTTTTTGAGTCTAAAATCTACCAAAAACTGAATTCCTAGAAGCTAGCTTAGATGTCAGCACCAAGAAGATACAGCCTGACATTACCCTGAAATTGCTAAGGAAAGCTCCGATTTCTCCACCCAAAGCAGTTTCAACTATCTTATTCAGCATTTTCTCTAACGACCTATAGAAAACCTTGAGAATTCTAATTAAATTTTTGATGACCCATAATTGAAAAGCACCACCAGTACAGAAATTCTGAGTACTTTAAGAAATAAATTATGAGCTTGAACCTGCAGGCCCAGAAAAGGAGTGACAGTCAATCAGAAAAATGCAAGTTTCCACAAAATAAGTAATACGTAGAATTACTACTACATGTTGGAAGCTCATTAGGTTGCAACTTCGGAGAGGAAAATGTGGTGCTATTAGCTGAACTACAGTGAGGGTGTCCCATGCACCTTGCAGGTCTGAAGCCCTGGTACTCTAATAAGAATAAATTCTTAAGTCCTTGTACAGGATCTGCAATAATTCTCTGCCAATGAGAAAATAATACTCCAAATTCCATAAACTAATAATATCCTTGTGAGGTATATCAAGGGTAGGACAATTTTTATACTGCTATGGGCAATTATTGCACTGTCCTAAAATGTCTTATTTCCTAGTAGGTACAGAGAAGGTCATTTGGCTTTGCTCATTGTTTCATGAGGATTATATCTGCAGTACGAATATCTGCACAGGCTTCAAGATAAAGATGATAATAAACTTAAATAAAAGGTGCAATTTTACCTGATTTTGCAAGTCTTCAAGAGATGTTAACCTGTTTGAAAAATGTTTTTCTTAGACTCCCTAATAAATATCATTCTTACCTAATTTAGATCATCCCAGAACAATAACATACCCTTAATACCCAACACTTCCAGTATGACTAACACTCAGAACTTGATTCTAAGGATTGTGTTTTAAAAACTAATGTATACATGTGTGACAAGTCATTTGGCAATTTCTTTTAAGTCAAAACTGATAAAGAAATCAAGTAGAAGCATATTTTCTAAAACAGTGTCTTAATTACAGTTCAACAGCCTGTCTTAGCCCTAAAAAACTGTTGGTAGATTGTTTTAAAACATGAGAAAAATAATTTTGAGCAGCAGTAATGGGCACTGAGATTTCTCAGTCCAACAGGAAGGCAGTGCAAGGACAGATTTTGGCGGAAGGCAAGAATTCTGGTCCTTCCTCAGGCAGGCACCTTCGCTAAGGAGGGGTGCAAATCCTCACTTGGAAAGGTATGGGCTGTGGGAAAGGTGGGGGAACGAGCAGTAAAGTCCAGGTGATTAAGCCTGCTGTGAATGTGACCACACAACTTGGGCACAGAATAGGGCTTTTCCTTTTTTTTTAAAACAAACAAACAAAAAAAACCACATACACACACACACACACAAAAAACCCAAAAAAAACCAGAAAAAAACCAAACAAACAAAAAAACCCCCCACCAACCTCTCCAGGAAGACTAATAGGACATTTATAACATTTACATTCTATAGTTACCTTGAACAATTTCCTAATAGCAGCATCAGGCAAAAAGGGCTTTTGCTCACAGAAACTGTTAAACAAGGTACATTTTTATTCCCTTACAAAGGAAGAGGATGTGTGCTGAATCACACTGACTTATTCTTGGCCCAAAATGAAGCTGATGTGATACTAAACTAGCCTCAAACAGTAATCTGATATGATTTCATTTCATACAAGAAGTTTATTTAGTTTTTAGGGCTTTGCTTGGTGGGTAAACAAGTATAAGACACTTTATTAAGATAAAGGGAGCAATAGGTACTGGTAGCAGAGCAGGGAAGTAAGTGCCCTGACTGGACTTGAACATAAATAATTTAAGTTGATGTCAGATCATTTATGTTAAAAAGAATATTTAACTAGTGATTTTCTGCTTCTTACCACCGCATTTACCCACCGAGAAAGATTTATGTACTATTTTCAAGAGACAAGTGTTCCATCTTTCATGATTTCTACTGGAATATTTTAATGACTCAGCTAGACCTCAAAAAACCCTGCTCGAACCTGCTGAAACTGCTTGCCGTTTCTCAGCAGATTTCTTTTGTTCATTCAAAATGAAATTAAATTCTTCACTTCTTCCATGAAGATATTTCCCAGCGTCCTGCTTCTGTGTTCATCTTTCCTGAGCTCTGTGCTGGCTTTCAACACCGTTGGTTGCTCTCTCCTCAAAGCTACGCCCTTCAAAGCTTTTCCAGTCCTCGTCTCCTGATTGTCTCTCTGCTCCCTTTCTTGGCCTCTCTGATGGAGCAGTTTTCTCTTTTCAATCTGATTATTTCTGCAGTGCAGCACAGACATCGCCAGCCTTGCTTTAAAGATACTAACTCCCATAACCCAGTCCCACCATAACAGCGTAGAGCTCTGCTCAGGCTAGTTACTGCCTCTTCTCCCCGCCTCACATTTTCATATTTGCCATACATTGGGATTTTGATTTTTAAAAAGTTTCTTGTTAAAGCATTATCCTTTGCTTTGGCAATACTAGCCTATACCTCAATCCTCTTATTTAGTTTTTAAAAAACCCTCAGTGCTCCCTTCTACAAGTTGTCCACAAACCGGGTCATTAAGAGGAGAAGCACAAGAGGATAAACTATAAGCCATAAACAATATATATAAGTCATAAACAATGTTACCGTGGTGGGTTTTTTTCTTTCTTTCTTTGTCTCTCAACTTATTTTTCGATCAAAATACTCTGTGAAATGGTGGGGATTTACAAGGGGCCATTTGCATTACAAACGGACACATTTATTTCAGGGTTGCCCAGTACAGACACCAAAACAAAATTCCTGCCACGTTTTATAGAGTCTGTTTCCACAACACGATTGCTTCCTCCCTCCTTGCCAAAGAAGGTTAGGCACATTTTTTACTGTCAGCTTAAACCCACATTTAAGGTTATTTGAAACAAAGCCTCAGGCTTCAGTCTTGCAGCTTGAGACCAATTCCATCTGTATTAATGAGCTCTATAATTGCCTTGTATAACATAGCTTTCAAATCTGTAAACCTTTTAAAATTATTTAAATCTCATTTTAAACTTACAGAAATACTTCATGTATTCTGCTTGCACTTCCCAGAGAAGACTTCTTGCTAAAAGTGCTTAAAGCTGTATTTCTTACTTAGCAAAACTGTTTTAGAAACCAAATCTTTTCATCCAAGAATCAACTTTCATCATGCAATTGTACTCCTCAACAAAATAACCTCGGACGTGAACATGACACATGTTTATCCATCACTTTCTCACTCCTCTAAGCAGGCTCTGTTATTTCTGCCACTAGGTGTTTCATTCCAGCACGTGCCAGAGTCTACAGGGACACGAGAATGAGGGAGCTCCAAGACTGTGCATGACAGTCAGAGCTCACGCCACTTTACTTCACGCCAGGTCACTCCAGCTCAGACATTATGTACACGTTAATCACAATGCCATGTGCAAAATAGGGCATCGACACACAATCATCACTTTAGCCGGCCCCAAAATCAAAACTTTGTGGCTTATTTTACCTTTAAAATGCAGAAGCTAAATGGTTAATCGAGATGCTTATGTAGTATGTCTGAAAGTTCCTTTCCTTTTACAGAAAAATATGTTTGCACCACTGAGCAATCATAGCATTTTCCCGAAATTTACTACACTTCAACTAAACGTTTGATCTCAAGTCACAAATTAGAGTGACTTTAAAGAAGCTTGATCGCATATTAAGAGGCCAGTAGCTCAGATCCATATTTCTTTCTCTCTTCCTGTAGTCTCCTTCAACAGCTCTGGCTAAAAATCTACAAAACTCACTGAAAACAAAAAAAGCTGTCTGCAGCAACCCAAAGTTCCTACAGACTTAGACATTTTTTGAATTGATACTTGACATTTTATATTTCCTAGAAAAACCAGGAAAGTGCAAAGTTCTGTTCCTATCTATACTGGTGAAAACTGGGAGAGATGCATCCAATTTCAGGAAAATATCCATGGAATTACATTGTCTAGGAAGCATTTCCTTTGAAATTTTTCTGCAATGTTTATTCCCAGTGAATTCCAGTCATCCACATGACATAAGACGGTGAAAAAAAAAACCTTGTAAATGGGTATAGGGCCACCTGAGAGGTCAGCTCCCATTTCGGAGATTACTCTCACACGTGGAAACACGGAAGAATTCACCAGGCTTACCACTTCGGGGAAATTAAAGAGCATCTCAACTTATGTTGAGATCAATTCTAACACAGAGGTCACAGCTTCACATTTTATATATGCCTGGTTATTCCGTTGGTTTTGTCTGTTCATGCATGCACTGGACAGGTACACACTACACATGACATTAAAATAATAGTTTTCCCAACTTTTCTATTAAACAAGAGATACTGAATTGGTTAATCTATAAAAGTCAGTAGCAAGAAAAATAACAAAACAACACAGGCACAAGTGCACTTTAGAATTATCAACCGAGTATGAAGCATCCTCCTCAAATCCTTCAAAGTCATATTCAACTCTGCTCGCTGTGTACAGCTGAAACTGTCTGGCAACGATAAAAAAAAAAAAGATTGCTGTAACAGGTTATGAACCTTTGCACCTAAATGAGTTAATAGCCTTCAAACTCCCTCCTCACAACTACCTCATAAAGCTCAGAGTTCAAGAACACTGAACTGAAAGTTGGTCCTCAAAGTTGAGAAACGTACAGGTAAGTTTTAATTAAATCAACAGATCTGATGATGCCTACCCAAGGTCAAAATCCAGCTTGAGGAAAAGACAGATTCCCTTTCATTTCTGTAGGCTGGAGGCCTTAATTCTCCATCTTCTTGCACCATGCGTTTTTCTGTGCTTAAAGCGAGAAAATGTTGGCAGCTTATTTTGCAGGGGCAAAGAGCTTTGAGAAATGCCCAGCCACGAGAAATCACATGGAGAGCAGGGAGCTGAAGGGAATATTTTTGGTTAGACCATACTGGGAGAGCATTGTTTCTCTGACTATGGCATTCCAAAGAAATTCAAGTCATATATCATCACTTACAGTCCACTTGTGTTAGAGTCCAAATCAGTTGTCCTCACACGAGGCACCAATTGTCACAGCACAAGCACAGCTGGCCAGCTGCAACCAGGCTTTACTGTGAGGCACATTCTACTGCCCAAGCTGTTTCCCCACCTTCCAGGGACCAAACCACACCGCTCCTTCTTTCTGCTACGTTGGAGTTTTCCTTCTCCAAGCAACACCCCCCACGCTCCTCAGGGCTATTTAACAACTTAGTGGGAACGAGCTACAGCTGCACATCATCCATGTCCATCAACCCTCTGCCTTGGAGGCAAGGCCACAGCTGCATCTTATCTCAATGCTCCTCAACCCACTGCCTTCACTCCTCTACACACTTGCATGCTACAACACTGTCTAAAGCTGATGGTAAACCCCTGAGATTAAAATGCAAGTTTCATTTTTTTCTATTTAAAACTCCTTAAAATCTTTGATGGAAGACACAAAAAGGAAAGTGAAACAAAAACCCTGCGGAAAAACCTGTAATTTTATATTCTTTACAGCGGACAAAGGATTTTTTATGCTCTCCATTTCACCTCTAACTTTTTTTCCAGGAAAGCAACAGACAGTGAGTCACAACCCCCAGGTTTATGTACGTGCTTAATATTGAGAGAATACTTAAGAAGTGCTCTGCCACACTGACATTCAGTTCAGCCCTGTTTTCTTCCCCAAGAATTGCAGCCCTGCCCCACAGAAGGGGGTATGTGAAGGCACTGTGCCCCACATACACTCTTATTGCTGTGCCAAATATAACACAGTTCATCCTTTCTTCATCTACTACGAGAGCTCAACCAATATTTTAGGATTTTTACTTTAGCAGTGCCCTCCAAGTAGGAAGGATTGAGATATTTTTTTGTTTCTTTTCTCAGCTTTGAGAGGATGGCTTTTCTTTGACATGCAAGATTTCCAAACGGTGCAAACATCCGAACTCTGTTCACAGCGCAAAGCAAGCACGTTCAGCTCCCCCTGCCCCCCGCCTTCCCGGAGACAGCCTTGCCAACAGCCGGTAAAACCTCAATCCCTTGCTGGCATCCATGGGTGTATGAAGACATTGCTTCATGTATCCATTGATTTCAGCAATGCTTTTGACTGCCTTCACATGTAGGCACCTGTGCTGGGAGCTACTCCTCTTTAGAGCAGCGAAACCCCCACCCCTCCCTGGGACTCACTGGCCATGGCGATAGGCTCGGGTCGTGGCAGCGCTGACCTGCATGGGCTGGGGAGAAATGTTTTCTTGCTTGTAGAACTAAGAAACAAGTCTAAATATATAGTGGAAGTAGGAGGCAGGAGCGAGAGAGAGAGAGAGAGAGAGAGAGAAAGGCTTCCTGAGGACAGACCTCACTGGAGTGGCAAGCCTGGTATTTCAGAATAGGAAAAATGTCTGATGACTGTTTCTCTTGCATTCCGAAAAAACAGGACTTATTTACAAAACAAACACACTGAGATTATGCCAAAAATACCGTGTGCTCATGTTACCGTTTCCTCCACCTACACAAAGTGTTCTTGCCGGGTCTTTAATTTTGACTAGCTGCTCAGGTTAGTGGAGCGGTGGTAGTAAATTCAGCTCCTGTTGGTATTTACAGGCTGCCTTCAGCATTACGAGATAGCGGTATCAGTATCAGTTAATCAATGCTTTCCTCAATAGCACAAAAGATATTTCCTGAGCTTATGAAAACAAGGCTACCAATACATCACCACCGCTTTCTAAAGGCTTTGACAAGCCTGTACGGTTGCATTTGCAAAGCAGCACGGGTCTGCAGAGATGCTTCAGTACTTTCTTGTGCAGGAAGCTCAGCATTTTGGTGGATCACAGACAGATTAAATATCATGCGTTAGGGAATAAAGTCTGCTATTCTTCAAAGTAAAGACGTTATATTAAATGTAAGCGTATCAGATATGACCTGCAGAGGGTGCCATGGCAAGCTGTGCATGAAAAGAGAAAATAAATGATCAGGTGAGTTCTTTAACACTGAGTGAAAACATATATTTCACCTGAAAGGTATGATTAAATTCATAGAGAGGATTGGGTTTTGTTTTGTTTTGTTGTGGGTTTTTTTGGTGGTTTGTTTTTTTTTCCCCTACTTAAAATGCTTTCATCTTTTTCTTTACTAAATCTGGATATACAGGATGGAAAAAAAAGAAAAAAAAAAAAGAGCATGTTATAAATAAAGAAGCAAAGTTTGGAGAGCTGATAAAATATGAATACCATTCCAAGGAGCTTAATGTGTCATAGCTGCATAATAGAAAAGGGAGAGAAGTGTGTATGTGCCCCTGCTGCTTAACAGTAGGTTTGAAAGAGGCTGTAAAGGATGCACAAGTGGAAAATTCCCTCACTGGCTGCTTTCCAAGGCATTTATCCAGCTTATGAAAAATATGATGTTTTATTTGATATCAAGTGTATCAATTGGGCTTTTTGTGGTGTTTCTGCAGAGAAACAGTCGGAGAAGGGAGTGGGACTGGAACCCAGTGCCTTCTGCCTCCCCCCCTGCCCCCTCCCATCCAGTCCTTTATTATTTTTAAGCCCCTCATCAGATCTGTAAAATGCTTCCTTTGTACAACATAGCCAGTCGTATATGTGATGGATAACATAAAAGTGCATTTCTGTGATCATCTTCTCTGGTCTCAGAGGTGAGCAGTAGCCTAGTAACCAGGGGCTGCTAAATACTGATACCTTGATTCGGTGCAGCTCTGGTGAGCCTGCCATCTTCCATCTCCAGGGGAATCACTGTATTAAATTTACATTAAAGACGGCTGCATGACTGACCCATGGGTCATATTAGCATTTTTACTCCGGTAAGTTGGTCAGCGGAACATTTCTGTACCATGAAAATTATTCCGGTACTCTATTGTTAGGAATTAAACATTTATGAGAAATTTTGTAAGAGCATATTAGCAAGAATGAGCTGGTAAAATGTACAATAAGGGCAGAGCGGTATCAATATGTAGATCTGAGAGAGAAAATCAAATCGGATTCTTTTCATCTCAAAATAAAAGTGGACACCGGGAAACCAGCAGGAACCCGAGTGAAAGGAATACTCTATTTACTGGAAGAGACACAACAAAGGTAACGGTGAAAAATGTGCTTAATCCCCCCTGCTCTTCTGCACTCACTGGGCTCTACTCTCATGCAGACCCTTTCATCAGATTCAAAGTTTCCCAGTGTAAAGCAGATAAATATTATAGGCCAGAATCTCCATTTTTCGATGAGCACCACATGCAGAGCGACTTGGTTTTTATACCCTTGAGATTCAAGGATCAGTCACAAAACAGACAAGGGACTAATTGACATTTATTCTGTACTTGAAAGGAAACCAACAACCGTATGTTAAAAAGGATCAGCTGGGAAAAGAGAGTAGAAAATAGAAATGTAGAAAACACAACCTTGCAGCTGTATAAGTGCCGGAGGAATGAAAAAGAACCAGCACGACTTGGCATTCAGAACGGAATAACAACGGCTCCCTCAGCCCATTAATATCTATTTGCCTGTACCCTAGATAATTCCATATGGA
>JAUTDB010000084.1:1478216-1516846 GCA_032274285.1 Polihierax semitorquatus
ACAACACTTAACAATCTAGTAAGTACCAACAAGCACATTTCTTTGTACTGAACAATAAATCTAAGACTAGTCCAGTAACGAATTCTATTATATTTACATACTTATATATAAATATATTTATATATAAGTATTTATATATTTATAATATTTAGATATATTATATCTAAAGGAGATTTGGCTGCTCTATGCCTTTATTTGCCCTCCACCAGACACACCTTTGGTTCATTTTACCCATAAGACCGCCTTCTAGGAGAAAAGCTTTTATTGACGAGGTGGCATCAACATGCTAAGGTAATTCCAGGGATCTCTCTTCTCCATTGCTAGAAAAAAGGGAGTGACTGAGTAGTTTCCAGCCTGGGAATCTGGCTCTGTAGACACTAGCTCCTGGCTTGTACTTCTGCTTCCATCACCCTTATGTAAAATGAGAAGGGAATAGCTCTTCGATAATTCAAAGTTTTAAGAAAATATCTCATACAAAGAGTGTGAGATGACACAATGTTTGAAAAGGGGATCATCAGACTTTTGTCAGACAGTTCCTGGCTGGATCTGGAAGGAAAAGGATGACTTCTGACAACAGGAGAGGCAGAAGAAAGTAAATGCTGTCAGACACAAAGCAAGGGAATTGAAATACAGCTATTCCCGTCAGATATACGGTGCCAGTTCCTGGAATATCTCCTGCATTATACAATCAGTCAGCCAGGAATCTATTGGTTAAATAATGTGCTAAAACACAAATGTGGAAGAATCATGTGTCTATTAAAAAAAAAAAAAAAAGTTTAAAAAGAACTTTCTGATCTCTATTCAAGCCCAAAAGCTCTTTTAAACACATTCACTGAATTTAGCAGTAATGTGCCAACTTCCAAACTAAAGTGATATATTTGAAATGAGTGACTGACTTGAACTGAAACCCTGTGATCCTGACTGTACAATGAGCCTGTACCTACCTCTTTAGTGAGCTTTGAAAAAGCCCTCATTAAATAAGAAAAAAATAGTCTTTCACTTACAAACGTATCCCTTTTCTCCTAGACTTTGGGTTTTTTGGTCTTATTCTTTGCTGTTTTCCCCCGAAGGCTTGTCTTATGATATTCATACCTTGTTTTTCCAGAGGTGGTCATTTTATTCTTGTTTTCTCTGTTTAGCATCTCCAAGCCATCACTCCTATCAACATATGTTTGTATCCATTCAGACCCCCCGATAGTCTAAAATCTGATCTGGACTGCAATATATAAAGACCCAAAGCCTTTCAAAAGCGTTTGACACAAACAGCTATTACAAATGCATACACAGTCTCTTCCTGAAATGACATTTCTGTTGGAGCCAGGACAATAGCTTGCCGATGGAAGAATTTGCTAGGTAAGACGCTGTCGTCTTCACAGCACTGGAAAATTGCTATTGAGCACTGGAAGTGCTCTCAAACCCAGCAGTCATGATATCGTGCCAGGCTCGGGGGAATTAAGCCGCCTCTACACTGTTTGCCTTCTGGGGGGCAGCTGGGAACTGTCCCAAGCCCTGGCACAAAGCAGAAGACACTAAAAGCTGCTCTAACTCACACCTGAGCGCCCACCACTCCGACAGCCTGTCAGAGCAGCAGGGACTGGCAGGGCCCGGAGGCACTTTGGCTGCGGAGCTTTCCTTCTCCAAACCCGCTCCTCCCACCCCAGCAAAACCAGGCAGCAGAATAAACCTCTTGATTCTTTGCCACCAGGAAATCCCTTTCTGCTGAAGAACCCTCCTGGGGCTGCATCCCTGGCTGTTGTGATGGCTCTTGGCAGCCACGGGAGGTGGAAGGACGTGGCTAAGACGTGCCAACAGCAGATGGATCCACAGCCTTCAACTGGGGCTGCCATTCTGCAGAAAAGCAAGACTTAGAGCTTCTAAAGCAGGCAAGAAAACAATTTTAAGTATGTATGTACTGCTTCAGTTTGGCCATAATAATTGAAAAGTTTTCTCATTTTGCTGAAAAAAAAAAAAAGTTCTAAAGTTCTTTTGAGAGAGTCAAATTTGAAAATAGGGAGGAATTTATTTTTGTATCTTATTTACATGGTGATTTCACAGGTATCATAAACACCATCCATTTGTTTTTGACTGCTCACAAAGTGCTTAACTTAGCAATAATCTTAGAAAGACCAATTATCACTTTGGAAATTGAGGCTAGATTTTCAGCTGGGCCGCTTCCAAATGAGCCACTGTGACTAATTTGTGCAGTTTTCCCTTTTTCCATGAGAATGCAATTTAGTCAGGTTGCAGATAAAACTGGAGAGCAAGTACCTCCCCCTCTCCCTCCCATGCACACGGGATACCAGCATCAAATCTCCATCCCCTGTGTGATGGAGTTTGAACCTGCACCTCCTGCTGCCAAAATAAAGACTCAGAATGCGGGGCTACGTAATATTTCAAGGGTGGCACTTTCATTATCCTTATATTATCAACTATTCCACTTTCCATGAGGAGCGGAGTACGGAGAGGAAGGGTATATAAACACGAGCAGGAGTCACGGCATCCTGGTGATCTCAGCAGTCACCCAGGGAGGAGCTGACCCAGCAAGAGCTTGTTTCAATGAATGTGTAATGCTAAGTACATACCTGAGCAGGGACATGAACCCACTTCATACTTCTCCCAGAGAGACCCCCTCGTCATTAGGCTGCGGTAGTTTTGGGGTTTTTTCCACTCCAGCCCAATAAATTGTTAATTACTTAAAGCAACAGCAGAGCGGAGACCTTCAAGCACGTGTCACTCGGGCACCTGCCATTGCAGAGAGCTGGCAGCTGCAGCAGCCGGCTGCAAAATGGCAGCAGATGCTCGAACTTTAGGGAAAACGGACATAGGGTTTCATTATCACTTTCTACTTTTGCAGCAGTGTTTTGTTAGGTGCTTTCCTCTACTTTTTCTCATACCAGAAGGAAATCAGACCAGAGATGGATGCTCTCCTGCAGCACACGGTTTATTAACTTTGCTCCTGAGAGGATCGGGGTTTCAGTATATTTCCCCCTCCAGCACTTTCTGCTGGTTAGTCCAAGTTTTTAAAGCACCGGCTTTTTATGCACCCAGCTCCCCTCCTGCATTACACAGAGGACGCCGGCACTCATGTCAGTGCTGTTGAGGCAACGAAGCACTCCCAAGCCAAAGCTGTGGTGTTGGTTGAGCACTGCCACCCCCANNNNTCCCCCACACCCTCCCCCCAAGATGTACAAAGTGGATTTAGAGTAATAAAGGGTGTAACTACTCTATGCCTTTCTATGAAACAATACCAGTAATGATCCCCCCCTCCTCCTCATCGGATGTTTCAAAGGTTGCATTGGACAACCTGAAAGGCTTGCGACAAGCCATGGCAAATCATGCCGTGTTCCTGCCTTTGTTAGTCAAGCCATAAAAGCTCTCAGAAAAAAGAAATACTTTTTATTTTTGTGCAGGGTACAGGCTACCAATCCGCCTTTAATATTGCTCTCCGGGGTTTCATGTAAGATCTTTTGATTTTTCAGCAGGTGCCTTGTATAACCTCATATTGCTAATGGTTTTAAGCAGCGACAAACAGCAAACTGTGCCTGACTCAGCAGTCTCTCACTTTCTATGTGTACCACCCCAATGAAAAACAAAGCATTTCCCTGCTGGCTGTTCCTTTAAAATTTTCATCGTGCCTTCAAATAAACAGGGAGAGAAGGGAAGTTATAAGGAGGCAGGGAACAACAACAACAGGATTTTTGACTTGGAAGCTGTCACATTGATGACTCCCAAACACCTGCCCGCCTAGAAAATATTAAATCCTAACTCAAAGAAAACAGATATGTATCACAAACAGAAACGCAGGTCACAGTTCTGCCGTCAGGCAGCTTATGTGAACTGGAAGAGTGTTGGTAGAAGGTTTCAGTAGGACTACTCATCTACTTGGAGAGGCTGTGTGCCTAATCACAGCTGAATCACAACTTTACTGATCCGGGCAAAACATCTTCAAAACGCACTAACATGCCATCTAAAATTCATGACACTGGCCTACACAAAATGTGTTTGATGAATTGAGGCACTGAGGTTTCACTCAGAAAAACCGCATCTTTACCTCACAGCTAAATTGTCTGAGATTTCTGCTTCACATCTGAATCTTCTGAGGCCCTTAGATCACAACACAATATACCACGGGAGCGCTGCTCTTAATCTCTCCAAAGCAACAAAGAAGTAAGCAGCTCCAAAGACTGGTGATGCCATAAGAAACTCAAAAAAACTGTAGACAAGTTCTTCTGGGTTTGTGTTTTTTATTTCCCTAGAGAAGGAAATTTTAAGAATTGAATACAAAGTTTCTGTTAAAGAAATTCTAGCAAGTGTGAGAGGGCAATTCAAAAGCTAAACCCCAGATGAATCTTTTTTTTACCACAGGCAGTGGAGTGGCAATTAGCTTTAGCATATTTCACAGAAAAGTGAGAAGAGAAAGGGGAAAGGAAAAAACAAAACAAAACAAAACATAGACAGGAAAAAAAATTTCAATACAGTCCAGAACTTAAAACTAACCTTCCCTCCAGCCTCTAAAACAAAAGAGATGGTGAGGAAAAGACCCACTTTTGCTTTCTGTTGGAGCAACCATTGATTCTTCAGAAAGTTTAGACTGATTTTTGTTTCCCTATTTTAAACAAGTCCCTCTGCTTTGCTGATTTACTGATGTCTCCCCTAAATCTTTCTTTTTTGCTGTTCTGATGTTGAAAGCATCTCACACAGCCTATGCATCTTACAGACCAGCTATGCCAAGGGATTCTACAGCTCAGTGGCAACTCCAGTCATTCATCTCATGGCTCTGGTTTTTCTCTCACATGCATCACTCTTACAGTGCCATAATCCCACTGACTTCAGTGGAGGAGCTCCTGATTTACACCTACAATGCAGAGTCAGGTCATGTAGTTTCTACATAGCTCATTAGGCTGAGGACAGACCACAGCCTGCTGGACCACTGTGGAGTAGATGCCTTTCCCCTGGAAAAGTCTTAGGAGAATTGTCAGGCGTGGCAAGGCATGCGCTGCGGTGGGTTCACCATCCAAGTGAGGGTAAACATGCACAGTCTGGAAGCTTCACCTGTGCAAACATCTGATTTGTGGACATAGATGCAGCCCTACTTCTCCCTCTTACGAATCACGCATCTCCCATGCTAGGCATGACTGCTGTGCCTGCCTGGGGCTGGGCACATCTTCTTCTGCAGGGAATCCCACCCGTGACACAAATGTTTCTCAACATCAGTCCATTTGTCATAGCAGGATCCACAAAACTGCCAATTGGCAACAACATCAAAAAGACTTGAAGTAACTGTCTGAACACTGCAGCAGATACATACGGTCTCAATGAAAAACGCAATAGTGAGGATTCTGATAGGGCTCCTGTACAGCAAAAGGACTGCTTCTTATGATATATATATGGGTTCCTATCAGCCCAGAAAAAGTAGAAACTTGTTAAAAATAATACTAAAAAAATAATATAAAATAAAGTCTTTCAAGCAGCAAAAATGTGCTAAGTGAGGACTAGAAAACCTTTCAGCCAGAAGAAATATGCTAAGCGAGGACTAAAATGGCAATGCACATTTAGAGAAGGCTGCCCAAGACAGGGGAAATGATTACGCCAGGAAATTAGTGAAAAGAAACAGGGTGAATACAACTAGAAATGCATATTACCAGAGCCATTTTCTTTTTGGATAGGACAAGAAGAGAGCGCTAGTGATCCCGAGAGACCTGGGACCAAGCAGAAAGAGGAAACGTCATGTCAGAGGGTGACCATGGCGAGCAGGACGAAGCTGCTCCCTTCCCCAGGTCACCCCGCACCCTGCTCTCAAAGGCGGTTCTCTGGCCGGGGCTTTCTGGGATCACCCCTCAGCTACAGCATCTGAGACCAGTCACAATCTTATATGGTGGTTTGGAGGAAAGATTGCTTTCAGGCGCATTTTACATTTCCCTGCTTTATGCCTCCCTTTTGCAACGGCCTTTTTGGATTTTTAGTCGGAAGCTTATCCCTTGTGTTCATCTTATCTGCAGTTTCAAGAAGACTCAAGTGAATCTGACAGTCTCAAGACACATGGCTTTTATGAAAATGACAAAATCCAAATAAATCGGTAGTGCTGACAAACCCTTTGGGCAATCTGCAGTGAAAGCTACATTTGGCAACCCCAGAGGCTAGGATAGGCCTCCTGCTGGCTTGCAGAAGTCAGTTTGAGAGTGATACTGCAGGTCACCATATAAAGGAGATGATGTTTCCTGTAATGGATTTTATCCAGTGCCCTTTGGGAAAGCTCAGAGAGCAGGGGAAAAAAAACAACATTGCCCTCCCAGCATTTATTTAGCTCAGAAACTTCTGACTCCTGCACCCTCCATCTCGTTTTCCCCAGTGGTCCTAAAAGGAACTTGGTTTCCTCTCTTCCAGTACTGCATTTTCCTACATAGCATCTGAACATCCTGCCTAAAATAGCCCTTGCAAGCCGTTACGTATATCGGATTTTTGGCGTAAGGCAATTACTATACTTAGGGAGTTATAGGCCTTTTTTCTGAGCGTTCATGGATATTTTTGATGGTTTGAGATTTTCAGTCCTTCTGAGCTTCAGTGGAAGAGAAAGTGCTGCAGCAATGGGATGCCGAGGGGTATTTGGAATAGGAGAGCTGCAGGCTTCGGGAACAGCAGTAATAATGGCATCACAGGTGGGATTCTGGAGCTCGAATTATCAGTTGTACAACAACCGCAAATTATAAATCTTATTTTAATCTGTTACAAGTTTTATATCGAGACAGCCGAGTGCTTCAGTTTTACGCTATATCAGTTCCTGTTCAACTACCTTTACCTCTATGACGGTATCACACCTTAACCTTGAGACACACTGAATCCTACTATTCAGAAACCATTCCTGGGAAAGGAATGCCTCCTGCGTTCCTTCTTCAGCTTCCTAGTTTGAGATGTCTTCAGTGCTGTTATTTCCTAAGCAGCTATCAGCTTCAGCCTGTTTGCTTCTGCCAGGCATGCTCCTCCATCTCTCTCTCAGCCATAAACCACAGATGCTCACACCCTCCGAATGCAGATGACATTTTCTAGTGGTTCTGATAGACACTAAAACATCCCCTTGATTCTCGTCCCTATGGTTTTTTTTCTCAGATTTTATGCTTAAAAAAAAAACAAAAAAAAAGGCAACAGAAAAAAAGCCAACAAAAAAAACCCCCAACGCAAACAACACACCCAACCCTCAAGCTCCCTAGAAAAGACTCTTCAACTTAAAACTGTCATGGAAACTATAAGCAGATAGATAGTTTAGAATGCTATTTTACCACAGCTATCTTACATATTGATTTTCCTTTTAGTTTAAACATCTTTGTGAAGAGTAATGTTAATGATTTCTATTTATCAGGTTTTACCTCTTTTTTCTATTTATGAACATGCACAGTTCCTCCACTTCATTACTCACAGGACTCTTGAGAATGTTTCTTATATAAGTAGGTCATCTATTTGCTATGAACCGTAAGCTCAGAGTATGTAATCACTAAGTACTCTGTGAAGCTGAGTGGAGTTATTTCTTCCCTGAATGAGCCACTCAGAAACACATGCATTTAAAATGGTGACTCCCACTTTAAAAAAAAGTAATACAAATAAAAAAATAATAAAGAAATACTATTTCAGTGAAAACCTTGGGGACCCACTAATTTTTCACACACACGTGTGGCGACAGGTAACCGTGAGAAGGTGGAAAATGCTATGTAGCTGAACTTTGGTGTTTGGCCTAGAATGAATGAACCATACTCTTCCTACCACTGCTGCAAAGTAGTGTAACTTCCTAAAGCTTCATTCATGGTTTTCTGACATTGCTTCTTAGGGGAAACATCCACTGAAAATGTCAACTAAAATTACCTCAAGAGGAAGGGCTATAAACCCCAAGATTAAAGGGAATCATCCCACAAATACTTCAAGTATGAGCCGTCTGTACAAAGCATTTGCATACAGCTTTTTGAGAGTGATTTTCACTACTAATTAATGTAATCTGACAAAATTAGAGGCACAGACACTTTGTAGGAAGTTCTTACAAAGGAGTGTCAAGAAAGTGCTGTGACCCTTTCTCTCTTACATAGGAAACAGCAGCTAGATGCTTGAGTTCCTTCGAAAAGTCGGATTTTTGATCACGGAGCCCATGTTACGTGATGGCTTGAATGACACACTGCTTATTGAGAAAGCTGTTACATTTCTAAAGCCCTGTGGCCCAGCTACTTGTATAGCTAATATATATCATTTCTTTTTTTGAGAGAGAGGTCAGCGACACAGCAACTCCTTGTTCATGGCAGTTACGACGTTTTACATCTGGTGATTAGTTTGGGTGAAGCAAATGGGACACAATCAGCACGCGCCATTGCAAAGCTGGAAAAGCGCAGACTCTGAAAGGATTAAGGTTCCTTTTAAATGATCAGTGGGAGAAGTTCAACCACTTTCAGTGCAGCCTGCAGTCCCGTCTGCATAACCAGGAGCAGATCCTCAGCTGGTGTAGGTTGTCACAGGACCATGGAAGACGCTTTACACCAGCCAAGCATCTGCTGCCAACAGTTTTCTAAAACTGCCCGCACTTCTACGTATGTGGTTGGGTTGGCTGTCGAGCAGGAGTGGATGGATTCCTTATGTTCCTGCTTCCACTTGGAGCAGGCACAATGTGATACGGGCTAGCTTCAGCATACGGAGGTGCAGTTGCTTCTGCTCTCGGTACAAAGTGAGAAGCGCTGCGGTGCTCATGGGTGGGAGAGGACTGTCTGGGATGAAGAATTCCACCACTTTGCTTATCAGAGCATGCTGTGCCCCTCCTGCGGGGAGGGAGGGAGAGATGCCAGGATCCACTCACCAAAGCCCAAAACCTGAGTTCCCTGGGGTCCCTCCCATTCCCTGCTCAAAGTCCTCCTGCAAAATGTAAAAAGGAGCCATGCTAATTCTTTTATTGCTGGTGCCAAGAGGAACAGAATGCAGCAAATCCAGCATCAAATGCAGGAGCTTTTCTCTGACACCTCATCTGCCATCGCTGAAAGCCAGAAAAAAATGACCAGCAGTCTCCAGAAAAAAAAAATGCACTTTCAATTAGTGCTTATGTTCCAACGCAAGAGCATCTCCTGAAATGCTCTCTATAGATTTCCCCATTCCAGAGTAAACATAGTAAGCCTACTCTAGCCAAATCTGTCTTTGATAAGAGAAGAAAGGCTACATTATTAATATTTGAAGTCAAGGAAGGATAAAAAAGGATGCTGGAAAAGTTAGACATCAATTATACTTATTCTTGCTCTACCCTAGAGTAAGCATACCCATTTCTTTCACTTCTACTGAGACACGATCAATAAAGCAAACAATATAGATTACTAGAATAGAGGGGAAAAAAAACAGAGAACATCATCATAGCTCTGAGTACAGCCACAGATTGCCAGTATTTTGCATAATGCAGGCAGTCCTGGTACCCGCTTTCCAGAAGGCTACAGCAGAACTGGAAAATTTTCTGAAAAAAGTGGCAGGAATGATGTAGGCACAAGACAAGTTCCACAAAAGGGATGAATAAATGGGCTGTGGTCTACAGCCTGAAATCGGTGTGACTAAGGGGAGTTACAGTGGTGGTCCCTAACGTCACTGGCGGCACACAGAAACAAAGAAGCCCCAGCAGCTCCCCATCCCCCCCACCGCAGGGCACCAGCAAAGCTCCCAGGGAGCAGGAGACAGCCCAGGCAAACAGAAGGAGGTGACTGATCACACAACAGGTCCATAGGCTGTGAGGAGTCCTTACCCCACAGTGGTGTGGAAACTACAGCCTTACACAGTCTGCAGGGTAAAATCAATACAGAGCTATTAACACAGAGAAGTTGGGGGCCAGGAGAATGTTACGGGCAAATTCCAAGATACGCTTATTCAATTTTTATACTCTTCACTAGATAACTGTTAAGTAGCTTCTGGTTTAGATAGGACGGTGGGCTATATGGACTCCTGCTTTGACCCACACCTGTGATTCCCTTAAGTGCTTTGACTTGAGACCACTCCCAAACAGCCCAGGTCCAGGAAAGTAACCGCAAAAATTCTTATTCTGATGGATTGGTTTGGTTTGGTTTACTTGGATTTGTGTGGTAGTGTTTGCTTTTTGGGAGGAAAAAAAAAAAACAAACAAACCAAAAAAAACAAAACAACTACACCTTTGCTCAGCAGCTGAAACCATGCTAAATTATTTTGTAGGATGGAGTAGCGATTTTAGAGGTTTAGCTCCACATTAAATGATGTCTATTAGAATGTTACCTACTTTCAGTATCCTGAAACATTTGAAGGTAACTCCCTTAAATATCTGTCCTCTGCATAAGAGAATGTAAATGTATATGTACGATAGTACATTTCAAGTCATTTCCATCAAGTTTTATGTCATTCTGTTACTCTCTGCAGGATCACCGTTAAGCGTCCTGAACAGGTAAAACCAGTGAGGTCTTTTAAATGTTAAGAATGACACAACAGCTTTTCAAATGGAGCGGTCCTCTCTCCACCAAGGGCATGAGGAGCGTTGTGGCACAGCCAGTTTTATTCTGGCACGAAGCGCACTTGTGCACAGCACCGACTCTTTTCTTGGAGCTGCAACCACTGACTGCGAGTCAGCCAGCAGCACAGCAGTGAACAGTCATCCTACCGAACAGCAGCAGATCACCAAAACGTCTGTATCGGCATGGAAACTGCTAGAGCAGCTGAGGACTTTGGGCTAGATCCTCTGCTTATGTGAGATGCGATAGTATGATCTGCTCACTGGAGTGCCTCTCCTTCACAGAGCTGAGAAGCTGACCCTTTCTTGTGGTTCCCATTGCAGCTTATTCGAGGCTGCAATGGATTCAAGGGCAAAAATTTGCAGGTGGTTTTTGGGGAAAAAAAAATTACATAGTAAAACCGCTACATTTTGATACCAGTGTGCTATATTTGTTTAAAATTTTCCAGCTGAAATTCCCATGATTAAAATTCCTATTATTATGATTTTCTGTCTTAGGAAAATAACTTTATTTATGCATAAGCAATTAGTACTGTACGAACTGGAGATTTAGACAACTTTGTGCTGAAAATATTTTCTCCCAGGTGTGTAAAACTTACCATGAGTTTTATTTCCACAGTAGAAATTTTTGTTAATTAAAAAAATGACTTGCAGAATCTGTATCAAAATATTGGAAAATGGTTGAGCAATCAAATTGTCTCAAGAAAAATAGATTTGCAGAAAATGTGGTATCTACATACCATTTTTTAAACCAAATACAACATAATTTAAAAAGAAGCAAGAAGAAATGTTAAAATAGCATGATATTATGCATTAAGCAGTCTAGAAAGTCTTCCTGGTACTCTACTAAACACAAAAGGAATCTTGCTTTACCCGTAAGTCACGGTTACTTTAAAGTTTTCTGTCAAAATGATTAGCTTTGAACTTAGATGGCTCCACAACATCCAGTATCAACACATTATTCTCTTTGCCATAAAATATTCAGAGGAATGCTTTTCCACTAGAACTGCACCTTCTCTTGAGTCCTTCGTGATCTGAAACCTGTGTGAACTGAAAGTTTGGTACCATTTTCATCTGCTTCAAAATGACCCCAGAAGGCAGCGAAGCCATTTGCTGGACTCTACCATGATAAATTTGATGCAGAAGCAAAGGGAACTTTATACCACCTTGGTTGCTGGGATTTATCTAGGGAATAATTCAACTAGTCAAGCTGTGGCCAGGGGGTAATGTTCCCAAGCCTGTCTCACATTAAACCATCACAGCCTGAAACTGCAAAACAACAAACGAAACCAGCTATGATGTGCAGCAGCTCCTTGTTACAGAACCATGCTGAGGCCTGGGATTGCCTCAAATGTGTGCAACATCTTTCTTATACGTAGCTGGGTTTTAACAGATAGCTAGCCCCTGAGTAGCTTGCTCATACTCACATCTGGACAGGAACATTTGCTGAGTAAGGGCTACTCAGAATGAGCAAGATTTTTACAGTCTCACTTTTAGACTCAAAACATGTTGATGATAAAGATTGGGTTCTGCTCGAAAGAGCTTGCATCGTGCGTATGTGCTGGGCAAAGGTAATTTTTATTGAACATAAAACGAACAGTGCTATATCAGTAGAAAATAACAGATATTATCTACTTCTATGCCAAAATCCTTTCAGTGGAGAACTGGCTCATCAAGAAACCAGTTATTCCAGCAAAGCTGATCTTGGTCTGTTCTCATGTGTTTTAGAGAGAAACCTGAAGAATTCTTCTAACTTGTGCCAGTTACTGGAAATACCACACTGGACCAGCCACTTCTCTTGTCTGCGCTTCAAAAACCTACACTCGGTGCCGTGTGGAGAGGGAGCAAGGGATGGCAGAGCCAGTCCACCACTTTGATGCCAACTAGACATCTGCAGGTCCGTTCCTCTGACTGCTTTCCACAGCCTGAGCAGGACAGAGTGCCCAGGAGGGAGGGAAAAAAAAAAGCTATCCCAATATGTGAGAACTTACTCTAAATGTTAACACTTCTGCAGTTATTTGTGTTCATTTTCTTCTTGTTTAAAAAACACCGAATGAAAATCTACCATTACTGCAGATGGTGGAAATACATAGAAAAAACAGAAAGGCTCATATATTGATAACAGTCCTCCCCTCGGTACTGAGTGTTTTGTGGCTCCAGAGACAGGAATAAGAGGGATGGGTACCTGAAAATATTTAATCTGAGAGCAGGATTGCATTAGCTTGCAACAACAAAGATTGCTATCACTGCTAACAAAGCAATACGTATAATCTCTCTCTTTAAAACTCATTATTTAATGAAAAAAACTACCTGCTTCAGATTGACAATAAAGCAACATGATACAAGGAAGACCATAGAAAAGGGGGGTAGGAAAAAATCACTCATCCCTGTTCAAAGAAACCATATGTTCACAAGAGTGGAAGACTGCATCTTGCACCGTAATCATAAGGGAGGAAGATCCTTGAGAAAGAAATCAACTTAATCTTCATTTAAAAACAAACCCCGCTTTCAATACCTTCGTGTATCGATAAAATAGTTCTCAAGGCTGAACTGAAGCACACAACGAGAGTCTCGTTGGGACAGATTACTTGGCATGCTTTAGCTCTCATGTTTTCATCTACCAACAGATAAAAGCCTGTTTAGATCCCAGTTGAGCCAACTGGGTTTAGCCACAAATTTGATGGTATTGTCCCAGTAACAATACCTCACCAAGGCTGCAAGTCCAACCTCTTCCACTGTCGCTGTTCTACCTGATTTAAAATTAAGCCTCAAATACCGATGAGTGTTTCCTACTAAGTGCAGTGAAATTTCACTTTACTTTTTCCCCCCAACCACAATAAATGTAGACTGACTGAACAATATTAACATGAGTTTAAAAGAAATCAATTTTAAAAGTTACTTAAAATCACTGAAGCATTCACAAATGCTTGAGCAAAATATTTTCACATACATGAATGCCTGAAGATTAAATCAACTCTTCAGCCAAAGAGAAAATAAAAGGGAATAAAACCCCCAAAATCAGTTTTTAAATAAAAGTCAAAACCTAACACCTGAATTTTCTGTCTTAGGGCATTTTTTTTTTTAATTAAAAAAAGCACATTAGTCTTTACTAAGGGAAAAAACCCCCTATCTTTGAAGTCAGATTAAAGAGGTTGATCAAATGTGAAAGATTTTTCTTTTCTTTTCTTTTTTCTTTTTTTTTTTTTTTCCCAGGGTTGGAAAGCTACATCAATTTTTTTATTTTGTTCTTCCTATTATCCACCAGATCCTCCTTTCACCTTCTTTTCTAGTTCAGCTAGTACTGAAAAATACCAAGCATTTTTCTAGGGATTCTTGCACAACAAATACTTAAATCAGTTTTAAAAATTAAGAGGTTTTTTTAGCATATTATTATTTGTACTTGCATAATTTTTAATGTTTGAAAAATCAGTATTTCATTAAGTGTTATGTAAGTATCGTAAGTATTTTCAGCACAGTACATGGTTTGCCATTTAATATTTTGGCACAGCTAATCTTGATGAAGTAATTCAATTAATTAGCTTGATGAATCAGCTGGACCTACGATTTCTATCTGTAATCAGCCAGTTAACCTGTGAGAAAAACAAAATAATTTGAAGGTTCTTAAGTCTGAACTGATGTCACGTCTCTAACGGCAACCAAACAAGACTGTATTAAGTAGAGGTGTTAAACTCATTAAGAAAAAAACCAACAAACCAAAACACCAAAACCCAAACAAAACCCACAACAAACTTCCTAGAGGAACAGAGGCTGCATAATCTTCTTTTAGTTCTCAGCATCTTGCTATGCTAAATGTGAGATATACAGTATAGTGGTTTAATAGATACAGACTTGCAATTAACAGTAATCCACGTTATCAGGAGCTGACTGCCTGGGAAGGAGCTGCTTGGGATGTTCCGGGGATTGTCAATGGCAGCGATGTTACCTGCACTCCCTCTCTCTCATACGATCTATGGGAAGGAGAAGGTAGATGTGGGCAGCACTGGATGTGCCATATTCCCCAAAGATGACATTCAGTTTCCTTCCTAAATGCGAAAGGAAGGAAACATGATACCAACAAACTGCAAAACAGACGAGTGACTCAAACAAAGCAAGATTAACTGGAAAAACAAACCCCAAGCCATTAACAAGCCACCCATTTTATTGACTAGCCGTCTTCCTTAGGCTTGCTCAGCGTTTCACATGAACGTCTATCTGCCTGTCCCACTTCGGTGCCCTCCCAACACAGGATCAGGTTGGACCACACGGTTGGGACTGGGGAAGAATTAGGTTCCCTGCCAGCCTCTGAATCTCTCCTCTGATGTTCTCATTTGTGTTGAGGATCAGGTTACCCCACATATAGACATACATACGTATTTATAGCTTCTGCTGATACTAGTGACAGCATGTCACAGTGATGGTCAAATGAGGGCAATACTATGACTCTTGTAGTGAGAAGTAATAAGCTATTCAAGCAACTAACATGTCCTAAGAAAAACAAAGAACTCCCAACAAAGAAGGATGGGATTCCCTTTGGATAGGCCCACATCAGCGTGGTTTTTTTTCAGAACAGGAGGACACTTTTGAAGTAAATTGCCCAATGGTCTGCCCATAGCATTTTCTTGCGTTACCTCGTGGAGTGATCTGGATGCATGCAAACTGGGTCTCCTGCAAATGAAACCAGACCAGAGAGTCTGTACCAGGACCACACCTGATAAGCTCCCACCATGAACAGGGAACCAAAGCTCAAACCTATAAGCAGGTGGCACTTCCATCACATCCTCCAGCATGGAGCAACTTCACCTGCACCTGCAGGCGGCTCTCCAAGCACTTAGCACTGAAGTGACGTGCCTCTCCTGCTCTACCATGTTAGGACGCTATGCAATGTCCCAGCCGTATAGTTCTGCTCACGTGAGAGGGATTGAAGGCTTCTCTGATGGGAGAATAACCAAGCTGCAGTGTCAGGACCACCGTGACCTGGTGACAGCTGCCACATACCAAAGGGTGGCAACCAGTACTCAATGAAATTTAAGATCAGGAACAACCACCAGACCTCAGGGGCAGCGTAGCAGATGCATCCCACGTGAGTTCAGGTGGGAACACATTTCTGTGTCTGCGTCTGACTGATTGTCTGCAATGCCAGCCTAGGGACTGTCATGCACAAATGCCCGCGGGAGAGCCTGGAGGCTGTGAGCTGCAGGAGAATTTTTCTGCATAGCATCTGGCAGCAGCCTCAGAAACCACCTTGCCATTCACAACCCTGTATGAGTTCCTAGCTCCATCCTGGAGACTGAGCAAGCAGTGCCTGCAGTCCACCACGCTAAGTGCAGCTCTCGCTGCCCTTCACCTCCCTCCTGCACCGGTCAAAGTGGAAAGCAAACAAGCCCTTGGCCAAGGCTAGACCTTGGATAGCCTTTGTGTGTGCCTTTTTTTTTTTTTTCTTCTTGAGTTTTATCAGCCATAAAAAGAAGCATTAAGGGGATAATACTAAGTGAAAAGTAGCTCCCTTTCATTGTCAATAAAAAAGAAATGAAACAATTTCTGAAGAGTACTAGAAAAATCAAACCCTAATATCTGAAGTACCTGGACACCATAAAGGTAAGTGTCAAGGACCATCCATAAACATATTTAGCCTAGAGAAAGTATTCATTGCAAGTTTTTTCTCCTTTTCAGCCATCAGATAAAGCTAATAATTGTGGAGGCACAAAAATAAACTTGAGATATTTTTCACTTGTCAGGAGATCGTAATTCACAGGCTTTGGGCACACAACTTAATAAACAAATGGTGGCAGGACAAATATTGTCAGTTCTGCCACTTCTTCTGGGGGGTGGGGAATCATCTGGAGTGGGGAAAAAAAAATAAAGCTGTCAGAGATTCCGTGCAGCTGGGAAAGCTGCTGAAGTTTGTTAAAAGCCCTTATAGTCCTGTTCCCTAGACAAATCAGAAAGCAGTATTAATAGCAGCTCAGGAGGTAGCACTTGTGACGGTCATTCACCCAGGCACAAGATCCTCTGCTAAGATAAGGCTGAGAAGAACTGATATAACCAAAATAAAGGATGGTTATCGTCACATCCACAATGCACAAATAAAGGGACTTCTCTTCCCTTTCTTTGTTGATACGAAGGGGGCAAGTCTGCATCTCGTTTCAAGGGACACGGTTCCACCTGCCTCCCCTAGAGCCACACTGATTTACCACCAGCGGAGCAGCAAGTCATGTAAAGCGTTTTCCAGCCAAACCACCTAGCCAGGGAATGGGTCTGCGAGGCTCACAGCTTAGTTCTGGCCCTAGCAATGTCTTTTGCACACAGCTGAACAGTGACTTGAAGGCAAAATGAGCTTGTTCTGTCACCCTCATTTCAAACCCTGTCCTGTCAGTCCAGGGAAAGGGATTTCCATATGCAGAAGACCTGATCATAAGTCTAGAAACTGTTCTTTATAAGCGCTTTTCTCCCCTGAGAGAGGAGGGAAGAGAGATTATATCACTTCTCCCTTATTCCAAACCCCAGAATGGCTTGTCCGACTCAGTGTTTGTTTCCTGACTCCACAGGCAACAGGCAATAATAAGCTTTTAAGGTGCAAATACCTCTAGGAAACATGTGAAGCACAACAACTCACACAACTATCCGGAGGATGGAAAGGCTCACAAATAGGCTTTCAGCTTCATGGGTGCAACGCTATTAACAGACCACAGGGATAAAAGATTGACCTCGTTGTGAGGACGGCCCGTAGAAGATCTGCCAGGTGAAGTTCTGCCTTGGCCTTCAGAAACAGTAAAAGATTCAGCTGGTCAGTACCTTGTACAAACCCAAGTATGTCAACTGTTAATTGTGGTCCACTGCTACAGTGTAAGTAAATGAACAATCTCCTCTTGTTAGAAGACCTAACAAATCTTCCATTTTAGCTGTTAAGATAACCAATTTTGTGAATACTACCTCGTCAACACTGAGGGTGCTGAACTGAAAAACGCGTAATTAATGACTTGCCTTGCAACAATATTGCCACACTGATACAGAGATTAGACAAAACACAGCATGCTCAAAAATAAGAATGCGAAAGCTGAAGACCCACAAAACTGACTGAAACCCCAACTGTGAGAACACAGCTGGCGAAGGAATAAAAATACAGAAGAGGACATCGCTCATCTGCCGCTTTGTTCAGATCCTCCAGCCAGACGTGGGCATCCTTGCGCAGCCAGACACGAACCCCCAAAAATTGGCTGGACATGACAGAAACCTGTGGAGCTGCCTCGCCAGTGCTCAGCAGACTGGGATTCGGGGCTTTATAGAACCAGCAGCTGGAACCATCTGTGACTGTCCTACTACTTCCAATTTCTGTCGAAAGCAAGCCCCAGGGAGACTGGAAGGGAAAGTCACTCATACATTCTCAGGTGTTAGAACTGCATTGGCACTGAAAATGATTGTCCACCCTCTAATGTTGCTTCCTTGGTTGCGAAGCCCCGATGTTCATAACAAACCCTAGGTTTCAGATTTCTAGGGTGCATCTATCTCTCCCAGATAACACAAACATCAGCAGTTAAACTACTTGAAACCAACTATAAAGCCTAAACCCACTGACTTTGCTGTGTGCCGAATACACTGTGGAATGTGACAGCTAATCTCTCAAAACAGAAGTTCTTTTGACATTTGCAGTCATATCTAACGTACAATAATATTTCAGTAAACTCAACTGATTTTTTTTTTTTTAAATGTATAATTCCATAGATGTCAGTGAAGTTTCACAAAGATGAATTCCAGCTGGTGTACGGAGCAGAAAAAAATAAAGTCATAATAGAAAGGGCAACAAAGTCTGAAGGTATCCTGCCAGTGAACTAGCTGAATAAGAGTGGAAAAAAAACTTTACCAGAAACTCAGGCTAGCCTCATTATTAGGCAGATTCATTCTGATCTGCAGAACAAAACACTATTCCAGTGCATAGAAAAAAATGATTTAGTGCTTTTCTGCAATTTACAGGTTTATAAAAGAGCTACATTCTGGGATTTGGATGAGTCCAAGGGCACAGCATTGATTTGCTTATAATATAAGATGAGTATTCTGCCAGTAAATCTTTCTTGTCTATCATACAAAGCCTTGTGCAGAGATCTTTTGCAGACTCATTCTTAATAGTTAAGAACACAACAATACTTTTGGAACTGAAGGTGAGTCAAAAGAAATTTCATTCCTACAGCAATCCACAGAAGTTGTTAGAAGAGACAGATGCTACTTCAAAAAATTTTATTCTACAGGGTTTGGCAGACATGAGCTTGAACTAATAACCAGTTAGCACCAGAGGAAAAGAAAACCAGGGGAATAATAAATAAATAAATAAATAAATAAAGGACTCTTAGTTTGTTATCTTTTCAAAACTTGAGGAAAAGCCTGTGAGATATTTTTTATTTCATAGTGCCAACCGCATGCACTGAAACATCACAAGATGAAAAGAGAAACAACTTCCATTTATCTTAATAGCAAAGATTTTTATTATAACAAAATGAAGGAACCTGCATTCAATGTAATCAATTTTGAAACTGGAAGCTAAAGGAAAGCATCACAGAGGAAAGAAGGTGCTTGAGGATAAGGCATTAAGGACCTGACACCTCAGTTAATTAAAACCTTGCCTGAGTAACGAGTGCAGTACCAAGACCTCATTAGTCCCAGTTTCATTCAGGTAGGCGATCACCGTGACAGGGCCATCAGAATCTCTTTCCTCTTTGGCACTTTGAAGCTTAAGGCCAGCGATATGAGAGGCCAAGAAAAGATTTGCGTTTCGCCGAATTACGTCTCCCATCGTGAGGGTGCGAGCAGCGGCGCTGTACAGCCGCGGTGCCGTACGGCAGCGCCCACTGCGAACACCCCATGCTGCCCAGAGGGGCGATGCTGCTCGCTGCCCTGCCTCTCCTGGGCAAGACACAAAGGATGGCACGGAAGCCAAATAACCTGTTCTGCCTTTTTTTTCTTTTCCCCTCAGCATATTTACAGTAAGAGCGTTTAAGAACTGAAGAATGAACATTTCAATAAGAGCATGCATTTTCACTACCCAAAGAGTTGAACTTAGATCTCTTGGTACACCTTAAGCCTAACACTACATGTCATCAGTTAAATTCAGTCTCCTTCAAGATTTATAACTATTCTTCCGGATTTGAGCCATTTCCCCCACACCCCCAGCCCACTTGAACAGGAAACCTCTATCCCCGTGCCAGCTGAACAGCCTTTCTTCCACAAAAGCATCCTAAGGAAACTGGTTAACATGTCAGTAGATGGGACCTTTGAATTTTAAACATTTACATGGGTTGACCCCAACAGTACAAGCACAGAAAGTCCAGTTTCCATGTCATCGTTTGCTCTTTTCTTCAAGATCTCTTGCAGCAGCAGATACCAGCCAGTAATAACTGATGCTGCTACTCTAATTGCAGGGAATACAGATCAAATTAAAAAGGTTTATCAGGAGTACACACACAAAACCAGATATATAGAATTTCTGCCAATTTTTGCATCTGAGGAACCGCTGTGGTTTTTGCAAACAAATCTGCCTCTGGACAAACTTGTCTTCCAAGATTGCAGTCCAGATCACTCCCTGTTTTGTTTCATACACTGTCAGCTGGTAAAGGTGGAAAATAGTCTTTTTCTAAAGCATTAATGTTTTGATGGTATGAGGCATTCGGGGGGCTTGGGGCCGTTTCAGTTCCATTTTTCTGATGATATTTGAAGTGATAATTGATTAAACCTCACTTCTTTTTACAGGTGTCAGGGAGGTGGAGAGTCATTGAGTGGCAAGAACACTGTACAGAAAAAAAAAGTTACACAGAAAACCTACAGAACAGCAGCACTTCAAGACGCTTTATATTACAGAATAAAAAAATGTGAAACTGTTTCAACTAGAGTATAATTCAACATTTTTCTGTTGATTCAGTAGCATATAGGTTCACTTCATTTTGCTATTTATAAATAGCTTTCATAATTACAGATATTGGCATAGCTATCAAAGGCCATACAATAACAAAAAGATTGTTAAATTCATAAACTTAGACATTGGCCCCTTTTTTATACTTAACTTTCCTACATTAGCTGGTTTATGGCCTGAAATATCCAAGAAGATCCAGAAATGAACAACCACAACAAAAAAGATAAAAGTAACATAAAACTGGAAAACAGTGATGAGCAGCATTCCTAACATGTAGCTCGATTTCCATCCACAAACCTGTCTAAGATGTTGAGCTGAAGGGTACTCAGATTTAAAAGTCTGAATGGCAGGCTGATAGCACGTAGGGGTATGAGGAAGGAAAATGCTGCATATTTTCATTGCACCAAGCCTTAAAATTACTAAAACAAAAATTCTTGTGACACAACTAAAATACTACAAATTAATGCCATCAGTGCTTTTTTGAACCAAAATATCATCTATTATTTTTTTTCCTGAACTGTAAAAACAGGAAGACCAATATCCAAGAAGCATATTTGACTACTTACAATCATGAACAAGAAAGAAAATGTCATCCACACTGGATCTCACCTGGAACCAGCTCATGCTAGGACTGGGAGTCCTCAAACCCACCAAATGAAAAGCCTTGCTTTCATAGGAGTAACGTGCCAAAATTGAAACAAAGAAAGTCTATTTTGTACTACTCAAGACTATGCCCTTTGTAAGTCAGTAACGAGATGACAAGAAACTATGGGAAGTGAGCCCAGTGGCACTGAATTTGGCAGAATTTAAGCCAATGACAAAAACCTTTGGTTTATTACATGTACTTAAATTAATGTTCCTCAGACTGGAAAATACATGTGGATATTGTGCAGGATTTGCAGCTGCACTAACATCAAGGATTCTTTCCAAATTCCCTGATTTTCCCACTACGGGTAGAGAAGACCACCCAGCCTTTTTGTAGTTAATACTTCTAAAACTTAAGTTAAAAAAACAGTTTTCCTTAGGTTTTCAATGACACAGAATCAAGATACATCAAAAGGCAACTCTGTACGTGAAATTCTAAGCCTAGCCTTTTCATAGTATATAATAATTCCAATTTTTTTGGCTGCTATATTACGATATAGGACAGTACATGATATCCATAATGTCAATTGGCATCTGTGTTTCAGAGCAAGCAGTTAATCAGGTAACTGCTTTTGAAAACTTCCTACTTTATTAATGTACTTACATCACAACATTTAGATGTTAAACTGCTTCTGCTTAAACTTAGACAATATGATAGTGCTTATACAAACACATAAATATAAAGAGAACTAAAGGAATAATTAAACTTCACTGCTAATTAAACACTAATTCCTTTGCACGGACCTGGCTCTTTCAGGAGTTTGAGTTTCAGTTTGAGTGATATGCAAAATATATTGATTATAGCCAAATGCTTAACTAGTATTTCAATTTGTCACTGTGCTTGCTCCAACAGGCGGGCCACAGTGAGAACGGACCCAGTTAACTCGGTTTCTGGGTTAACAGTATCAGTGAATCAGAAAGATTACTTAATAAAGAGTTCTCCACAGTAATACAGGGAGGCAATGACCCTTAAAAGAAAGTAATGATTGAGAATTGGCCAAAAAAATAGCTTCAATAGAAACTTTCTTTATCAGAAATGACTATCTGAACAATCTTGAAGGAAATTATTTTTAACGCTATAAAAAGAAACCATGTAAATGGGCAAAACAACCCTTTCTCACAATTTCAGAATGGAAAAAAAAATTGCCTCTTTCAGAATTACTTTGTTTAAAACTCTGGTCTATTAAATAGTTATAATAAAAATTGAAACATTTCAACTGACTAAAAATCATAAAAGCCATTATAGGTTGGCTTTTTAATCAAGGTTAGGGTTAAAAATGTGAAATATCAACATTCCAAACAGCGGAAAGTCTACTGTTAACTGGTTCTGCTTGGAGCTGCCCCTTTAGCTCCAGGGCTGTGTCTTGACCCAACGTTCCCTGTTTCCCAAGGTGCAAAAAAAGGCAAAATCTGGTCTGGCTTCTTGCTAAGGGGGGTGTTACCGAGAAGAGAAAACCGAAGAGCTGAGCAGGACTAGGGGACAATGGACCGAGCATCCCTGGCTGTTGTTGACACACTGCTTAGGGTGGAGAAATAGACTTGGATTGGGTTTTAAATCCCAGGTTCTTCCCAGAACATGCTTGGGTCAATGTTTCATAGCTGATGGGAAAGGTAAAGCTCCTTGCACCCTTCCGCAAAGCTCATGTACAGAAGCTTCATAAGACATGCAGGTTGCCCCCTGCTCACATCACAGAACATGCCACAAAACCACCACCTTAAACACTTTTTCCTCATAATTAACCACCCTCCCTCCGTTCGGTTGTAGTAAATACCAAACACCGAAAGACAGCAACACTATCGGCAGGCAGGTCCATCCAGCAAAGAGTCAGGTACTTTGGTCAAAAAGTGCAATTACTATGGGAGGAATTACATCTGGGAGAGGGAGGAGACACTTCTGGTAAAAAGCTTTTCCTTTTGCTTCTTCTCAAGAACAGATATGAAGTGCCAACTAGCACATGACGTGGAAAAATTCGAAGTCTTGATAGAAACAGCCTGAGGGGTCTGTGTGAATCACACCCTGCCCATTACTTCCATGACATCTAACTGGTGGCCATGGAGGAAAGCAGCGTAGGCTTATAAAACTGAGCCACCTGGAGTGAAACCGATGGAAAATTAATACCTGCAAGGAACCCAGCCATGGAGAGATGAGGAAGGCGTCAGACTGGCTCCCCAACCTGCTCTGCCCACAGTGTCCCAGGGTGGCCAGCACCACCAGAGGAGAGCTGGACAACACAGCTATAGCGCTGGTGCAAGCAGCATAGCTTTTAGGGAAAAAAAAAACCAACCCAAAAAACAAAAAACAACGGTAGGGGGGAAGTGTTTCTGATCAGAATGGCATAATATTGCAGTCACATTGAGGCAGTGGAAGTGACTGTGCAAGGAAGAGAAGAACAATCAGGGTAAATTAGACTTTAAATCTACTGTGGCTAATAATCTAGGAAGAGAGGAAAATGCTGGGACAATGGAAATACAGGAAAGTACTTTAGTCTGTTGAATACCACCAGAAGACAACTACTGGCAATTGCTGCATTACGGCTTGCTTTAAAGTAGATAACATTGCTTTTTAATTAGAATAAGTAGGTAATATTAATTGCCATCACCAAAGCAGATGCTATAGACAGAAAACGACATAAACATGTGGGGAACAACTGAGCAATACAAGAGCCCAAATGCTTCAAAATGATGGAAGCCCAGCTCAGCTGTCTCTTGAGGTTTTCTGGCTTAGATGATCTGACTGAAGCTCTTCTCAAATAAGTGGGTTTTGATCTGTCCAGATGATTCTTATTTTGGGCCTCAATAGCTTGGCTTCCTTATCGTCAGCAAAACAATGGAGTTAAAACTCATCTTCGAAATTTGCTTGTATTTAGAGCCAATTCAAGTATAAAATATGAGGATATTATACACAACAGTCCTTCTTAAGATTACTGAATGAAACAAGAAAGTGGGGTTTTTGTGTGCTGTGGGAGAACAACACAAAATAAACTCAATTTAAAATTCCACCACAAGGGAGGAATAGGTAAGCATAAAAAGCCAGAGCGATTCATATTTATAAAAGCCTAGTGTAATAAAGAAGCATTAATAAGCCTTTCTTCTTCCTTTAGCACCCACAGCATGACACTGTTCTTTAAATGAGGAGCTCTCTGCAAGGGGCATATCTCAGCTGTAACTAAATCCAAGGAGGAGGTCAGTTACCAGGAGACAATGGCATCCATTTGCAGCATTTTTTTTTAAAAAAGATTACTAGAAGCTTTTTTGGTGTCATCTAATTATCAGACAGTTATTCTGAATTCAAAACATGCAAGACCATGCAGAAAGGGTTTCACTCAGGAATCCAGTGTGAGTAAAGCATCTAAAAAAGAAAACGTTTTTGCTCTTTCTTAGCAGCTCAGTAAACATCATTTGGAATTTTCCATTTGCTTCTTGCATACTCAACATTCATGATCTCTCATCATTCATCTCGATTTGTTCATGTCTACTTAACAATCGTCATCCAACATTGTTCAGCTTCGTTTGCATCTCATCTGCTTGACAGTCATTATCTGACATTACCATCTTCATTTGCTTGGCAATATTTCCCTGATATTCTTGTTCAAGGATTCATCAGTGCTTTGAATTTCCCATTTTTTCAGTGTGTCAATATCCCTATGTATGAGCACCAAAAGTAACCACTTTTATTGTTCTGACACATTTCGAAAACTGGTTTGCAGTTCCAGTAAATCTCATGGAAAGCACTGCCTTTTCCCCCGGTTTCAGTGATGAATACTAAGTATTTCCCATTTTTACTTCACAAGGAAAAAAATTACATCTCTCTATTATTTATTTATATGTATAAATATGTATATATACACACACAAATATATAAAGAAAAATATAACACCATAATTTCCAGGATAAACAACAAATAAATAGTGCATTCTCTTGACCTTCAGCCTTCAGAGTAGAGAAGCTGTCAACCAACAATACCGTATTTAGAATTACAACACATTTAGGCTTTTCTTAAGCTGAAGAGGAATATAGTTCATAATTCATTATGCCCTGCTGCCTCAGTATTTTTTGGGGAACAAAAGACTAAATAAATAGTCCATAATAAATACATCAGCAAACAGGGCATCTCCCTTATTCCTGAATTTTCTTCAAGTGCCTCACATTTTTGGTACTAACTTCTTTGAAAGTACTCAGATTTTAATCCGAACATAACAACAAGATTCTTGCATGTTTGTAAGTCCTCGGTCAAGGTAACCTGAATCTACTCAGTGAAAAAAATAACCTGTTTATGCCATGCAGAGCGCAGCACCTCGATCCTGATATCTGATGTACATCTAAAAATAAATGGACAAGTTTTCAATACTCGTTATAATACGTTTCTATGAATAGTCTGCAAATTAATTTGTTCACTAACATATCTGCAGAAGGTGACCATCGAAGGCAAATAAATAATTCATACAATGTGAAAAAAGTTATTATTACTGTTTCGTGAACTGCTCCAAACAGCACAACTCTGTCTTGCGTCAAGGTACCCATTACAGTTGGCATCATTTATTCTGGCCAAAGACCTGGTCAAAGGCTCCAGACGTTGCATCTCAAGGTTTCCTGAGGTCACTCAGCGTACTTAACTGGAGATAAACTGCAGAACAGGACACCGTTAGGACCTCCTTACATATGACCGCTGCTGCTGGTAGGTATTTACCTTCATCTCACATACACAAGGTTGTCGTCATAAGAATGAGATTAGCTGCAAAATCACTCCTTTTCCAGCCAAGTGACACCAACCTTCAAGCAAAGACGGGTTAAATACAGGCCTCCCCCCTTGCATTACCTTCCTCTCCCTCCTCCTTGCATACAGATTTCTTGCTGGCCTTTTGCGAAGGTGCGCAATGAGCTTGTGCACCCCCTCGCTCTCCTGTTTCCCCCTCCACACGCAGGTTTCAAACCCCTGTGATCCCCTTTCCACATCCCACTGCAGCCTGGGCTACAGAAAACTCTTCTTTCACCAACTATTTTTGCAGCTCTGCCATTATAACACCCCCTCCAGGGTATCTAATGTACAGTAAGTGTGTTGTGAAGCAAGCAAAATGGGTTTTTTTCCCACTTCTCGCTGGTAAACCAAGATGAAACATCAGTCCCAGCCCTGTTTAGTGTGCATTTCCCCAGTTCTTGTTCCTAATCCTTTACGGAAATTGGGTCTGTGGCCATAAACAGCCCAGCACAGACCTATGGAAGGTAAATAAGATACCGTTCAGGATACTGCAGCCTAAACTATATCGCATTTTCAAATTTCTCATTTAAATTCAGCTTAGTCCCTTTTCTTTCAATTATGCCAATGACACATACAAGCTGGCCCAATAATATATATTAATTCATCACAGATTAGTGTAAAAACTATATTTTGTATAAAGCTTTAAAAAAATAATTTCACTAGTATATAATTTTGTGACCCTCTCATGCCCCCCAGCTGTCACAGTATAACATTCCCAACAGTATCAAAATCAACTCTGGTGAACATGTATTTATAATTCTCTAGGGAAGACTGGTTTTAAATAAGAGTAGTCCTCTGCCTCCTACAAAGTCAAGTTTCTTAAGCTAGCACAAGCTGGCCCACAAGAAAGGAGGCACAAGAGTCTCCTGGCATAGTCTCAAATAACTGTATTTTTATGAGCATAGAAAACTTATTAATTCAAAGGATTTAATAAAGATTCATTGATTTCAAGAACTTGAAAGGAAGGTGTTTGGGTTTTTTTTTTTAAAAATAAATTGGATGAATGGCATGGCCAGTTCTGAGCAGATTAATCATCTGCTTCCTTTAGTTCTGACCAGAAAGGGGGGGAAGGAGGTATTTTTATGCCAGAAGTAGAAGTAAATTGTTCTGTCTGTTTTGGTTTTTTTTTTTTCCTTTACCTGAATACAGGGAGAGAAAATATGCATTGTGACATTGTTCAGCCTTATCCTTCCATCTTCATTCAATTTTCTATCATTAGCTATCCTCATCTTACTGAAATTCACGCATTTCTGCTAGATGGGGATTCATTATAGAAGTTTCAAGACAGTTATCAAAGAACATATGACTCACTACAGTATTTGAAAGGTGATAAAGAGCTTTAGGAAACACATAACAAAAACTTTCTACTGGCAAGGTCTGTTACCATGTGAAATAATCTTCCATGATAGGCAGTGGAAACCTCATTATTTGAGATGTTCAAAAGAAGGCGAGCACAAGCACTAGAAAATACAGTATATTAAATAACACTTCAATATTAAGAGTGGGTTTGACCAGGCAACCTTGGGGGATCCTCCCCTTACCTGGCTTGTAATACGTAACTGTTTAGGAGACAAAAATGCAATTAAAAAAAGTAGAGGTAATTTGCGAAGTATTCAGATTGCATGTGAGGCTACAGTGGTTTTACATCTATACATATACACACATGCACATATATACAAGCATATATGTAGAAGGAATTAGTCACGGAGCTCCCTGTGGAGCTTAGGGAAATCCTATAGCTAGGTCAGCAGACGTGTTCTACAAATGTAGCATCACCAGCTACTGTATGTTTAAAAAGGGGTTTCAAATACTTAACTTCCTTCTAAACCCACCTTCCCAAATGTGGGCAGCCACTATATTTTGTTTTATGGGTTTTTCAAATGTGTTAGAAACACGTACAAAATGGATAATTTCATGTGTATCTGTAAATTATCCCATGGGGAGCCACAAGCAGCACACACAGTTTGCTAATTTGTGCAGGACAGGATAGGTATTTAGTGTGTGCAAAAAGGGTACGAGTTTTGATTCTTGAATTAATTTATCAGTAATTAGAAAGCATCTCTGCCTCATGTGAATTGAATCAAAGAGCTCATGGATCACAAGTGCCTCAGTGGATGAGGACAATTCTGTCTAAGAGGGATTCAGGATTCATCTTTTTTCTTAAATCAGTCTTATTTCAAACCAATGAACTTTGCATTTCAATTCAAACACTTCTGTGTTGGGTTGTTTTGTTTTGGTTTTTTTTTTAGATTTTTCGATTAGAGTTCAACTATTTACAAATAATTTCTAGAACAGCAACAAAAAACCCCACCCATATGCAGCTGCATAGGAAATGTCTTCCTCAAATCCCGCACAAAAATCCCATCCGAGATGGTTTCCATTTCTTCTGATGCTTTAGCACTTATTTTTCAAACCGCTATCTCCAAGGAAATGATACGGCACGGAGAGCTTTCCAAAAAGCTGAGCTTCAGATGGAAGCCAACAGAGCTGCAGGTGCTGTTCACCTCCTCCCACTGGGAAATTGTTAATCCAAGCTGAACTCCTTTCTAGCTCAACACCTCCCACAGGGAAATGCGAGATTTCTCCCCCCCCCTCAAGCCTGCCTGCATATAAATCCATAGCAAGGGCAGCCTGCGTGATCTCCCAAGTGCCAGCACTATTTCTGGACTGCGAGGGCTCCTCGGAAGGCTCTTGACCTGACAAGCTGGGTTTGGCGCACACCAGTCCCCTCTTAGAGCCGGGTTTGGGGCTGGTGTGGGTCAGGTCTCCACCGCAGGACTTGTGCTGACAGCTGCACCCTAACGTTCACCACGTACTGCTGCATTCAGGCAAATCGCGTCTCGTCGCACATCATTCCTACACTCGGCTAGAGAGCAATTCTTCCAGCTCTCGGCTGCTGCTTTGACACAGAATTCAAGCAGTTTAAGCAAAAGTCTCGTGCCCAGAGGATTCCCAAAATCTGAGGGACTGTTTAAGTTGCGTTGCAGGATGAGTGCCCATGTAACGAACAGCCATCCTGCTCTGCTCTTCGGTAGCAGAAATAAGGGTACAGGGAAGGGAGAGAGGACTGGATGCTTTTCACAAATTGCTGGAGTTTCACTCAACCCTTAGAAAGGCAGGTAAAGGGTGGCTTTTCAGCTCTTTGTATATCTCTGTGGTTGATACGGGGCAAAATTTAGTATCTGCTGCAGCAATATTCATCGTTGGGTCAGTTCTGTTTTAAATAATTATCTTTGGTTATACTGAGGTAGGGGTTTGGTGAACAGGTCCAGTATTTCAACTGAATCCTTGATTTTTTTTGTTGCAATTTTATTATTCCCACTCCAACGGAAGGGTCTGTTGAGGGAGCCCCTGTAGTGGATTTTTTTTACAATCTGTGTTTTAATGGCCTCATGCAGCGCTACCGCGCCTGGTGAAAATGCAGATTTGTGGAGCAGATTGAACTGCATGGGACCTCAAGAGGTGTCACGACATTCTAGCTCCACCAGCATTCCTCATCTGGCCTCAACCAGCGTTCCTCACCGACAGGGCGTGACGGACCTGACGATCAGAGCCACGTCAGAGCAGAGCCGCCAGCAGCGAGACTGCAGCTCCCCCAGTCCTGAAATGCCTTTTCTCCCTGAGCTACTCAGCCTCTTCCAAAAGCTGTACTTAAGATTTTGAGGTTTTGAGGATAACCATTTGCAGGAGGAAGAAAGACATGATTCACGCCTTATCAGGCTAGCCACTCTGCAAGTAACAAATAGAGCGAGAAACAAGTTTTGACTGTCACCGAAACCCCACTGAATGCGTGATGCACGACTCCATTATCTTCACCTCTTTCAGTCTCACAATGCCCGTGCTGCATCCAGACATTCGCCTTGATCACTGCCTAGCGGATAATACCCCCAAATAATAAGAAAAAAACCAAACTGATCTACAGTGCATTTCTAAAGTAGAAGCAGAGCGTAGAGTTTGGAAGCGTTTCAAGTAACACATTTTGTTTGCATTTTTATGAAGGTTTTTTTTTTTTATCATGTTTAATTTGACGGTACAGTTTACGAGTCAGGCATAACAGTGCTGGAGAGGAAACCAAATACATTTGTAGTTTTCATTTTGGGAAACCCTAGGAAGAGATGAGGGAAAAAACAAACATCAGACTTGTCTCTGCCTCTGTAAAGATGCTACCAGAAGTACCAGAAACAACAATATGTGGGCTTGACAGGGAAGGATGCATTATTCCATCACCCAGGAAAGTCAGTGTTAAAAGGCTGGAGTTTAAAACAAAACAAAAGCAAAGCAACAGCAGACTACTGAAAAGACACTGCGATTCACTGACAAAAAACACAGCCATGAGAATAAAAGGTCAATGTTTATATTTAACATGATGCTGCTAGGACTTCGGCTACTGGCTTCCTTTGACTTCTTTTCTCCCCTGTTCAAATGTTGCTTTTATTTTTACAGACTACATGAACTGTCGTAGTGAAACGGAACCATAAACTATTGACATGGCATTCTCTCTCTGACCCCCCATCAACAGACAACCTCTAAGGGAATACAGATAATTGGTATTTATTCTTTCTTACAAAGCCATGACCAGCCAAAAGCATAAGTTTGAAAAATGCCTGCTCATGAAATGGCACTGCAGCAAAATTACATGTTGGGCAGGAGGATGGATGCTACCCTTTCTGAAGGAGATCAGTATCTATGGGCTTTAAGAGCTTTAGTTTCACATGAATTGAGCCTGATGTTGCATAAAAATTTGTCATGTTGGAATCCAAGATAAAGCAGCCTTTCATATACACCTATTTCACAGCCTTAACACTTCATAGGAGGGAGAAAAGAAGAAAAAAAAAAAAAGAGAGAGAGAAAAGAAAAAAAGCCATAGTCCAGGTTTTACCCATCTCCAAGGACCAGCTTGGAGACCCGTTCAAGCCAATGAGCACCTGCAAGAGCAGTTGCCTACAACAACATGATAGCCATTATAAAGATATATAGCTAGTAATCAAAAAAAAAATGTTTGAAAGCACGGGATTTTTGACAGAAGTTGTTTTATAAAAATGACAGCTTTATGTTGCCTATCCATAGCTATAACTTGTTTGTTCAGTTTATTAATGAAGAGTTTCTTTGGAAGGCGAACATCGAGGTTTTGAAAATCTGTACATATTCCCTGTATTTCACGCTACCTGGTCAGCGAGCATAATTTTACAGTCTGCCCGGAATTTTAAGTTACCCCAGGAATTGGCAGAAATTCAGCCTGGATTTTGGAAGTGCATATTGATCTCTGATGCACTCAAACCAGCCATACTAGATTTGAGCAACTGGACTAGGCTTCTCGCACAAAGACCTATTTTACACTAGTCCCTCAGGCGCTGCAACTCACGGCAGCAAGCTGGGTCAGCTGAGACCCAAGTCGCTCTTATCTTCCACCCAACAGTAACACTACGTTCCGTCAGACTTTGGCAATCCAACTTTTCAGACTTCCACCTCTTACCCGTGTAACTCCCGACGAAATCCAGCACACCTGGACTACCAGCACTCCTTCCAGGCTGCGCTCTCCTTGGCCAGCTTAAGTACAGTCTCACGGAGCTGGAGAGCACATTTCCCCTGAAACGTTACACAACCAACCGTTTCTGCCTCGGTGAGATCAGGATGTAACAAAGCGCCAGAAGCACGTACACCCCATCATGTGCACAGCCAGATCGCAGGACCTTCACACCGACGGAGGAGCAGCTATTCTGGGAGCGGTCACAGGGAGTCCTCAAAGCCTCACAAAACTTATGCGGTGATGCCATTTTGGGGGAAAAATCATTGCTTTTAACTTTATGAATTAATGAATTTATTATTATTGTTATTATTATCATCATTATTATTATCATTATTATAATTATTATCATTATTATTAAAAACTAAGAGTTCTGTTTTGTGTCCTGCTGAGTTACTGTTTTACTCATTCCCAAGTTCCCTGCTTTGGTGGCACATATCTGTATTTATAAACCCTGAATTAGAAAATAAGAAATTTAGTGTTTCTTACAGCAAGCAGAAGCGATCCATAAAGTCCCCTCCCCAATGTTAAGAAGCCCTGGGCTCTTTTATTATTGCCCTGTAACTCACGCTGTCATTTTCACTAGGACATTACGAGGGAAAAACATTTCAAAAATGTCAGAGAGATGACAGTGTCCCAGCTGAAAGTTTACATGAGGCACAGTGGACCCGAATTATCGGGTCTTATTTGCATGGGTATCAAAACAGCAGCATGCCCTCACTGTCAACTGTCTGTGCCAACCCGGCTGTCATCTCCTCTTGTCTCAGCTTCTTTGTCCTAAGGAAATCCAAAATTTCAGGAGCACTAATAAAAAGGCAGGTTTATGTTTCACCACGTACACCAGCTCTACAGCCCTGAGTCGCAAAACTTCCCTTTAAACTGCGTTCTTGCACACATAAATGCATTCTGCACAAAGTGGGAGGCACAGCCCGTGCCGCAGTTTTTACTTTCTCCTTGCTTCTTTGTTTTGATACAATGCCATGAATAATTGCCAAAGCAGAAAAAAAAAAAAAAAAAAAACACCAAACCAAACCAAATCTTAGTTTGTTAATACTTTTCAATACAAAATTAATGTTGATAGCAGCAGGCTTCAAAAGCTCACAGCCTTGAAAACTGTGGTGACATTTACACTGTTCCACTTAGCTTTAGTTTGGATTGATAGGAGCTGTGTGATTCTTCCTCAGAAGCTAATGAGTGCCCGTAACACCGAGTGAAAAAGAAACATGAACTGGAAAAGAGCCGTTCTCTGGTTTCTCATCATTTCTGTTGCCAGGGAAACAGCTTCCCCATCAATGGATGGCATGGGGTCGGACCAGCTGCTTCCTCCCAAGGCTATCTCCCCGACATCACAAGGCTGCACTGAACACATTAGGAATAAAACAGAATAAACGCACATTCTAAAAAAAGACCAGTTGAAACAAAACTCAGCAGAATTACTGGTTTTCTGATTATTTTGAGCATGGCAGCAGAACTGTCTCTCAGAGACATCATAAATCCAAGATCCTGACAAAACATGGTCATTAAAGATCCCATGCCATCTTTTCATATGATTAAACACATTGTTATTCTCACTGCCCTGGCTATGCTCCAGGTTGAATAATTGCATTCTGGCTAACATGCCTAAATTCCCCTGCTGCTTAAACATGACAACAAAGTTTTCATCGCTTCCTTTTGTAAAGCACCAGGGGTCATTGCTGGTGCCATTATAATGGCTTTGACACTCAAATGCCCAGGGGAAGGGACATATTATTCCCGAGATGACACAAACAAACTCATATATGCATCCATAGCAATAATATAGTCTACTAAACAAAAGTCTGTTATATGTGATCTCTTTAAACGCACCATGGTTTGCAAGAAGTTGATAATAATAAAGCCAGACATGAATAATGAATGATTAAAAAATTATGGGGAAGCTGTAGGGAACATGTGCTCACTACGATTTTTGATACACCCCAAGGATTTAGTTATATTTAAGCTCTGACATTTCTTCAAGTCTCCACATCAGGAATATAAGTTCAATTTCTACTTCATGACAATGTTCTGGGAACATTAAGAACATTCCTATTAAAAAGCAATTAAGATGTTGGATTTTGCCTTGGTCAGCAAACATGGCCAGTGATACAGGATAAGAGTAAATTCCTTTCCTGGCCCCACACCTGGGGATTTAGAGACACAATGGCAAGGAAGAACCTGGGCAGGCTCTTCCTCCCACGCTTCATTTCCTGGTGTCTGTCCGATGGTGCCAAGCCATCATGAAACCTTACAACTCACAAAGAAAGCGATGTGCAACAGGCAGCGGAAGGAACCGATTAAAAAGAAACCATCACAAAACCAAAAATGGCAGTATAAGAGATAACCCATCCTGCTACATTTTGTGACTTGTTGCCAATATTATTTACATTTACATATTTTGCTTTGCTACTAGTCATAGAATCATTTAGGTTGGAAAAGACCTTTGAGATCATCAAGTCCAACCATTAACCCAGCCATTGCCAAGTCCACCACTAACCCTGTCCCTGAGCACCACATGTACATGTTTTTTGAACATCTCCAGGGAATTTTTTCTACCACCTCCCTGGTCAGCCTGTTCCCACGCTTCAACACCGTTTCAGAGAAGAAATTTTCCCTAATATCCAATCTGAACCTCCCTTGGTGCAGCTTGAGGCTGCTCCCTCTTGTCCTGTCGCTTTTACTTGGGAGGGGAGACCGACTCCCCACACCTACAGCCCCTGTCAGGCAGTTACAGAGAGGGATCAGGTCCCCCCGAGCCCCCTCCTCTCCAGACTGACCCCCCCCCCTCAGCTCCCCCAGCTGCTCCCCATCAGTCTGGTGCCCCAGCCCCCTCCCCATCCCTGTTCCCATCTCTGGACACACTCCAGCCCCTCCGTGTCCCTCTGGCCGTGAGGGGCCCAGAACTGAACCCAGGATCCGAGGTGCAGCATCACCGGTGCCCAGCACCGCGGGATGGTCACTGCCCCGGCCCTGCTGGTCACACCGTTTCTGACACAAGCCAGGACGCTGCTGGCCCCCTTGGCCACCCGGGCACACGGGGGGCTCATGCCCAGCCGGCCCAGCCAGCCCCCCCAGCCCCCTGCCCCCCACCCGCAGCTCCTGGGGCTGGTGTGACCCACAGGCAGGGCCCGGCTCTGAGCTGGGGTGACCCTCACACCAGTGGCCTCGGCCCCTGGGCCCAGCCTGCCCAGCCCCCCCTGCAGAGCCCCCTGCCCCCCGGCAGGGCAACGCTGTCCCCAGCCTGGTGCCACCTGCACACTGACTGGGGGAGCGCTCCATCCCTTCTCCCAGAGCATCCGTATGGACATCACCCAGGGCTGGCCCCAGCACGGAGCCCAGGGGACACCACCTGTGACTGGTTGCAAACTGGAGTTGAATCCATTCCCCACCACTCCTTGGGCCTGGCTGCCCAGCCAGCTTTTTACCCAGTGAAGAGGGTGCCCATCCCAGCCATGAGCAGCCAGTTCCTCCAGCAGATGCTCTGGGAGATGGTGTCCAAGGCTTTACCAAGGTCCGGGTAGACACCATCTACAGCCTTTCCCTCATCCACTGGGCAGGTCACCTTGTCACAGAAGGAGATCAGGTTCATCAAGCAGGACCTGCCTTTCCTAAACTCATACTGGTTGGGCCTGGTCATCTGGTTGTCCTGTATGTGCTGTGTGATGGCACTCAGGATGATCTGCTCCATATTCCCCGGCACCAAGGTCAGGCTGACAGGGCTGTAGTTCCCCAGATCCTCCTTCCAGCCCTTCTTGTAGGTGGGTGTCACCCTGGCTAACCCCCAGTCAGCTGGGACCTCCCCGGTCAGCCAGGGCTGCTGATAAATGATGGAGAGTGGCTCGGTGAGCTCCTCTGCCAGATCCCTCAGCACCCTCAGGTGGATCCCATCAGACACACACAGGTCTATGGGGCTGAAGTGGTGGAGCAGGTCACTGACCCATTTCCCCTTGGATTATGGGGGCTGCATTCTGCTCCCCACCCCTGGCTTCCAGCTCAGGGGGCTGGGTACCCAGAGAACAACTGGTCTCACTATTAAAGACTGAATTAAAGAAGGCATTAAGCACCTCAGCCTTTTCCACATCCTTTATCTCTCTGTTTGCCCCCATTTCCGATAAAAGGTGGAGATTCTCCTTAGCTCTCCTTTTGTTGCTAATGTATTTATAGAAACATTTTTAATTGTCTTTTACAGCACTAGCCCAAGTAAGTTCTTATTAGGCTTTGGCCCTTCTAATTTCTTCCTGCATAACCTCACTACATCCTTGTAGTCCTCCTGAGTAGCCTGCCCCTTCTTCCAAAGGTCATTAAAGCCTCATTTTTTTTCTGAGTTCCAGCCAAAGCTCTCTGTTCAGCCAGGCTGATGTTCTTCCTTGCCTTGTCTTTCCTTCTTCCCCTTGTGTCTTTGCCGCCACATGGATCTCCATCCCCTACCCTCACTGAGACAGGAGACCAAAGGATCTCGCTAGCACACCATCCCCAAACACTGGTGGGCTGCCCCCAGGCTTATCTCTAGTGAGCGAGCCTGGGTTTATCCCTTTCCCCCTTCATATCTAGTTTAAAGCTCTTTCAGTGAGCCCTGCTAACTCCTGTGCAAAAACCCTCTTACCCCTCTGAGACAGGTGTACCCCCTGCTGCCAGCAGGCCCGGTGTCATGTGAACTGACTCATGACCAAAATTCCCCAAATTCTGCCAGTGACTCCAGGATCAGATCCAGGTATTGATCTGCTGGTTCTTCCTGTTCCTTCCCTCATCATTCCCTGCAACTGGGAGGACAGAGTAGAGCACTGCTTGTGCCCCTGACCCCTTGATCTGTCATCCCAACACCCTGGAGTCTCTCTTGGTTGTCCTTGGAATTCTTGTTGCAACTTCATTGCTGCCTACCTGAAAAATCAATAATGGATGATAACCTGAGGGCCATACCAGGGTAGGAATTATTATAGATGTATAGGTAGGTATTATTATAGCACTAGACTTACCAGTTTGTGGCTATGTCAGTATCAGTTTTAAAAATTCCACAGCTTGTGCAAACTATTTATTTCGTTACAATCTGTCTGAACTAGCTCAGTCTTTCTTTCGCTAAGCTTTTTTTCTGACTTGGTTATTCTGTATGACATCTAGAAATGAAGAAATGACTGACTGCTAAACATCTAATATTTTATCTCCAGCAAAAGAAACAGGGTATCAGACTATGGTTTCAGTCGGGACGGAAGAAGGCGGTATGGATAACTGTATTTTTGCTAAGCCATTTGCCAACACTGTTGTACTGTTTTTTCAATACATATATATTTTACTAATTACATTATACTGAAAATGTACATTCTGATGAAATATAGTCAACAAAGGAGGACAGCAACTACCTGTAACATTGTCACATTTTATACTGCTTTTTCAACAGCTATTTTGTTATAGTCACAAAAAAGAAAAGGAATAGTAGAAAGACAGGATAATCATAAAATCATTTCTTTGTCAATAGCTACGTTTTTTCCTGTATGATCTCTACAATCTCACCACCCATAAAATGATGCAATCTGATGCAAGTATCACAGGATTCAATTTTCCAGCAGTGGAGCTAGTTGACTGTTGATGAGTTAGTGTATGAGTAACCCATGGTCATATTTCTCCAGTTAACAGAAATTAATGTCTTACTTGCCTTGTATTCAGAACTCACCTTAAAGCTACACAAACCATTTTTTTTAAATCAAGAAAATAATTTACTTGATTATAACATGCTATAACATGATGTAATATGTTGTTACATCAACATGTAAGTGTTGATTTACATTTCTGTACAGTGATGGGGTAATGAAAGCAGATCAGATGTTGAAATTTCTATTGCTTAGAATAGACTATTCCCGTTGGAAGAGACCTGCAGTGATCATCTAGCCCAACTGCCCTGAGCAATTCAGGCACCTGCACCTCCCCTGACACGGCTTTGAACCATTCTCACTGTCCTGTGACTGAATACCAGGCAGAAGAGATCAGCATCTCCCTCTCCGCTTCCCCTCCTCAGAAGGCTGTACAGAGCAATGGGGCTGTCCCTCAGCCTCCTTTCCTCCAAACCAGACAAGCCCAAAGCCCTTAGCTGCTCCTCGAAGGACATGCCTCCCAGCCCTTTCATCAGCTTTGTTACCCTTCCCTGGATGTGTTCAAGAACCTTCTAATCCTTCTGAAAATGTGGGACACAGGACTGCAAAGTGAGGCTGCACCAGCACTGAATACAGCAAGATAATCACCTTTTTCAACCAGTTTATAGTACTTTGTGTTCTTATATAAAAGCAGTTGATAAGAGTAAAAAAAAAAAAAAGCAGTCAAATTTCAATAATATTTTTAGTCTATATCTTTTGGAATATTACTTTGTCATACACCTTCAGGTAAGACAAACGATACCTGAATTGATATCTGTTAATTTCATCTTTAAAAGCATAACAGATACTTAACCTTTAATTTCCTTAACAAACAGAACTGACAAGACAAAAAAGTAATTTTCAGTTTGCAGATTGGTCTACTGAGCATGACAGCAGAAAAGAATACACATCACATATTATCCTAGTTATTTCCTCTACCATGAATATCAGCTAGTTAAAAAATAATGTTTTACAAAATACCTTTGCTCTACCTAAACAAATCTTGTTGCATTTCTTTCTAGAAAAACCACTTTAACTGAATTTGTCCTGGAAAAAATGTTTTCAACCTGCTACTTAGTATTCCACTTGGAAATCTCGAAGTTGCTTTGAGAGCATCACCATATTATAACAAAAAAAAAAACAAAACAAAACCAAATGCCAAAATGCCCAAGGTCTTTTCACCAGAGATTAACAAAATCACATTTCTGTCCTATAGGAAATGTCACAGTTTCATTTATTTTTATACCAAATTGCCCATGATAATGTGTATGTATTTGATACTAAATGGAAAAGAATTCAGAGTAAGCCCTGTTGATCATAACATATACACCAAGATACAGCTTTGAAATCATGTATTACCCAATAAGAAATACCAATTTTTTTTATTATTATTTTCAAATTCTATATTCTATTTCATACTATACCAAGTATTTGTATAAATAGTAATGGAAAAAGAGAACACACGTTCTCATTAGTCTGAAGTAAAACTACCAGTATTTCTGGTGTGTTTAGTTTTGCTTTTCTCTAAAAAAAAAAATAAATCCACGTAACCTGACCAATATTACTTTTGGTAATTTATGAATTTTAAAAAAATAACTAAAAAAAAAGTGTCAAATCAGTTTTGAACACTATTCCCTTATACATATTTTTAAATGACCCCTTGGATTTCAGTTGTGTAAATTCTGTATATTGACTAAAAG
>JAUTDB010000084.1:1516946-1528437 GCA_032274285.1 Polihierax semitorquatus
ACCTGCGTTTCATGAACCCTTGTTGGCTGGGCCTGATCACCTCATTGTCCTCTATGTGCCAGGTGATGGCACTCAGGATGATCTGCTTCATAACCTTCTCTGACACCAAGGTCACACTGACAGGGCTGTAGTTCCCCAGATCCTCCTTCCAGCCCTTCTTGTAGGTGGGTGTCACCCTGGCTAATCCCCAGTCAACTGGGACCTCCCCGGTCAGCCAGAGCTGCTGATAAATGATTGAGAGTGGCTTGGTGAGCTCCTTCATCGGCTCCCCCAGCACCCTCAGGTGGATCCCACCCAGCCACACAGATCTGTGTGTTTCTCAGTGGAGCAGCAGATCACTGACCACTGTAACCTCACGACATCCTCATAGTCCTCCAGCGCTGCCTGCCCCTTCTTCCAAAGGGGGTAAACTCTCCTTTTCCCCTGAGCTCCAGCCAAAGCTCTGTTCGGCCAGGACAGCCTCTCCCCTGCTGGCTGGTCTTTCATCACACAGGGGCAGCCTGCTCCTGAGCCTGTACCACCACTTTCTTGAAGAATGTCCAGCTTCCCTGGACCCCTTGGCCCTTCAGCACTGTCTCCCCAGGGACTCTGTTGACCAGGCTCTTAAACAGGCCAAAGTCTGTTCTGCTGACCCTTCTCCTTCTCCGAGAAACAAAACCTCTGTGGTCATCTCACGGTCGCTGTGCCCAAGATGTCCTCTGACCACCACACCACCCTCCAGCCCTCCCCTGCCTGTGAGCAGCAGGCCCAGTGGGGCAGCTCCCCCGCTGGCTCACGGACCAGCCGTGTCAGGAAGGTCTCTTCCACACACACCAGGAACATCCCAGACCGTTTCCTCTCCGCTGTGTTGTATTTCCAGTGGACATCCCGTAGGTTGAAGTCCCCCATTGAGAACAAAGGCTAGCGATCGTGAGACTTCTCCCCGCTGCTTGTAGCACGTTTCATCTGCCTCTTTATCCCGGTTGGGTGGTCTATAACAGACTCTGTAATGGAGTATGGGAAGTTTGTTTGTTTGTTTGTTAGCTTTCTTCCCCAAAGGCCCCCTACCCTGCTCTCATCCATCCTGGGATAAGAAATGAAAGGGAAGTGGTCTAGACTTACATAATTGCCAACAGGATCACAATCTGTCCCTGGTTTTCTCTTTCTCTATTGTGACATATTCTGTTCTTTAACTAGGCACATGATGAGATGTAATTTGAATTTACAGCATGGAAAAGAATCCCCGAGCACATTAGAAACTCATCTGCCAACTGCACACAGCGATTGTTCCTCTCATTTCTGAAACGCAACCACTTCTGCTGGGAAGCACACTGACTTTTAATGGCATCGCAACTGTTTAAGATGGAGAAGAAGACAGACACCATATCCAGTGATAATATCTGAGAGATTTTCAAGCTGATCCATGTTCCTTCGATGCCTCTCATAGCACTTCCCGGCAGCCTGTGGAATGCTGCCTGAGTGTATTGCACAGAACTCTTCTCCCAGCTCATCTCTGGAAAGAAGAGGCTGCAAGTTTTATATTTGACCCCTATTTGGAAAAGCCATATCCAGCCAGAGGGGGAAAAAAAAAAAATTTTTTTTACTAGATGAGGAAGTACAAAAGGAAACAGATAAATATAATGTGTGAAGAATTATTAGAGACTGGCACCATGTATGGGTTTATTCATGTCTGCAGACCTTCCAGAACATGTCTATTAAGTGCCCACAAAATCCTATAACATTTGTCCCCACTTCTACAATTAACTGCAGGAAATATTATTGAAGTCCCAGAGAAACCAATTAAAAGGTGTTCCTGAACTGAGGCTCCAGTCACAATTAAATTTCATAAGACTTTCTCATACTCTTGACTGAGTTATTAAAAAAAAAAAAAAAAAAACAAAAAAGAGAGAGAGTCACCAGAAATGACATTTTATTCCCATTTTGGCAGCTGTGATTCACTCTGACATATGAATGGGCCCCATGATCAGTGACCACAGCAGACTGACGATCTTGACTGTAGGATTTGCAGGGATTTTCTATAGCCAGAAGAGGCCTTTTGCATACACCTCACAGTGCTTCCCTTGCTTTGGCAGCATACTGGCACATTCTGGGTGTGCATAACAGAGGTTTAAGATATACAGTTGCATAGCATCTGATTTGCAATAAAAACAAAACCAAAAAAAAAACAAAAACAAAAAAAAAAAAAAAAGAAAGAAAAAAGAAAAAAAGAAAAAAAGTGCTACTACATGTCATCTCTCCCCCAAGGAAGCAAAGATTTGAATACATGAGGATTAGCAATAAGCTGAGGAAGAAGCAACGCAGAGAAGCCACACACTGAAGAAAGACTCAGTCAAAAGAAAAAATCCCCCTTTTGAAAACACAAAACGTACCACACTTGGCAGGAAGGAAACTATCAAGGACTACACACACAAGACAATCTCTTAACGCCAGTACAGAGCAGCAAAATGATGCCGCTACCCCATCAGCAAGGACCTTCATGCCACGGAGAGAACATCACCGAGGAAAGCGGAGCCAACGCCTTTCCATTACCCTGAGTTATGGCATCACACAGAAGCGCTGAATCAAAGCTAATCCCAGCTACTTGTAGGCTTGTGACTTAGCAATTGATGATTTTTGTGGCATGCCACTCTTCACTAGGCAGAAACAAAGTCCCTCTAAGCCTTTGGAAAACAAGATCAGCTTACATCCCCTGACAGCTCCTCCAGGTATGCCTCGGTCTGTATTCCTGCAAGAAAGCATACAAAAGGGCGAACACAGCTGAAACCAGATTCCAACCCCTGCTGCCCATCTCAGACCTGGTTTTATCACTGCACCAGAGGTGAGATGATAGCGGCAGAGAGGTGACCAAGGCTGCAGGGTTCAGTCCTTTGCTGCTTCTGCCTCTGCCCTTGCTGGTTAGGGGGCACAGCTGCAGGGCTGGGTCACAGCCCATCAATTTATCTTTCACAAACTCTTCATAATAACAAAAGTGAGACAAAAATCAGATTTTAGGTTGTCCAGGGAAATAGAACAAAAGGTGATGTAAAGGAACCCACCTCCCTACCCGTACCTGAATCCTTTTTCTAGATTGGCTATTGTGTAAAATAACAGGGGAAAAGAGTTATCTGGTATTTTTAAACCAAATTTGTAGTAAGAGTTGACATAAAATCTGCTTGCTAAAAAGTACTGTATCTTCTACTTTAAAAGAAATGAACTGCGCAATGGTAATTTCTGTCAAACTTTCACCAATCCATAAAGAACATTTTAACATTTTTAAAAATACAGCCAGTTTCTTTTTGCTAAGCAATTTGTGCAATCTGCAAAATTCTCATTCTTCCAATCAGGAGATGAAATGCATGATTCATTCCCAATCCCCTAGGTTGGGAAAGCAAATGGTAAACAAAAAAGCAATGGCAATTTGTCATGGCTTTTTTCTTTGAATGGCTTTCCTACACCTAAGCACACTGCAACAGATAGCTTATTTTCATTCATGCTGCAAAAATATGTATTAGCTAATAATCATGTTGCTATAGCAGTTAAAACCTGCACTACATGTGTGGCCATGAAAGTAAAACCATTAAATAAATAATACAGCTCTAATATCACTGAAAAGCAACCTTTGTGAAAGACTACTGACAGGAAATATCTTCATCCATACTTTTATTTTTACTACAAAAGTCAGATAAGGAATAGATGTACATTCATTTCTGTTCAAAGCCTAAGGCGTTGAGAAAAATAGTCAGGGCTCTATTCTGACTGGTAGGTCGATCCCCATCGTATGAAGTTGCTTAAGCAAAAAGCAGCCCTCTGACCTTCCCTTTCTTAACTCTACTTTTCTGCTAGACACACATGAATCAGCTTGGAGTTAATATGAATGTCCCAAATATACCAAATTATCTTGAGCTCAAATCCATACTGAATCTCTTCTGAGATTCAAAATATTTTATTTTCACTTTTCTCATGGCTCTTATCGTTTTAGATTTGCCCTCAAAGGAATACGCTGCTATAAATTACCTATTCGCAGAATATGTTCCATGCTAGAGAAAATTAAGAAGTCCCAAGAAAAGTTCTGCTGTGAGATTTCCACATGAATTTTCTGTAGCCTGGAGGTTCAATTAAGAGCTGAAAACATGCGGTGTTAAAAGGATGGAGCTTCCAGCTCCGCGTTGCAAAGCTGAAAGGAAGGTCACCGATCACGGTCACCCAGGTGCTATTCAGCAGTCTCCTTTGGATCAGGTCTGGTGATTCCTCAGCACCAGGAAGCTGAGCATGCAGCCTACCTGCCAACTTCCAGCAGCGAGAAACCCCAGGTAAAGCCTATTGCTCAAGTAACTGCAGCTGGATATTGATGTTATAGTCGGTTGTCATTCACCAACAGTCAGGTTACCCAGAGGAGGAAAGGAAATTTGCCCTCACACTGGTACAAGCCACCAAAGCATATGGTACTCATCATGACATCCCACTGCATCTTCATACTGTGCCATCAGACTTGTCCCTTAGTACCTCCCTCACCTGTGCACCATGGCTAACACTAGCCAAATTCTACAACTTCAGGGGACTATAAACACCCCCCAGCAAGCCTGGTGTGAGCCTAAATCAAAGTCTTGATCCAAAGCTTAGGTCTGTAAGGTCAGTGAAGTTTAGATGGGGTTGCTTCACAGCAAGATATTCACCAAGACTGTAGCAACGTTCCAGATCCAGCTTGATGTCATCTGCTGCAGCTTTATTATTTCCCTGACACTCTACTTGAAGTCTAGAGTTATCTTGCCATGTTTTAATCATCCAGGACCAGTTTAAGCAGACAGTCTTTTCCATATATCTAAAGAGCACATTTTTGCTTCCCTGTTACTGTTCCCAATCCTCATTGTACCTCAGAGCTGACAGTCAGCCCAGCAGCTGTACCCTAGGGAATCTGCCTGCATCTGCTCTCCTGCACCCCCACCGCATCCTTGTGCAGCTTGGTATCATGGGCTTGCCCGTAAGTTATGCAAGCTTTATCTGTATTTTCCATGGATGGATGATACGTTTCTTTTGTTCTTTCCCCCCCCCATTTCTACATCTCTAGCACTGGAATAGCACTATTTTCTCAGGGAGAAAAAAACGTATTAACATCCTAAGTAAAACTCTCCCTAATTATCAAAAACTCTGCTTATGTTCACTCACTTTGAAAACCTGGCTCAACTGCCCAAAAACACATGTTAGGGAGTTACTGTCAAAAATGAGGGCAATCCAGATGTCTCCCTCTCTCATTCCCTCTCATCCCCCCCACACAGACAACAGCCCATAATATAGAAATAGCAACCGCCACTACAGGGCAGTTAGACCAGGCATAATTTACAGAACCATCACTCGAGGAGAGAGACTTTTCACAGTAAAACTGAAGACTTAAAGCAATGATATAAATTGACATACCCCATAATCAAAATTAGAACAAGAGAAGAGAGATGAAGAAGGAGGTGGGGGAGGGTTGAGCAACTACATATAACGTAGGATGTGCCACTGGTACAAATAAAATCTTCCTCTCAAACTTCAGCAGAACTAAACAGAATCACCACAACTAAGGATCTATCATGTGTGCGAGTTAATGGAGAAGACCCCCCCTGCTAGTCAAGATGCACTTTGAGCTGTTTCAGGGAATTTTCATGCACCTGAAAAGCAAAGACACCCACCTCCCACACAGACAAAGCATGGTACTAATAGCCTGTGAATTAAAAGTCATCTGCATGTACCACATCTCTAATGATTAATTTGCCTGGTGTGGTTAAGCACCTTTCAGGGGCAGGGGGGTAAGATGTCGTAGCATAGCTAATGAAACATTCAAAAGGCAAAGCATCGTTTTCTTTTTCCCATTTGTTGTGGTAGAGTCAAAAGCATTAAAAATGAAAAGAAATGGCACACCCCTGCAAGGCACCGAATGGCGTGGAGCGAGACAGATGTGCTGAGCAGCGTTACTCAACAAAACAAACAGAATGCCTACAGCCGACTGCGTGCTTTTTGTGAGAGAGCGTCGCACTCGTGCACTTCCGAAGGCAGACGGAGATCTGCTCATTTGCTTTCTCTTGCTTCACTCAAAACGTCAGTTGAACGGAAGAAACTAGATGGTCAAGTGAGCAGCACTGAAATAAGAGGAGAGTTCTGGCAGCTCAGCGCACACAGTTCCTAACTCTGTATGTGAGAAGAGTCTCGCAGAGCAAGCACAACCCTTAACATTAATGTGTCTGCACTGCAGACTGCAAGATGTTATCAGACAACTTTAAACTTGCTTTCTCGGTGCTGGAAACAACGCTGTCATGATGTTAGAGAGCTCTGGAAGAATTATTTTACCATAATTCTCTAGACAGAGCCTAAGACTTGCAGGATAAGATCAAGTGGCTGCAAGTCTGTTCAAATGCCAAGCAAGCAGGTTCTTTTTTATAAACAGGGAATTTATTAACATGCTTAAGGTATGCAGCTGACAAATATATTATTATTTCCTTTACAGTAGCATCTAGAGAGGCCTCCAGCTGAGATAAGGACTCCCAGCTGTGCTAAACGCTACGTAGGCATATAGCAAAAGACAAGTTCCATTCAGAGGAGCCTACGATGTACAAGGTACCGTGCAACGGTCTGCCCAGTGCTGCTTGTCAGCAACACTGCCCTGTAAACCTCACACCTGCGTCCTAGAGCAACGGCTTGAGGGTTCCGTGTAAAAACCCTGGCTTGCCAATCTGATGCTCTGTTACACAGACCCCCAATAACTGATTTAGATGGCACATTAGTTAAACACAAGCAAAGTCTAAAATCTTTGTATTTTTTTAACACGCTATTAAATACCATAAGGGTAACTCCAGTGCTAGTTAGCCTGTTCTGCTCTTAGCAGTCGTATGTCAGTCATCTGTAATAAGCCATGTGATGACTCATAAACATCTAAAACATATCCCTTGATGTTCAGTATTTTATTACATAGATGCCAATTATGTTCGAGCAGCAGACTGCACAAGCCCGAGCAGCCATCTATTATATGAATGGTTCCATTGATTCCTATTCTACAGAGGGTTATGCTTTCATATATCATACTGAATAGGAGTTGTTCCCACAGACACTGGGGGTAAACTATTGATGAAAGCACTTTTGCAGGTTATAGGCACCACCACCGTGCTCAACCTTACTCAGAGATTTCCCAGGCCTCAAATAATAGACCTCCCCTCACCCCAGCCCCCATCGCCTTTTTCTTTTAAAGCAAATTTCACTATGAGGAAAAAAGCAACTCATTTTACAGATATATAGTGATAGCCATTGTGCTCAACACAATTTCATAGAATTGAGTTAAAGAAAGAAGCTTGAAAATAACCTAGGATGAACAGCAGGTTGTCCTCTAAAAATACCTAATTCATGGAGCACTTGGTAAAGAAAAGCATCCAGCTCATGCAGATGTATACAACACAGGACCTTGAGATACACAACGTACTGAAATCAGAGTAACAGTCTAGAGATTACAGTGCTGTACCTTTACAAAAATATTCAGAACTGTGTTATTCATTAAGAAGAGAAGGGACATTTCTAAATCACAGGTAAGTGTAACATGGTCAAGGTAACACTGAAACCACAAAAATATTCAGACACATACGAGACATCTGTTCTTGCAACACGGACATTTATCACTCATAAATGTCACGTGGCTGCTTTTAACAGCTCAGCTGCTGTTGACTGCTTCCTTGGAAGAAGTATGAATCCCTGCTGGAGCATCAGGCCACAGGCAGAAAAGATGCCCCACGAGTGGTGGGGACAGAGCACCCACTATCACACTGTTCTCAGCATTAAAACCATTGAAGCAAGCTCCAGGAAAACGCAAGAGTGTAAACAAGAGGCCCGGCACTTCTTCTGGGCCATTTGAAGAAGTGAGAGGTTTCTCTTCTTGGTCCTGCTCCAGAGAGGGTAATCAAAGTATTCCCTCTTCCTCCTTGGAGCTGAGTGTCCATCCGTCATCGTCACCACAGCATCTTTCTGCCCTATTATATCAGCAGTGCTAAAACGGGTCCTACAAAGACTCTGTAGGTCTTCAGCTTAGTACATAGTGCGATTGATTCCTGCCTGAAATGTAAGGCGATTTTGGCTACACCTTCAGTAAACTAAATATTTCCTGTCAAGGGGATTAGAAGGTTAGACCAAATGTAAACCCCTATTGTTCCTTCAGAGTGAGCTTCTAAGGAGAACCAGGAGCATACAAACTATAGATCTCACTGGCAGTGGGGTCAGGAACCTGAAGACCCTGAATGAGCCCCCTTCTTCACTTCACTGGAGACAGAGCTTCTCAGTTTGTAGTGGGATAAGACTGAGCTAAATGAGAGCCAGAGGAAGGTGCAGGATGACAGATAGCAACTTCACTTCATACCCAGGAGACTTAGATGAAGTTGGTGCTTTATTTGTAATCTGCTAGACTGATGAGTGGGATACAATACAAAAAAGAGGAAAAAAAAACCAAAAACAACCTCACTGTCTTATTTTTGCCTGACTGGTCTGGCTGACTTCATTAGAATGACATATTTTTTTAAAAAATATAATTTTAAAATTGGGGTATGTGGGTGTGTGTGGATGTGTGTTTATTCCACTGGTTGTTTTGAATGAACTGAGACTCTGAAGATAAAATACACTACTAAATACCAAATATTATCAAGCCTTCTCCAGTGATATCTCCACATATATGCAGACTCTGTATTGGTTACACACACTACAAAGCTCTCAGAACTATGACTCATCTACATGCTGTAGCCGCCTGCCTGTAGGGTTTTTTGTGTCTTCCTCCTCAAAAATTTCCCAACTACCTTCATGTCCACCCAGCTTCCTTTTGTATTGCCCAGACTATGCTTTTTACCTTGTCTCTCCAACATCAGGATCTACTTAGCTTTCCCTCACAGAGGCAATCTCAAGCACTAACAGGTGCTTCCCTGCTGTTTCTTCACATTTCATCACTTCACCTCCTGTAGCTATCCTGCCACAAATTTTCTGCCTGCCTTTTCCATCACTGCTTTGTTCTGTCTCAGTCCATTGTACCATTAACTCTGTTAGTATCTTTTTTTTGCTTCCAGAAATACCTTTGAGTTTGGTTGGTATCTGCAAGCCCAGCATTCACAGCAGGGAAGAAATGTGTCCCACTAAAGAGAGGCCACTGTTTCTCTGTGCTGCCTTGTAACAGCTTGCCTAGTCTGTGCAAAAGATGTAAGCAATGTATGGCCACTGCGCCGGTTTGGCTTTTGAAAAGCAATGCATGGTAGGCAAAAGCTCATGAGACTGTTCCATGACAGAACATGAAAGCCCCAGATGATACCTCAGATATGACGGTCACAACTGTATCAGGAGCATAAAGATGCCTTTAGAGGCTCCACTGGGCCAAGGTGCCATAACGTCCTCCCCTGCTTCAAGTTATGTGGCAATTATTCTTGGGTTTACTGAGTCCCTGCAAATATAGTAGTCTGTAAATACTTAGATAAAACAATAAAATTCCAGGTTGTGAAATGCTAGCTATACTTTATTCAGATTATTTCTGACATTTGATCAAGCCCAGGCTCAGTTCTGTATCCTCCAGACAGAGAGAGATGACTCTTGTTGGAAGACCCATGATGGGCAGAGGCCACCATTCCCAGAGCACGCCCACAGAGCATAGCTGCAAGAGGGAGTGGAGACAGTGAGTGCTGCCCAAAGCATGGGTCAAAAAGTGAAGTGGTTGGAGGTGCATCTTCTCATCACCTTTCCACCACATAGGGATGAATGAAGTGCAAGACTGCAAGAGTTAATGGAGACTAATCACTTATATGAGAGCTAAATGCTCTCATAAATGAAGGAATCAGTTTCTATATGTGCTTGTGCCATAGCACTTCTACCTAGATCAAGCAAATCACTAAAAACTGATCTTTTGTGAGAAGTCGCGGAGATCTACAAAGCACCTAAATACCTTTGCCTGCAGTGGAGATTAGGTATGTAAAGTGATTGAGGAAGCTATACTTAATTGTGTGTGCCCATTTTCTAAGCAGTCAACTGAAAATCATTGGATCTAATTGGCAGTAATGCTCAGCACCCACAGACCCAACGGAAGACAACAGCAGCATTATTTCACTTTTATAAATAGATGAGGTTGCATATTGCTTGGCTGAGCTGCCAACAACAGGTGGGCACTTCTGACTTCAACCTCTCATCTGAATTCCCGCTATGGAAACCAGGAACTTTGCCTTGACTTTAACCCCAGGCTAATTTGAAGATACAATTATCATCTATAAGGATTCAGACACTGCACTGAGGAGCATCATCGAGAAACCCCTGGGATTAGTAATAGTTTTTCCATTGTAGTACATGCGCTCATTAGTAAAGAATCAAGCAGCCTTCACCTTTTTTACCAGAACAGAAATAGGTCCTACAGGAGGTGTGATTAAAGGCTGAATCATAATGCATACACACACGAGGGACACATTACGGTAGCCAGGACAGTTTCTCCTCACAGTAAATTGCAAAATTGGGATAAAATTGTATGGAAACAAAATTCACTTCCAGGAAAAACAAATCTAAACTGCAGCTCTAGACTTGCCCTAATTTGGGCCTCCTTTTTTCAACTTGGTGTATCTAGATGCCACCAGGAAAGCTGCTCATGGCTTAGCTTGCTCTGAAGATGTAATGAAACATGTAGAAAAATTAGTAACGTTACTTTCTTGCCTTGTGATTAAAAGGTTAACTATTCCCTTTGGATCGGGAATTCTTTTAAAGGTAGCATATAGTGCTGCTGTAAGATAGGAAAGAGACTTTTCATGTGCTACCATTTCTGTAACAATCTACAGAAGTGTTTATTCTGCATGCCTCGGGATCGGGGGGGAGGGAATAAAAAAGCTATCACGTAGTCAAATGTTGTAAGTAACATGATTCACTGCTTTTGAGTGAGGAAAGTTCTTTCAAGCTTCTGTAATTGCACCAGATTTTGACAGTGTGGAAATAGTAATTCATCTTTTACAAATGCAACAATATGGCAAAAGGGAAGAAGAAATCAAAGACAAATGAGCAACTCATCATGTTATACAGTACAGTCTTATGGGTGGGTCAACTGGTCATGCAGCTAAGCATACAGGTTGTAGGAGCTACTGGGCTAGATTTCATGAACTGCTCAGCTGCAACAAATAACTAGAATAAATGCAGATGCTTACTGCAACCTAAACTATAGAAAAATGTTGGATATAGAGAATAGAAGTTTGGTTTTTCCCCCAGTGTACCTTACAATCCTGCGCAAGTCAACTGTACTAAGTCAACTTAAAGTTGACTGTCAACTACAATCAACTGTACAGCCAAGTTGGCTGTACTAAGCCAACAACCCAACTCTTCCATGGCTGAAAATTTATCAGCAGTGTAGATCGGATGTTAAAAGCCCATGAACTCTCTCCCACTGCTTGTGAGTCAAATATGCATGCATGCATGCTTACAAAAAAAAAAAAAAAAAAAAAAAAAAGAAATATTAATATATGTAATTTGGAAATACATAAAAAAAGGAATAAAATGT
>JAUTDB010000084.1:1533952-1549775 GCA_032274285.1 Polihierax semitorquatus
CTCTAATATTTACCACTAATGAGTCACTGCAAATCTTAACTGTAACTTCAAGGTTACCTCTACTGGAAATGTCAGGCCCTACAAGAAAATAACAGAGCCGGAGGCAGAAAGACCAAAAGGAAAGTTTGTCTGGAGATTCAAGAGGATGGCAAGTCACCTATTCATCCGGGGGTTTATTTCAGGATTCTGGCTCAGCTCAGATTGTCACTAACATAGATTTTATTTAAAAAATAAAAGATAAATAATAATAAAAAAAGCAGGCTGGTCCTTCCAAAGGTAGTTTAATAAACAAGATACTCAACAACCGCTATGTTGCAAACCGAACAAGGCAGCAACTATGGCTTTCCTGTGTTCCTGAACTCCTGCTTCTTGCCACTTATCTCAACGCTGCCTTGCCTTGGTGCTTCTAAGTATTAGATCTCACTTTCTCTGGAAATCATGGTCAGAAATCAGGTCCTAGCTGGCGGTGATTCCCCAAGTTAAACCTTGCAACACAGCCACAGCCAGTGGTTACTTCTTTGAAGGATAGCTCTGGACAACACGAAACAGAGGTCTGGAACCTCCATCTGGGAAGCACTAAAGCAGCACAGATTCGTATGGAAAATAAACTTGGGTTTGGCTTATTAATGTATTTTAAAAATGCATAATGAAAATAGGCAAAATGTTTAAATTCTAACAGATAAGTCTTATTTCCATTAACCTACTATCCTGATGATCCTGGACTATCTGAGGCAATACATACCTGCTGCATTCTCTTGCCTGCCAAATTAACGGTGTGTGTATCCCTATTTTTTGCTGAATCCCAGTAGATTATTGGACAGTCACCTGAGCACCTTTCTGCTTTGCTGGTTGACCATGCTGATTTTACACATATCCCTGACACTCCGGAGCAGCAGTCCTTAGGCTGGGGGGACACCCTGGGACAGAACCATCAAATGCCCAAGGAAAGGACAATTTGCACAGTTCTAATGCTTCCATCATCCACCAGACACGCGGTTGCAGCTCAAATGAACACATAGGCAAAGCTGTTGCAGGTGCACAGAACATGTGTATTGTCTCCTATAAACAAGTTTGATAACAGTTTCCTTATCACAACGTGGCTATCTTAATTTTTTAGTAAAAGATGGCTTTCAGATTTACCATAAATGGGCTGTTTTGCTGGAAAAGGAGAAATCAGACCATATATATACTTTCTTTAAGGGACAAAATGCAATATTTCACTGAGTCCATTTCAAGATTTAAGTAAATATAGGCCATCTGAGTGCACACACTCTTAACTGTTGCTGCCCTTATACTCGAGTGGGAGCGTCTCATTAGGAAGCTAACAGCTGCAGCCACTAGTTATCAAAAAATCACCGGTGAGGGGAAACTTTTCTTTAAAAGCAGCCATACCAATCAGCCTGGAACCACTAGGGTGACACTTAGAAGCTGTCTGATCAAAAGAAAAACATACAGAACTCAGGACAACAGATACCAAAGCAAAACCGGTGTCCTTTTGCAAGGGGGAGGAAAATACATGGCTTCCCAGCACACTGCCTGGCAGCAGGCACCTGGAGCTCCCATCAATAACAATAACATGTCTCGAAGTAGGAGGAAACATCTTGGCCAATATAACATTTTCCTTTGACAGTGATAATACATCATTTTATTTGTTATGGTGACTGTTCCTGCAGCACTAACGTTGAAGGGAGCAAAGTAAGACAATTCCTCTCTTTCCAAAATTGCCCCAGTTTTCAAGTAAGAGAGCGTGTTCCAAGGCAGACAAATTTAGAGAAGTTGGAAAACTGCAACGTGTAGTTTTGCCAAAAAAATCTAAAAAAAAGTACTTTGTCAAATTTTTTTGAAAATATGAAAAATGTTTCGGTGTTCTGATCTTTTCTAGTCAGCTTCTTATTGACATAAAAAATGAGTGGGTGGATTCAGTATGTTCTTTGCCAGTCTATTCTGTTCCCAATCTGTACACGGTTCCTGTCCATCTTGAAGAAAGATGGATCAAACAAGAAAAACAAAAACAAAACAAAAAAATGCTACGGATTTGCAAATGTCTCCTTCCAATTTCAGTACTCCTTAGGACCTATTAGCCAACTTCCTTTTCTAGTAATTAAAAAAAAAACCCTTCCTCTGCTAAAGATGTGCTTCTACCACCACTGTAATCCTTCTGTTCTCCTGGCAGGATCTTCCCTGGACCGGCGATGGCAGTCATCGTGCCTCTCGAAAGGGTCACGGAGCTCAGCAACAAAACTGCTGGCTCTTTTATGTAGGGCTCCAACCTCCGCTGTTTGAAGCCTCCGCACAATTATGATCTCTTTTTAACATAATTACCTTGATAAGCTACATATTCATCTTTGGGGGGATCATCAGTAATGATTTCTTACTCAATCCTTCTGTTTCTCATTTCAAACCAAGAGTTGCTGTCCACTGTATTTACTTATTTCTTGTTATTTCAAAAGGCTTCTCCAAAGTGACTGCATGGTAGAATCAGTAACAGGGTTGCTCTATGAAACAGATGCTTTTATATGCACAAATGACTAGTTAATACAAAAACATATATCAATAAATAATGTTTACAAACATAAGGAAGGCTTACAGGTTTTATAAAAACTGGTAAATGTCTATGCAATTCCTCTATGTAGCTTTTTCTTGTCACCAAAAAAACTCACCACAAAAACTCAAACCAAAACAACCCACACGTACACACATACATGGATATTTGTTCTCTGCTCTGTAAGATGTCTTCCCCTATCCTATCTCTCCCTGCTCCTAAACAGTAGCCAGTAAAATATATTTCCTTCTCTGATTTGCAAAAGCTATTTTTCCCAACTGGGTTCTTAAGCTGCACACTGCACCCTGTAAAAAATATTTAGCCTGATTTACAAAATCTATTTCTCTCCTTGGGCCTTTAAGCTGCTGTTGCAGAAGTGATAAAGGTGTTCTCATTCAGACTTTTATTGTTTCTGGGACCCTTGCCACCTGTTTTTATTTCCTCCCTCTTCTGCTTTCTTCCCATCTCTTTCAGACAGGCACCACACTTGTCCGTCAGAAGTGATTCTGAGTAACAGGAGACATGCTTTCACATTACATCTAATCCATAACTGAGAGGCAGGAGGTAGCAAGCCATTTGATATGCCTTGGCAGGAGGTAAATTTGATCAGAAAGTAAATTGTAAATTTAGAAAAATTGACAAATATCAGTTTATCATTTTTATTATACCCAGTAGAATTTGAAAAAGGATTTGCTTACATTTAATTCATTGTCTTATATTCACCACCAAAACACTTCCCCGCTGTCATCACTCCTTATGTCTATCAAGACCCTCTTTGTGAAAGCCCAAACACACTCGAGTTCACTCTGAGCCCCACAAAGCTTTTGCTTTTTCTGAAGTCTCCCCTTGTTTCATTACAGCACCTCATTTCGGAAGCAAACGCCATACAGATCCAAACGGCTACCATTGTTAGGATCAGCAATTACGGAGTTACCAATAACTTTGTACAATGCGAGTGAGGTATCTATTTAGACACGAGCTCACAGTGATAAAGAAACCGTGAAACAGTCCAGCCTACAGTCAACGAGAATTTCACCAACCACCAAAACCCTGGGGAAAAGAGCAATGACCTGAAATCCTCACATGAGCTCATTTCTGCTCAAAAGCTTAAAGTATTGCAACTGTGAATTAAAATGCTATCCTAGAGATTAAATTACAAGTTCAATCAAATTTACATATATTTAAATATAATCCAATTTAGCTTTATGTACTCGCAATTATTTTCTCCTCTCAAGCCATAACTGCTCTTTGATGGTCTGCTGTTTGAATCATGCTCTTTGTCACTTGTCTTGTTGCACGTCCTCTGCTCTGGCCTAGGGAGCAGGGGGAGCGTGCCACCACCCCAGCGGAGCACACCCACACCTAAGTTAGGCTGCTACCTTACAACTAACAGAATTCTAGATATTGTGCTTTGAAGTGAACATCAAAGCCACTAAAAGATAACAAAGATGTATCAGATCTGTTGATTTTTTTAATACTACATGCTTAGCCTATGCCCGTCTGCTGCCATGTCAAAACTCAAATGCTCAAGGCGCTTCGGCACCATAAAAAATTCAAATATTAATGCTGCAGAAGGCCCACCAGTTGTAGAAATGTTTAATTGCACCGCACAGTGGCTGTGAGCCTGTAAAACCCACGCAAGGCGGTATCACAGAGGGCTCTGGGCACACGCAGTGCCGTACGGTGACATCCATCCGCATCCAGCCTCCAGTCCTGGGCTGCGCGCAGCCCATCTCCCAGGGGGCTGAGCTAATGGCACCTTCAACGTCACGTCATCGTGGTTTCCTTTGACAGAAAGACCTGCAGTTCCTTTGTTTCCATCACGATCTGAGCCACTGAAAGGCAAACCCAAACGCGGCAACGCCACGGCATTTCCACAAGAAACCAAAACAGCAAATGAATTTGAAGTACACAGTACTTGCACAGTCTCCTAGGACAAGTGCACATGAAGTGTAAGAAGAAACTCTTCATCTCTGTGTCTCAGCAGCAGAGCTGAAATGAACACAGAATAAATTCATTAATATTATGCTCAGATGGGACAACAGTCGGCGGATTAGTGGGCGGCACTTCTGAAAGGTGCTGTGCTAGGTCACTGCAAAGAAGTTCGCGCTGTCACTGTGCAAGTCGAGCGGGTACAAGAAATTCAGATCCCAGTTTTTCAGAGTGCCATTAATCAGGAACACATCATTTACATCGGTTCTGAGAGCCCAGAAGAAGCTACATTAAAAGAGTTGGGATTCACAGACTGTGAATACGAAGTGCAGCTTTCTCAGCTACGCATTCAAAAGCATCACTGCACAAAGCCCTGTGTAGCGAAGGACTGACTTTTTCTCCAGCATTCTCACTTCCCCCCATGCTCCTCTCCGCTATCTTCGGCTAGCACACAGAGGCTCTGAAGATGCCACTTGTAATATTATTTTATGTAATATGGAACCTGTCCAGTCTACTTACTTCACAAAGACGACAGACAAAATAGCATATGGTAATGATTTTCAGTCACAGCGGCCCTTGCTAGGATCTGAAAGGGGAAAGGCTCTGTATCCATCACTGGCTCCCTGAAAATCACATCCTCCGGGGAATAAGAATTGTCTCCTTTGTTAGTTGTTCTGATTCTCTGATTAATAATGATGGGTTTGATTTAAATATGGGCAAGATATTAATATCAGCACAGCCGAACTGATGACAAGGCAACTGGGAGTGCAACGCTGCTCTGGGGGGACCCAAAACCCTCCAGGGACCCAAAACCCTCCAGGGACCCACACATCCCACCACAGAGGCCCCTTTGCAGATTCTATTAGGCTAGCTGTTGTGGCACTGCCTCTGCAGAGAGGTCCTCAGTGGGGGCATGTCTACCTGCTCCTTCCATGAGAGCTGTCAGGATGGGGTTTGCTTTCTCTCCCAGATGCAGCCCCCATGACCCAGGAAATCCCTTCCCCAGCACTATGCCCCTGGGCTGCTGGACCTCCTGGGGCTGCCCCATGGCTGGGGGCTCCCTGCCCCTGCAGCACCCCACATGCACCCATCGGGGCTGCTAAAAGGAGCAAAACCTGGAGAGGTGGACACCAGCTGCAAGGAAGGAGGTCTTCAAGAACAAGAGCAAACTTCTTTGAGTATGCCAGGCAATGAGAAGGCATGTAGGAAAGACTTTGCATGCCATGTTCCCCCCTAATTATCTGCTGTGGGTCCAAACGTAACATTGTAAATGGTTGAATCATGAATGTTGTTTATTTTAAAGCGTAAAGGAAGGATAACAAGCTAATGGTCTTTGGATGATGTTTCAAGGAAGAAAAGTACCTAAGGCAAACATTTCTAAAGTTCATCTTAATGTAGCCTGTGCAGTACCCTTGAAGGACTAAGCAGCAGTGGCCCTGGCATATTCATCATTCTGCTCTTGTCACAGTACTTGATTGAATGTTTTTTCAGGAGGTAGAGATTAAAATGAACCAGAACTAATTGAAGGTATATTTAATAAAAGCATCATCATTGTAATGAGTATACAACTGCTACGCTAATGCTGAATAATGTTTAAGCTACCGAACAAGTCCATATTGTTTCACCTAATGGGATTCACCGATTACCAAATAATTAATTCGACTCTAATTTTGCAACACCATGTGGAAATGTGAAACCCACTCATAAATTAATAAATGCTCAAGTCAATAAAAGAGACAAGTGTCTGGGACTTACTACTGCTTCTCCCGAAATCAATCAAGGTATTATCACTTACTTTGAGCCACACAGGATTGGTTTTGGTTGTTCAAGCATTTGGTCTAGTTATTACATTGTAGTCATGTGTAATACAAATCTGGCAGACATGGGCAAACACTCAGCAGCCAAAGCTGCTCTGAACCTTTTGCTCATCTTCAATTACGCTGATATCCCTTTTCACAGCTTCAAAACTCCCTTACTTGCATTCTCACTACTTTTCCCACCCTGTAACATGCCCTTCATGTAGACGACCTGCACTTCTGGTGGGGCATTGAATCTGAAGACTCCGTTACGGCTCCTCACTTCCCAGTGTCCACTTCACTTGCATAGGCTGTTGGACATTTGTTGTGGACACTGTTTACAGAGCCAGGAAAGCAAATAGCCTAGCAGATCGATTCTAAAATTCTAATCTTGAAAACAAAAAAAACTAAACCAAACAAAAACATCACAAAAGGAAATAAATCAGCTACAGCCACAAGTCACAGTATATATCCTCATGCCTACAAATACCTTTGCAAGCAGCCTCCAGCCTGGAGCCACTCTGACTTTAAAGGAGATGCATGTAAATCCAGTGAGTTATCTCTAGGTTCATTTGTGTAGTCTGGGCTCCAATAATTGTAAGCTAGGTATAGTTTACATTTCCTCCTCCATCCTTCTTTACCCTACCTGCTTCAAAGCTGCTGGAATAGGCAGCATTTCATCTAATGAATAAGAACAACTCTTGGGCCCTTTGTATGATCCTTCAGACCCAGCAAGTACAACCACAGGTTTCTATAGTCCTTCCAAACCCAAACAAATTAACAAATGTACAGGAGAATCAGGGCAACGCTAGTCTAAAAAGAGGACGGGATAAAAACTTTTAGCTCTCCCATTTAGGCAAAGGAATGCTCTCGTAACACATTTAATTGTTCTCAAGCTTATGGAAAGAAACTGGCAACAGTCTGACATTCAGCATTTATGGTCAATAATTGGGCTTCTTCCACATATGGCCTCCAGCTCCTAGCCAGACCTCAAAGCACAGCCTTGTGAATAGCACCAGAAAGTTTTCCCTTGCCCCCTTTATCTACAGAACCTGTGCTTCTCGCAGATCAGGGCTCAGCTCTTAGTGGTGCTGCTCTTGCTGCGCCGTGAAAGAGGAAAGGGGATGCGCAGCCTCCTAGTTTTTCAGAGCAGTGGACTTGTCCAGGTCAAGGAAGAGAAGGCAGGGGAGTGGAAGTTTGCCAAGATGCAACAGCTGCCCCCATGGCATGGGGTGGTGTTTAGTTCATTGCAGGGTCTGAGGTGCCCCAAGACAAGGTCCAGCTCCGTGACTGGGTTCCTCTCCACTGCCCTATATCTCTGGCTCTATTTCCAGTGTTTATGGATATTAAACAATTTAGACAAGTAAGCTCACAAGACATCTGCTAGATCTTGAGCTACAGCAACCAAGTACTCAGCAGCTTTCAAAGAAAAGATACAAAAATATCACATCTGGGCCCTACCACAAAGCCCATTGAGCACAAAGCCGTTGGATGCATTTGAAAAGCCTGAAGGTGACTGGAGAAAGAGGTACTGGAGTGTCCTGGTTTCAGCTGGGATAGAGTTAATTACATATATTAATTATTGTCAATTAATTAATGTTAATCAAGAAAATAAACTCTATCCCAGCTGAAACCAGGACACAGGGCTATGTCTTGCTCTGCTGGTGGAGCTGCCGGCCCAGCACAGCAGGCATCGAAGCAGCAGGGCAGACCATGAGTGATTCCTCAGCCAGCCCCCTGAGGCTCTGGCAGAGGGAGTGCCGAAAGAGATCTTAACATCCTGAAGAGTGTACCAAAACGCTTCTACTTTCATTTAATCTCTCTAACCAGGTAAACCCAAAAAGCTTTCAATCAAGCTTTTGAACAAGCACTCTGGTTCCTCATTCAACCTCACAAGTCCTGTAAAAATGTATTTGTAGAGTCTCCAGCATTTAAAAATACCCAAACATAGGAAAGCATTTGCTGGTGCTCTTAAATTCTCCCTCAACAGCTTTTAAGGGAAATTCCAGAAAACTATCAAGTTGTCTTGGAAGCCTTATGGATAACAGAGAAATGTCAAAATCCTGCAAATTACCCTCCTTCTGCCCTTCAATGCTAGCAAAAAGCCATTCAGCTCCCTTCTACGTGGCAGACTTGCCTTAATTAAAGTATGGACCTCATGGAGTGGAAACTCGAAAAGTTAAAGCTTGTCAAAAATGCCAGAGCTGAGATAATGCAGCTATCAGTGCTACACGATGAGTTAGACAACTGTTCCAATGTTATGTGTGACACTGTACAAATGACACAATTATTTGCAAAGTATTTAAAAAAAAAAAAAAAAAAAGAGAGAAACTGAAATCCCCAAGCCCCAGAAAACTCTGACATGGATAAAGTAAGTTTTACTCGTGTGCATCTTAAAAGAAAAGTAAGGGAAGAGATATTTCCCATAAGAAGTAGAAAAACTACTAAGGTTTTCAGGTGTCTATCTCCTGGTAGTTTGACACTTCTGTTTCATTTCTAACATCATATCAGTCCTAAATCGAAAACAGACAAGCAGCATAATAGGTGGCAAAAAAAATATCTAGAAGGTGAGATAACTCCAAAGGAGTGGAGCTGGCTATGGCAAATAGCCGTTAAATTGGCAAAAAGAAGTGAAAATGGAAATAATCAACTCCAACCTGGCCCAGAGAGCAGACGGAAAGCCAGGGCACATCCAGCCTGGCTGCCCTGGTCTGTACTGACACCACATCAAAAGAGGAGCAAAAGGCAACTGATTAAGTTTTCCTTTCTTCTTTTAAACAAGACACTGTATAAATCTTCCTGATTCCTCCCTCTTAGACAAGCCATGGAAATGTTGAAACAATGGCTCTGCAAGATCCCCTAAATACTTAAAGAAGAGGGAAATGAACAGACGATCGCAGGTTCCTTGATGGGGTCCCTAGAAAGACTGAAATTGTCTTGGGTTTTACAAGCATTCATCTAAAGCCAAACGTACCCTAAGACATTTACAATCCACATCGACAATACCCGAAAAGCAAAGATTACTACACCCATCTTAAAGCGGGAAGGCTGGGGTGATTCAATAATTTTTCTGGAGCACCTGTAGCAGAGCAAAAGAGGAACTGAGATGCCTGTCTGCATTAATCACAAAACCATCCTTCTTCACAAAATTGTTCTTAATTCCATTATTTCGTTCTTTCTTTTTTTTCTCCTGTGCTGTCCCCTCCGTAATATTAATGGTACTAATAAATAGTAAAAGATAAGTGTATTAATTTACAGTCTAATTAATTAACTGTTTAAATGAATCTGTAAAGAAATTGTTCTGCAAGGCAAATAATTATAATTGTCCTACAAAAGCGAGTGGATTCACTCTGCCTAACAGAACTTTTCTCATCTGGCCCCATATATATTTCCTAAACTTAAGTTTTCTTTCCTCTCAGTCCATGAGATTTACAGCAGGAGTTTAGGATGGCTAATTAATATAATACATGGAGATGGATTCTGTTCTGAGGGAGAGAGGTGAAATATCTTGCACACAGGTTAGGGACACGTGAAAGGGATTGAAGACTCCTCATCATTGCAAGGGTAATTCAGTTCAGTCCCTGCAGAGCCCCATTCTAAGCCTGCGGAAATCGGTGGACGTCTTTCAACTGACCTCAATTTTTATATTATGCCGAGGTCTATGGGAATAAAAAAATGGCAGACTAATTCATGACTAAAATCTGCTCTCAGAGCCCCTGATTGCTTAAGGGAAGTAAATAAGCCGTGCTTGGTGAATACACTTATTGATCACATACAGAGCGCTAAAACCCCAGCATCGCTAATATCTTGGCACAGCTCTGAATTAGCCCAGGCTCTCCAACGAGATGCTCATCTTCTCCTAATGCGGGGAGGTTATGAACAGCCCTTCCTCCATAAGGACTGCTTAGCACAGACTGATAAGCACAGGGGCTGCTATTAGCCCAGCGGCTTCCTCCACATGGGTATTGCCGTAGCGTCTGGTACGCTCAATGCTCATTCCCTCTGGGAGTGCGTGTTTGCGCCTGCGTGCTCATGCATGTGAGGTTTAAATCTTATTAATGCTATTCACAGCCATAAAATATTTATTGCAATATAGAGGCGCTGAGAAGGTCAGAGGCTTGCATTTGGTTTAGCAGACTTAATAATTATTAGTTTGGGGTTTTTTTTCGGAGTAATTTGCCTGTAACTTCTTGTTTGTTGAGGGAAAAAGAGTAATTTCATTTCCCATAACATCTGCATTCAAATTAATTGCAATCCTCTCCCTTTCACCTCTTCTTTCACTCCTCCTCACCTGCACACACGTACCCACACCTGCACACGTGTACGCTCTCTGAACCTCGCTGTGCATTTTGCTCAGTGCCTATCCTGGGCGGATTGGATGCATAAGGTTGGAATTATTTCGACCATAGAACACCTTCCCCTTTTTGTGCTAAACCACATGTGCAGGGCTTCTTGTTAAAGATGCTTACTCAGTGAGACCCTATACAAAATCAGAGCCTCGCCAGGTATTCATGAATTGCACAAGAAACCTACCTTTGTTTAACAGGAGCGATATTCACTCCATACCAATTAAGTTACATATATTGGGCAGTATATCATGCCTTTGCTGGCATAAATTAGAAAAGCATCATTAATTCCACAATACTCATAGCTATAATGGATAACGCTGTATAAATAATTAAGGCAGGGAAGTAGCTTTGCTCTGTTTTAATTATCGAAATCACTGGAATCATGCTGATTTACATGAGGTAATTCTCAACTTGGTCTTTTCATGAAAAGATAAAAGTTTCTTTGTAAAGGTGAACAGTTTAGTATTGGAGCTAAACCTGATGGTTTCTCATGCCAGAATTTACATATTAAGAAGAAACAAAAGCAAGGACTGTATCTTTAGTACCATGATGTGAGGGCACAATGCATTTGGTGGCATCCTTTTGACCTATAAGCAAGTAATGTTGGGAACAGACTTCATGAGATTTTAGGCACAGAAGATTTCACCTCCGTGACTCTGAAGTTTGGCAAAGGTAAAATGAGCAAGAGATTTATAATCTCTGCCAAGTAATCTTAATGATAGATGCTTCTCTCACTCCACTAAGACAGAAAGAAAATCTCTGGATTATGTATACTGAATAGGTGAAAAAAAAAAATAAATAAGGCAACCTTCCACATGCTATTTGCTAATTCTAAGGGACAAAATTTCATTTCTTTTTTCTTTTATAGGTGTCTTGCTGAATTATCCTTCGAAAATTCCATCTCACCAAATACTCTTCCCAATAGCATACCGTAAATTAAAATCACATGAAGGTTGGCAGAACAAATTATTTCTTTTTGTTAGTTTATCCATCTTACTAGCTCTATTTTGAAAGCTAATTACTAGAGCGAATTATTATTCAATACATAGGCATTCAATTTAAACAGCAAATTATTTTTCCTCTTCCACTAAAATCTTTTTCTGTAATATAATGTTTGCACTGGTTTGTGACCATTTTAAATAATCAAGGTGAAAATACCATACTAGCTGAAGCAACCTAGAAAACATGATTTAGGAAATTAAGTTTGGTGATAAAGTACCAGAGTTGGGCAATGTCCTGCAAGATGAGCCAGTCTTAATTCTTTGGAGAGGAAAATAATAAGTAAATGCAGCTGAGCATCGTTCTTTATTACAATTCATTGTTCCCTGTACAAGCTCACTTCCAAACAGTACCAAGGCATTACTCTGGAAGTAAAATGGTAATTTCTTTGTGATTACTCAGTGATTTGATGTTTACTTCTTGTAATGACTTTCCAGATGACACTTCGAAAAGCCCAATGCTTTCACTTCTTTCATCTGTCTCTATATCACCCACCTAGTCTGTGAAACAGTCCAGAGTTCCGAGGATATTGCATTTTCTTGGACTCCTTGGGTTGCTAGAATTCTTAGATTTTTTTTTTTTTGTAGAGAAATAAGATTTTTTTTATTTTAAAATCTATTTAAATAAGATTATTTCTTATTTGTAACTGCCTTTCAGTATGCTAAAAGAGAACAGAAAGCAGCATCTAGGATAGCACTGTAAGACGAGAAGTAAAATAACTGAAGCACAAGATAATGCAAATGTTAATGTGCATATTCTTTCCTGAGCAATACTTGGCAATCCTATAGGAAAAATATATTTCATTAAATTTTGCAAAAGAAGTGTTAAGATAATGGAGAACAACTTTGCAAAGTTTGGTGAGATTTTTCCGTTTTAAGTCAAGTTGGAAACATTCGCTTACCAGAAATCAATAAGAGTACAAACATACAGATTTGTATGTAATAAAGCTGCAGCATTGATTGCATTAATAACTATAAACCTCTACAGACTTCTGTATAAAAAGAGCGCCCTCTCAGCTGTGTATATGCTGCACTGATTTGTGCCATCCACATTGGTCATGATTAGGAAAAGGAAACTTTCTGCTCACAAATGAAAGTTTAACATTTTTGCATACATTTGTTTGGTGAAGATATTCCAGCTCTTAAGTTCTACCATTATAAAATGAAGAGTGACAATGTAGTTATCACCTAAACCACAAAGCTTTATTCACTTTATTTTTCTAATGAACATTTGTGACTTTCTATACACTACACTAATCTACACTTTTAAATGAACTAAGGATCTGATTATCAGTAAAATATAATAATGACTTTGGGTACAGTATATAATTAGCCTATTATACTCTTATTTATCTGTGGTTGCATGCGAGTTCCAAATCAACCAAAGGGATCTCCCATATGCGCTAATTCAAACCCAAGTGACCTAAGACAGTCACTACAACCTAGGGGTAAGCCATCTGGAGCTATTTCTCCACTGTATTCAGGATGAATTTTGTGACTCAACCACTAGGTTGAAGCCTCCGTTTCTTCTTACCACTTCTTCCCTTTCAATTTCCATCTCAGCAAGTTAGATGCAGAGGATAAGCTATTCATATATTTAGAGAAAGTGGCATATCAGTGAAAATAAACTTTATGTGCAGAAGTTTTTTATGGCTATTTATTTTTTCTTTTAAAAAAAGATTTGTTCATTTAAACCAAAAACAGCTGTGCGCTTTTCTAGGTCATCTTCAAGCTACCCTGTATTTGATTTATTTTTCTTTGAGGTCTGACTCCTAGTCTAATTTTTCCCCTATATTTTCAAAGTTCATGCTGTGCGGCTCCAATCTGAATCAATACCTAAACCCTATGGAATTAAGTGCTTTTGCAAGTGTAACCTTTCGTGACAGAGTATCTGCGTGTGCTCTGAAATGGATTCAGTAAAAATAAAATAATCTTTGCAAAACTTGCAGCCAGATCCTTCCCACTTCCCTTTAGTCACTAACTACTTAACTGGCTGGCACCACGGGTTTCTACGCACAGTCTAGCTCATCTTGACTCAGGCGTTATAGATGGCAAGCCAGTAATTGAGGCGCTGCCGTTCCAGCTAGCGGGGAACAACCACGCTGTTTTGCAAGGACTCACGGGTTCCCCATTGCTTGAGTGCAGGAGGCACAGACTCATAGAATCATAGAATCATTTAGGTTGGAAGAGACCTTTAAGATCATCAAGTCCAACCGTCAGACGCGTTGGAGTCCAACCGCATCCCACAAGATGAGACAGTTTCCCACAGTGCAGAGGCTTCTTTCAGCTGACGTGCACAGAGATGTTCTTGTCAGCTGCTTTCAGAGATACATACCCTGCAATTCAAACTGTGTTGACTTTCCTTTTGACTGATCAATGTCTATCACCCCATATAAAAATAATAAGCAGTCGAAGCCACTTTGCCCAGAGTTTTTGAATTTCTGAGTTGCGCTTTTGGGGGTAGAAACAGGCAAAACCAGCTCTTTAATTGAAAGAGATACAGCAAATCCCCTGCTCCCTGTGAGCCTCCACCCTCCCCATAAAGATGCTTACTGAAATGCTGGTGAAGTAGAGCTTGGGCAAGGAGCTAATAAGGAGAATATTAGCAAGTTATTTCCTTAGAGAGTTACTGGTTACTTTTATATCTATAAAAAAAAAAAAAAAAAAGACGACCAAAAAACAGTTGTTGCAAAAAGAAGTACGTGAAAGTGAGGTCATCGCCCTTTCTGATCAACCTGCTTGAGGAGGACATTTCAGAGCAGCCCGTGTTTCATTTTAGCATGCTGAGCGTCAGACGCTACAGCAGCGTTTCCAGAAGGACAAGGCATTTTCATCCATAAAGCACAAAAGACTGCCGCACTCTGCCCACGCTAGCGCCTGTGACCAGCACCTTGGCAGCTCCCTGAGCTCTCTGAAACCCTGCGCTTCCTCCTGCCATGACCTCATCCCTGCCCACACCAGCCTGATAAAAAGAAGAGCACACACCTGGTGTTCAAGCCTAGAAGTTTGTCACCTTGGGTAACCTTCAGATGAGTGATACTCCTCCTTTTCTAGCCCCAAAGGTGAGCAAAACATCCAGAGGACCTGCTGGTGACTTTAGGGACACCTCTTGGCCAAAGGCACCAACCGTGGCTGGAGCGTGTCCCCTCCCACGGCAGCGTACCTCAGGCGCAGCCTAACGGGCCCAAGTGGAAGCCTGAGTCTCTGCTGCCCCAAGAGAACGAACTTTTTCTCCCCACAGCCTCACAGCCAGCCAGCTCCTAGGTTTGGTGGGAGAGAAGGCAAGGCGCTTTCATTATCACTTCTCCAGCAAAGTAACTGGAAGAAGGAAGCGATTTCCTTTACCCGGGAGGTCCGCTGCCATCACTTAGCGGGGAGTAAGAGGACACATAAACGTCTGATTTTCCTTCCTCCCTCCTATGAGCAAAGCACTCAGCCCAGACCATCACCAACAAGTAAACAGTTATGGGGAAGGAAATAAAATCAAACAAAACGTTGGCTTTTCAGTTAATTACATTTTAGCTTTTGCTGCTGCTCGCACTTCCAAGGGAGCATCAGGCTGCTCTCGAGCAGCTGCGTTCCTGTGGGGTGCAGATCGGATTCAAGCCTTCTTCAGCCCAATACTTGCAGCTACCTTTAACCCAATGAGGCAACAGTTGTTTTCAGATGTACAAATGAGTTTAATAAGGGTCCCAGCAAGACTCTGAAATCATGGTTGACTTGTCACACCTCCAGCCCCCCAGGCTGCATTTTCTTATCGATCTGTTTATCAGAGCACCGTCCATCGCTGGTGCCAGCATCCAGCCCAGCGCGGAGCGGGCGCTCACAGCACTATTTAGGTGATACATGAGACACACCGCTCACTCAGCACGTTTATGAGGCATGAAATACTCATTTTTTACAGCACCAATGTCTAGGAAAGCCAGCAGTTGGTCCTTTATGTTTCTTGTGGTAGGTCATTAGCCGAGCTGCAGGTGGAAATGCCCTTGCAAGGCCAAATGCTGCTGCTAAACTTTGTTTTGCCCGAACCTCTTTGCAATAAATGCTGCTTTCCTAAATCCCGAATGCCAGCTCCAGCAGACGCTCCGCGTCAGAGCAGTGAAGCACTTGCCTTGGAGGTGCTTACCCAGCGAAGCAGGAACACTTACAAGTTGAGATAAGGTTCATGTCGCTGCCACCTCTGTCAGGAGGGACGTGGGGGCCCAT
>JAUTDB010000084.1:1549875-1560134 GCA_032274285.1 Polihierax semitorquatus
GGCTGCATTTTGTTATTGATCTGTTTATTGCTTCCGCTGAGCGAACACTGTCAATCCACCTATGTCAGAATCCAGCCTGCAGCGGACACTGTTATTACTATTTAAGTGATAAATGAGATATGTGTTTCATTCAGCCTGCTTGTGAAGCAGAAAATATTCATTTTTTTAAAGCACCGATACACGGGAAAGTCAGCAAGTCCCTTCCTTTTTGTTACCTGCTGCAAGTAATAATCAGGTTTACTGAGCTCTAGGTAGAAATGCCCATAGGAAACAAAATGTTGCTATTAAACTTTGGTTTTGGTTGAACATCTTCAGAATAATTATTACAGGGTTAAAAAATGAAAAGAAAGAAGTAAGGGCCCACTCCGAGACCCACTGATGTCCATGAGAGTCTTACAATGGACTTCAGCAAGTGTTTTTTATAAAAGTTTGGGAAAATAAAAATATTCGGCCCAGTCTTGGACTTTTATGTGTTGCTTGCCAGTTCCTTCCATCACACATAGAAGTCTCCACGGAGAGGGAGAGGCTTGTTCCTGCCCGATTCTGCCCCTCCTGGAAGCTGCTGGGGAAAGATAGGTCTTGAAAGAGCTGGCACACCGCCTGCATGGCTCATCCCGTAATTTTTGTCTCACAAGCCTCTATGGTGAGCCCCTCAGTCACCCAGGCCCTGAACCGGTGAGCCCCTGACCGGCACACACAGGCACGCAAGGCGCTTACACCTCGGAGAAACTATTTACACGCCCAAAGCTGAATGCACAGATAAGGATTATGAGCCTCGCTGAAGTCACCTCATTAATGTAAGGGAAGTGGAAGGGTTTTATTTTATTATTATTGTTTCTCCAGTGGCTCAGCAGATACTTTCGGTGCAGGTTTGTGATCTTATTAAAGGTTTTATGAGGCATTTGTTTGTTTGCTGTCTTGAAGCAGATGATGGCTAAGACATACGATAAGACAAAGCCTGCTTGCATCTGAGGAAGGTTCTGTCTCACCATTATAGTCAGAGCATATTTATGTTCAACGCATACTTCACCTGCTGCTTTAAATAATTCTGAAAAACGTGGAGCGGATCCAGAGCACCAAATCCCCTCAACAGCTTTTGCACATTCCAAAGGGAATCAAGATTAAAAAACCCCAACACATTGTGTTTCTTCGTTTTTCACTAACTGCTAGTTGCCCTCTAGAAAAAGAGTCATTTCCTGAGTTAATAATGGAAAGAGCCTGTTTTCATTGGTATCAACTGCACCTTTTCAGCTTAACTCCGTACCAGCCATGTGAACCAAGGCTGATTTCACTGCTGTAGTGCGCGGAGTGGGCACGGGGTTCACTGAGGTTTCCCTGAGAAAAGGACTATTAAGTCCCCTTGAGACTGAGGAGCAGGTGAGACTCTCGCTGCTGAGTGTTGTTGGCCCTTCACAGGGTACCTTAGGGATATGGATATTTTAAGGAAATGGTGTATTGAAGCTAGAGGCATGGGCAAGTTCCCAAGCACTTACTGAATTCATTACGACAAACAGCCCATTGCTCTCTGAAAGAACAAAACTCACAGGATGCCTTTTTTTAACCTCCCAAACATCATGACCTATGCTTAATGGAATAATAAGAGAAAGAGGAAAAAAACCTGGAAATCATCCTTGGTGAGAGAAATGCTGACCCTGGTCTATCAGAACTGATAAGAACCCTTGACATCAGTAAGCAGTGAACCAGCCTTCGGTTCCATGGGCGCTACAAATTACCACTACAGAGTCTCTGTGTGCTTCGCTGTGGTCCTTCATGATACAGGCACCAAGAGCCTGAGGTTTCAAAAAACACATAGAAGAACCAAGTAACATTCTCCCTACAAAAAGATCCATCTAGAAAATGTGAGAGGTGACACCATATTTTTACCCAAATTGCTAAGAACACATAATCATAAAATTAAAACCTAGAAGGCATAAAAATTTATTTCCAATTTATTTCCCACAATGCTCTGAGTTATGATTCATGTATAGAATATTTCCAAGTGTCAATGGATGAGCAAGGTACCTATTCGCTTTCAGTACGGCAATGCCAAAGCATTGCTGACGGATATACTTAATGAAAACATAAAGACATTTCATCAGAGGCCAAGCGGAAAAAGGGTTTTTTTCCCCTTTTTTTCCTCCCTTTTCTTCACCCTTCCTTTAGTTAGATCCTTCTTCCATTGCTTAACAACAAAAAAAATTAAATATCAACCTAACAGACTTTAAACTTTCTGGTTTATTTTTTGCTGAGATAGTAACTTCTCTTTAACATGCCTTCCAGTATCGCATTCAGACCGACAAAATACATTAGCTTTTCCCTCACTGAGGACACATTCAAGCGAGATGACACTAAAGCCCATGTGTCAGCCAGGGCTACCTCCCACAACAAGGCAAGAGCCTGTGCTTCTGCCCGGCGTGCTGGAGGGAGAGGCTCAGAGCTGGACTGAGCAGCAGGAGGACTTCTCTAAAGGAGAAAAGCGAGTTGTGACCTGACCTTTCTGCCACGGTGCTCTCAAAAGACACCTTCACACGTTAGGAACAGCTAATTTACTGCTGGGTATTAGCCAGGAACTTTAGAGTTAAATATGCTTGATCCCAGGATTTAGAAGCTATGGTACTTACAACAGCTGGAAAATTTATTCCATACCAGTTCATTCTTTCCTAAATCATGACTGACTAGTGTTTGCCTCACCTTTTATGCTGAAACCGTGTAACACGTTCGGTTTCCCCGTCCCTTGGGTACTCTTTCTGTTCCTGATAAAACATGATAAACAGTCTCTTACCTAACCTTGAGTTGAAAAGTCCCTTAAAGCTTATAATATATCATTCTTCCTGGGACTGAAAATGTGGAGAGCACTCACCTGCTCTCACAGGTTATTATTATAGACAAACAATCTAAAACCAAACTAAATCTGAAAGTGTGTCTTCCACTACTTAAACTTTATTTACTCCAATTATTGGCAAGACTGTTCCATGATATGCACCATCTTAGCAGATAAGCCCCAAACCGATGAAGAACCAATGCTAAACATTGTTAACATTCAATATGCCCTGTATATATCCTCTTTAATAGATAATCAGATTTAACATTGCATTGTTAAATTTCTGGGGTTTTCCCCTCAAGCAGTCCTTGACTGGCTCTCAAAGTACAAAATTAAAAAATAAAAACATCTTCTGTTTCAAATTGTAAGAGAATAGAAGAGCTGCATGGAGACAATCACAAAGGGTTTTTTACTGGAAAATGTAAACATGAAAAAATACAAACAGCACCTGAGTGTCCGTAGAGCCCTAAAAGTTGCCAATATATCTACTAGCCCCGGATCTGGAACAGAATCCATGACCAAGTTGATTGCTTTCAGGTAGGATCAAAGCACGCTAAAAGCCACATCTGTTGTTTTACAAAACCAGAATGTAAAAAGTGAATTCTAAGGTCAAAACCAGTCTATCCATGGTCTTCTTCCAAATATTTATACCTTTATAACCTGGTTGGTTTGGGGTAAGGAAGAACGGCAATTCTACATGTATTCTAATGAGACCTTACACTGTATTGTAAAAAAAAAAAGGAGGTATCACAACTCCCAATTTCCACATAGCGAAAGAAAGATGTAATTTATTTAAGGCCCATGGCAGAGACATGAGCATCACCTTCTCTGCAGCAAGTTCTTCACATGCAACAGTCCCAATACAACTCATTCAGACGCACCAGAAGAAGAAACAGAAAGATGGCAAGCGGCACTGCCCTCTCCGCCAGCGCCGGGGAGCACAACCAGAGCCCTCGCAGAGGTAGGGCAGCCATGGGATTTCTTTCAATGCCCTAAAAGCTTTGCCCCTTCGCGTTTCCCTAGCATGGTGCATTTCTGCCCTGGTTACAACAAAATCCACCACTTACCATCTCATTAAATAGCTGGTTGGCCAGTAATCAACAGGCACCCTGGTCAAGCTATAAAGTAAAAATGGTTGTTGGCGCCAGACAGTTTGCATCCTGCGTTAAAGACAAAGAGACAAACACCCCGCTTCAAACTGTACCTCTATACTTTCAAAACATCATAAAACACTTCTCTGCCTGTTTCCCCTGGCTTTATATCGCCAGTTGGTTGGTGATAAGCAGATCTGTGTGTGATTTCTTATTTCCGACACAACGGGAGGATAGTTATTCTCAGTAATTGTTGTATTACAGTGTAACTGAGCTGTAAAAAGCCACCTGTTTCTCCTGCGAGATGGAACTGAATAATGCCCAGTTACGGTCAGTCTGCTCTCATCGGGAAATGCTGCATGTAGCTCTGCTGCCCCACCTGGGCTTGCAACTGCTCTCCAGCACCCAAACACCTCCAGCAACCCTTTACTGGGAGGAACAAACAGATGGGGAACTGCCTGGAGACATTTCCAACAGAAGCGAAGGAGCTTCTCAGAGGGAAGTGGAATGAAGTGGCTCTCTGCTGGAAGAAACTGTCTTGGGAAAAACAATTCTGGGAGTGGGAAAGTCTATTAGACCTGAGAAAGAAAATTAGGACATTGGTTTGGGAGTTATTACCTTTAGGGAAGGGCTGGGGCAACTCATAATGAAGGCGGAGGGAGGGATGCACCTTCATGCTTGCAAGGTTCGTTTCCATACATTCTGTGAATAGTTTGGTCCACAAAACCACTGAAATGTGTTTCTGTCTTAAAATGTTCCAGACAAGCAAAGCAGCATTACATGCTGCAGTAACTAGTATATCTCCTTCTCTCACACACAATTCACAGTTAGAGATTTCACACAGCATATTTTAAAAATATATTTGTCATCTGTGATCTATTAAGCCTTCTATCTACAGCAAGCTAATGGGATTTTTTTTTTTTTTTAAATTATGCCAGTTACCAGCTACAACCAGAACTATAGACAGAAAGGATTATACCCTAAGGTGCATTCACATATATACCGCATGCTGTTTGGATTAGACAGCACAACAGGAAGAATTTACTGAGACATCATGGTACCATGCTCAGATTATACCATTTTCTAAGACTTAATCAGTGAGGACATTAGCCTTTCCCCATAGATGCAACAGGAAAACATTATATATATATATATACACACTTTTTTTTTCCCAAAAAAAAAGAAATAGCATTGAACCATGAAAGATTACAATACGCAAGAGTATAAAATCACCTTGTTTACGAAATGTAATGACATGGTGTCAATGGCCATAAAAGATCCAAAATAGACCTGAAGACTGGGGGGGTTGCATAAGGGAAAGTGAAGAAGGGGGAAACAGAGCAGGTGAGCCACAGATGCCCTGCCACACAGCTGAAAGCAAGATACGCAGAGAGGTAGAGGCTGGAGAAAATGGCCTTTTGTCTGACAAGTGCATGGATCAACAGGAAGAAAACCCCTGAAGTCAACCCCTATTAATTGTTGCTCCACAGCTGTGTGTTGTACAAGGACAACATACTAAGTCCAAGTCAAAATGTCTGCAAAAGACAGGAACTGGTGGGCTAGAGGCCAAAGAAATGCAGCAGGGGGAGGCACGCACGGTCAGCAGCCACCCCTTTGGAGCGGCATGGAGCTCTGCAGGAAAGCTGCTGAGACCTGTCGGGGGGATGCCAACAGAGACCATGCCCAGCCCTTTCTTCTGGGACCACACATTCTTCTGGGCACAGTGTCACCACCAGACAAAGGGACACCAACAGCATTTTCTTGGAGAGGAGACCCACTCAGCCCAGGAACTAGGCAGTGTTTAATCCTATTTTTACTCTTCAACGGGTGTTGCCTTCCTTGCAAAACTGCCTTGTGGGTAGGTTGAGAGGGCAGGAAAACGTGCAGAACACCACATGAAATTATGCATCTTTTCCTTAAATTCTTCTGAATTGTTTCGCTCTGGTAAGTGCTGAGGAGATGGCAAAGCTGTAACCCAGTGCAGGAACCTACCCACCAGGATAGAACAGGTATTTGAGTCAAATGCTGGCAGCAGAAGAGCCCCTTTCCCTCTAGGTAGAAAAGAAATACATCTGAGGTGGTTCTGGGTATACTTAGCATAGATTTAAGGTTGCATCTGTTCTGTGTGGCAAGCTCAGTTATCAATATTTCAGATGCATCACTGTGGGGTATCAAGTACCAACTTGGTCCTAAAGTAATTAAAAATCTACTGTTTAATTTTATCATTCCATTATGAATTATTTTATCTTTTAATTATGTATCCATCCAGTCACTGGGTCTAGCACTTTCTCATTTCCATTAGCAAAACATAATTCAAAATTAAAACGTCTTCTTCCAGGCATGGAGACCTCCGCTGGCCCTCCACTGCAAGGCTTTGTATGGTGGCTTCCACACCTCTGCTCCAGCACATTTCCACTTCACTTATCCTTGATTTAGACTGGCTGAATTGCTTTTAATCTGTCTGTGAGGTGTGATCCTGTGAAATATTTTATGACCACATAAGGATGAAAAAGAAGTTGGCCTTCTCTGGTTTACAGCTGGGGGAAGGGCAGTTCGAAATCTTTACTTCTCCAGCACACAGTATATAAAAAGCATGGGAAGATTTGCAGCCTGCTCCATGCTGCTTGGTGTTTTCTGTTTCTCTGCTGCTTTGCAAGGGTGGATAGGTAAGCAGTGAGCTCTGAAATAGCAGATGGGCTCTGGAACAGACTGAGGCTTCTCTTGTCGGCTTGGTCTCCTGCCTCTGGAGGAACCAGAGGACCGTGGGCCAGCCTGGCATCTGCTGATGTCTCCCAAGAGATGAACTTTGTTGAGGAAACAGCACAGATCTTCAACAAATTTATTACTCAGATCATCCTCTTCTACTATTCATCTGGATATTGTAATAACGTTACTTATGTGTTGCCTTATCCCTAGTAACAGCATTTTCCTTCTTCGCCCGAGTCGCAATGTTTTTTCTGGATTATTTTTCTCATAATTTAGGAAACCTCAACAAACACAGTTATGTCCCTTTGTTGTTAAAAAATGCCATCAAGCCATGTGGCGTTTATGGAAGAATGGGATATACAGACCTTGCAACCCTACAGACTCAGCACACAGCTTCACCGCCCAATTCACGAACGCAGCCTCCAACGCCCCCGACCACCAGGACCTCAGCGCAGCCCGGGTCATGCCACTGGGATAACGACAGGCACAAGGTGCCTATGCAGGGAGCGTTATTTGCCACGAACAGTTAAGTTACACAGAAAAGTTCTTTGGATTTCAGTAGATACTTGCTGTACGTCCTACACTTTCCTTTTCTTTGCCACTTTCAACGAGTCTAGAAAACAGTAAATAAGTAAGTGATGAAGTTGCACGGTTTTGCTGCATTTCACTCCCGAGGCATGACCTCATTACCCAGAAAAAGCCTTTGTGCCTTCCGTCCAGATGGTGCTGGCTGGTCTGACACGGGGGAGGACACGTTTCGCACAGATGTCCAGGGCTTTTTAAGACAGAGTGGGTGGAAGAGTCAGACCAAGCACTCGCTGCTTTTGGCAGGAAGGCACAGCTGAAGTGGATGGCGCACATCTGAGTTCCTTCCTGTTTACCAAAATACTCTATTAGAAATCTACAGGTTTTCAAGACAAATAGAAAAAGGAGATCACAACGAAAAGTTTGTAAAAAGCACATACAAGGGTTTACAGAAAACACTGGTGGATCCTCACCAAGAGTCAAATAGGTGACTTCATTAGCATAATTCAGCTCCCCTGTGTTCTTCTGGTATGAAAGCTGGGAGCTTCCTACTTTTAGGATATTATTATTAATATTTACATAAAAAATAGTGGAAGAGCACACCCAGAGACAAGAATCCTAATTTTTCAAATAAGTTTACATTCAAGATTTTTGTCATGACATCATTGGAAGAAATTGCCACCTGCAAGACATTTTGATCTTACCCCGTATCAAGAAGTCATTTCTGATCAGGATTTGAGTACAGTCCTAGCTCTCGACTCAACAGATTCCAAAAGAACAATTTGACTAATTTGACATAAACACATACCCACTGAAATGGGTCTATATTAAATTATGTATCACTCTGTGCACAACATCAGCTTTCTTTAACCTCTGATCCCAGTGGGTGCGGTGTCTCATAATGTTTAAAAGAAAAAAAAAAAAAAAGCTTTCAAGAAACAGCGATACTGAAATGTGTAGAAAAGTCTTTACTATTTTAGAATTATCTGAATTTTTATATAGGATTCCTGTTCCCAAAGACAAGCAGAAAGTGTAAAAGACAGTTAAATAATTTATAAAATTCTAAAATAAAAGTAAAAAAATTAGTTTTATAAAAGCTATAAACTTGTAGAAGTGTAGAATAAGGCCCAGTGCATGAATGTATATTAACAGCAAATTACATTTATTATCATTATGATCATCAAACCCAGAAGAAGAAATTGTCTGTGTAAAGACAGTGTTGGGTGGAACAATCAGCATGGTACAGCCCACAATGCGTTTTTTAAGAGTACTGGAAAGAACATTGGTAGATTGCATCTTGGGTTTAATTTACGCTAAAATTCAGTTGAGAAGACATTAGAGCCTTAAGGGGTAGTAGAACAACCTAATACTAATAATTAAATATAGAAAATAATAATAAAAATATAATAGCTGAGCTCTAGTTTGATAATCAAATGCATTGGTATGATTCATCAATAAAAAGCCTAACACTGTAGAAAACTGATAAATTAACATGTATTATTTTCTTCCTTGACTTTTGCTAAGCTAGTTACCTAAAATACACTAAAAATCACTAAACACCTAAGGTAGCAGTTCTGATTTGATGCTTGAAATATCACTTATGGCTCTTGGTCTTTGCATCTAAAATAACTGAGTTTAGTGGGAGACAATTTAGAAAACTCTTCTGCAATGGTTACAGTGCTGGAACCTGAGTCAACTCTCATTTTGATCCATGATAAAATTGTCAACATCTTGGATAGGAAGTAGAGCTGGGAAAAACTATTTCACAGGCAGAAAGTTCATCAAAACCCACAGGTCTGGAGAACACGAAAGTATAACAAGAGAGAAATGAAATATTTGCTGGCAATTAGTGAACTTATTAGAAAAAAGAGAAAGGGATTATAGAAAAGTTTTAAATGGATTTTTGTCTTTAAGAAATCACAATATCTTATAGTTGTATTTGACAGGAGCATTTCAACATATTATTCCAAACCAGTCTCAGTTTGAAATCTATCTACAGTTTTAAAATACATAAAACTGAACTTAAATAAAGAGGGAGAAATATTCACTTTATATAAAGGTATGTAAATATCAGTCCACAACAAAAAGATTTTTTTCTAGTCCACCCAGGTTATTTGAAATTGTTTTGGTTAACAGTTGAGCTACAAAGTCCATGTTCTTTGGGCTTTGAGATATTTTTGGACAACATTTTTAAGAACATTATGTTTTGACTTTTGGATTTACTCCTTAGCTTAAAAAAGATCTTCCTAAGTGATGGAACAGCTTTCTTTCCTTTTAAAGAATGCATTATATAAACGCAAAAGTATGGACAAAAGTGATATTGAAAATATCTGATGATATATACCTTATTAAATATTAATTATATTTTAAAAAAAATAAAACAATTGATCATAAATGGTAATTTAAAATTATTTCTTTCCAGGTGTACTACTTCAGATAGAATTAATTGCCTTTGCTTTTATCTTGATCCATTAATAGCATAGCCCGGACTAACATATCCACCCACAAAGCCTTCTGCAGTGGGAAACCTTTTATTGTTTCTTTTATCCTTTTTTCCTCCTACAAACAGAGTTCACACTGTGTAAAAACTTACTGAGGCAATTCTAAGTTGCCTGTGCATACCAAAAAGTTTATATTTTATTAAGTAAAAGTAAAGAGTTTAAATTTTCAGCTGAAGAACAATATATTTGTGTGCCTTTAAAAGTTATCTTTGACCCTGCCATCTATTTTTCTGGTTTTAAAATGTGGATAAGATTACTGACCTTTCACATAAAAAGTAATTGCACTAGTTTGTAGCTTTGGAGCATCGACCTTGGCTGCAGCAACGGAAGAGAGGGGACGCAGCCTGATGCAGCGAGAGGCCACTTTGTGGTACCCCGCTACCAGTTTATATCTGTTTTCAGAGGCCGCGCGCTTTAACCAGTTCGGTTCTTTCGGCTCAGCATCACGTACCAGGCAGTGCCTGATGGGTCAGTCAACAGACAAAGGAACCTCAAGGGAGTTTCCATAGACAGTCGTTGACGGTCGTTAAGTCGTTATCTCGTGATGACTCAACAGTCGCCTGTTATCTATTCATCCCCTTTGTCATCCCAAGGTTTGTGGCCGACAAGTTCCAA
>JAUTDB010000084.1:1560234-1575239 GCA_032274285.1 Polihierax semitorquatus
TTTGTGGCCGACAAGTTCCCACACCTCCCTTGCTTGTTATTTGGACCATGCTTGGAGGCTTGCTCCTCAAGCCCTGTCCCACACTTGGGTCTCTCCCCTTAAGCCCTTCTTGTTTTTTAAACCTCAGGTTGACTGACCATCAGCTAGCTCAGGCACACATTCGATAGGCTATGACATATGCCTTCCAAATATTTGTTCCAAGCTATAGAGAAAGAACTGTTCATTTTATCAAAAGAGAAGGAGACAGATGATTCTTTAACTACAAAGCTTTTGGTCCCTAAGAGGTCAAAACACAAAGTGTAACACACACGCACCCAACCCTTGCCCAAAAGCAAATAATTAAACAAGGACGCAAGTTCCTTTCCTCCACCTTTTCTGCAAAATGACTTGCAGAATTATATGCTCTTTATTTGTAAACATCTGTCACCTTCCCTCGTTATATTTCCCTTTTATTTATTTATTTATTCAGAATCTGCATTAAAAATACCTGCTTCACCCAAGGCTTTAGAGATTTTACACACAAAGAATCTTAAGTCAACACATCTTTGTCAACAGGCAGAAATTCCCCCGGGTACGTCAGCGAATGACTCACACCACCATGCTTCCTAACAAATATAAATTCCTACAGTTCCTTTCCCTCTTCTCTAGCTCAGAAAAGGAGCTGGGTCTTGCATAGTGCTCTGCTCTGAAAGCCGAAAATCATAGAAAAAATAGTTCAAAACATAAAAATATATTTTGAAGTTCAAGACAGAAAACTCCATGAGAGTTTTTATACCCTACATTATTCTTCTACCACTGGGAATCCAGGCATAGCACCTCAGTTGAACATAGAGACATAAAAAGTGAAAACAAGTGCTGTAAGTTTTAATTGAAAAAAATGTCATTTTACACTATGCCCAACCATCAAGAGGTCGTAAAAACCCAAGAAGAATATTAGATCCATGCTCCAGCCAAGATACATATCTAAAATATTAATTATATATATATATCCCTTTTAGAAAACAGGAGGCACTTGCCTTAGTAGGAATATACAAAGAATTCGTGTCTGAGGGGAGGGAAAAACTTTTAAGCTTTCCTTAAGAATCTCAGCTTTTATTGGAGAAGAAAAAACATTTTAGACTTGGGGAAACCTTCTCCAAGGAAAACAAACTGTTATCTGTCATGCAGATGTGCTTTGGAGTCCCCAAAGACCTTGAAATGTTTAACTTCACAATAGACTGCCCCACACACCTTTGAAAACGTTAACTGTTTATTCAAGGCATGAAAGAAAGGAAAAGATGAATTATATCAGAGGACGGATTGAGAAAGGTTAGAAGAAAATGACACAGAGGGTCAGGCAAGCAGGGAGGGAAGATGTTATCAATTCGTCATGAAGTTGGAAGTCACAAAATGAGCGATTTTTTTCAGTTCAAAGGTTGGGGGGAAATTTTCAAGGAGTAGCTGAGTTCTGTGTGCACACACACATGTACTCCATCACAGATGTGGAAGATGCTCTATGTCACCTGATGATGCCAATGACACTCTAGAAACCGCAAGTCACTGGGGAAACTTCTCCACAAGCCGATGACCAACCTATATACTAAAAGTTACTAAACCTTTACCACATTTTAGACAAAGTTATAAACTGTAGACAGTCTTATGACCTTACACAGATAACAAAGGCTTGTTGTAAGTTCCGGGCAGAGAGCGGGAAGCAGCAGGTACCCTACAGCAGGGCCAAGGCTACCCTTCCCAGGCAGCCAGCGGCCCCTGCGCTGCTTGCCCAAGCGGGGGTAACCTCTCTCAGAGCGTTTTGGCCTCAAAGGCAGAGGTAAAAGCTTTAAGCGATAGTTAGGGCTTTATGCAGCATGTGGTGTGGACTCCCATAGCCTGCAAGGGGGAGATCCACACTGAGGTTTTGGACAGGAGGAGGGCACGCGTCTCGAATCCGAGTCGCTGCAGCGATGCAGACAAACCACTCGAGCAGAGGGTTGCAAGCCTGGTCTTAGTTTACAGCGACCGACTTCACTGTGAAGCATTTCTTATATCTCCTATTATAACTGGTAACTTTTCTTCTGATGAAAGCATTTATTTTCTAGCATTTGTACTTTTACAACACTTTAGGCTTGCAAAAAATCACTGATGGGTTTGTTTTGCTCGTCTGGTAACACTGATCAAAGCTTCTCCCCTCTGTGACCCTCAGAGACATTTAGTCCCTGCAGTCAGCTCTGTTCTCTACCTGGCTTTTTCCTTTAATCATACCTGGAGTCACTCAAAATGGTGCAGTGTTTACAATAATGTGCTGAAGCTTTTCAAGTCCATCTGATGAAACATTATTAATAATTCATAATAGTATAATAAATCATTTACGTTTCTGCAGAAGGATTTATCACGCTGTCTCGCCCGAATCTCTTCTCTTTCGAGGTCCTATTTGTCATACACAAATACCACTGGCAGAACTCAATTGGAAAACATGTTTCTGCCAGTCAGACCTTAGGAGGTGTGAGTGCTGCCTGATGACAGGACCATTTCTGTAGGGTAAACTCTGCACAACTGCAAAACTTCTTGAGGAATATTTCCTGACGTTAAAAACCCTAATAAAGATTGAAAGCTCAGTAACAGAAATACATGGGAATAAAATGGTTTTCTAACTGTGGGTGGGGGGCATATGCAGAGGATGTAAAAGGAGCGTCAGTAGCAGCTGGAAGTTTATGCCCTTTTGAAAACATCACAGTTAGGTATAAAGAAGATTTCAGGACTTCCTATCAAGAACTGAGGATTGGCCCCATTCTTTTAAAAGTGTTAGATGGAGAAGGGGTTTGTTGTCAAAGTACTTTTCAACCATTGTTAGAATAAAAGAGTCTAGACCCCTTCTTCAAAAAAACAGTATATTCATCCTGTAACACCCCTTTCTGTGAGGCACAAAGACTGGTCTACAGAAGCCCCGAGCAACTACAGGTCTTATCTGCCTTCATGTGGGGTTGTGGCTTCTGACAGCAAGACCCTCAAAGATTTTATTTCAAGTTTTCTATTAAACACAGGCCACGGAAAATGAGGTTCATGGCCAAGCAATGCTTTTTTCTTTCCACCCTCTTAATATTTTCAATCAGTTCCCAGTACTGTCATAATGGTGACTGCCTTGACCTTGACCCATGCTTTAATCTTGTGAGCACAATATAGGTTCCCATTAAGTCAACAGCAGCTGCTTAACTGGCAGCAGCACTTGAGCCAATTAGTGCGCGGTGAAAGGGGACAGAAAGCTCCCACGGCTGTTCAACTAAAATAAGAAATTGTGAAATTTTCACCATCCTCCTCCTCTGAATGGGATTCAGCAAAGTAAGACCTTAGTTGGCCTCACTGTTTTCTTTAAGCTGTTAGCCAGAGCTCAGCTGTTATTGTCACTATTCTGCAAGACCATGCTTTCTTTAAAGGAATGTTTGTTAGTTCACCTCTGCTTTTGTAAGCCCATATTCTTCAATCTCAAGTTTGTCTCTGAGGCCTGTCGTTCCTCTTGTGGGAAAAATCCATAGTTGTCTGCATTTTACCAGGACACACTGGCAATTAAACCCATAGTAAATTGGGTATTCCTGCCTTCCCTACAGAAGCGACAGCAAAACGTATGCTGGAAGTCCACTGGAATCTCCAGACTCAGTATCTGAAGGTTGAAGGTCTTCCTTAGGGATGGTCTGAGCTAACATCTGAAGAAATATTTCCTCGCCTTGTTCTCATAGTAGGAAGCCTTGCCTGACAATTTGGTGCCACGTGTTTCCTCTGTGAGCCCCCTTTCATTTAGCAGCATGCCCGCAGGAACTTAACCAGCTCCATGGAAAGACTTGAGCACTGGAAGACAGCTCTGGCAGGTAAGAGGAATGAAGGACTGAAAATTTCAGCAAATCTCCAGGAGGTGCGAGAACACTGAATACTCAGCACATTGTCATCTTGCCTGTCATTCCTAGGTCAGCAATAGAAATGAATTTTTGTATGAAACCCTCACAACCTGAAGAGCTAGAATATTGCTGCAGGTGTCGGATGTCCCTTCTTTCAAAAGCCCTCTCACGCCAATTTTTAACAATCAGGGGAGTTCTCAGTACTGCACATAAGGCATGACTTCTTTTTGTGCACAATACGAAAATTCAATTACTGTGGGACCTATTAAAAGAACAGAATTTGAAAGCTACAGCATAAATTCCAGTGGTGTGCAGGATGGATAATATGCTTTCAGTCGCTAACATCTGCATATCCAAAATACTGTACTAATTCCAACAGTGCAATCAAGCCCTTCTGCATGTGCTCAGCAAGACTGCTCTCTGCTCTGCTGACTAAAAGGTCAGATGGTAAACTGATTTCACAATATCGCAGGCAAGCTTAGAAACTAGCAGAAGAAGACAAGCCTTACGCAGACTATAGTCAGAGTTAGAATGGTAGTTAATTTGAAAAGAATTAGTGACAACGGCTTTAGGGTATTAAAATACAGTAAGCGCTTTTGCTTGCTCGTACATTATTGATAAGTAAAACTATACTGAGTCCATTATTTCAGTTTATAGAATATACAAAAGCATGTCTGCATTTTACCTAGTCCCTTAGCTTGAAAACATAGATGGAAAGTGCTGATCGTGATGGATTTTTACTACATATTTATTTCAATGAACTGAGAAATAAGAGAAAACTACCATTTTTGGCTGATGCACAATCTTGTTTCCCCCTGTCTCTAATGTAAAAATGAAAAAGCTGAAGCACTTAAACACCTTAGGAATATATATTGAAATCCCAGAAGTACTTTGGCCGTTCTGCACTGCTGTGGAGGTTAGCGCTGAATTGCCTTTTGATTTTAAGCCAATTAACCCAACCACACATGAAAAATGAAGTCTTAGCAATATAACACGGTCTCTTTTAAAGAGCTGTAAAACCGTAACAGCATCCCTGAAACAGATTTAACTACATCCTTGTGCATACATCACAACAGCAGCTGATAAAAACTTGGTTCCATTCCGTAAACATGTAATACAAAGCTAAAGGTGATTTAGCCCCATCCCAAGAGTGGAAAACTGACTCCCAAACAAATCATAGCTCAATTTGTACTTTCTAAATCTCACTTTTTTGATGGGCAGCCTGTTTATGTTTCCACAGATGCCACCGTATGGTTTATTCCAGGTTCACATCTTAAATATCGCCACTTCACCCACGTGCCTATGGTCTGCCACCCACGATTACGTATTTTATCCTTCGCCAACACTACAGCTCTAGGATACCTCTCACTGTTCACAGACAGCTGTTTAAATACTGTTCATTAAAGACATTAAAGCCTTAACCTGGGACAGCTACATTCACTGCCTGCACTGTCTGCATGTACAGAAATGGCAGCTCCCTGGCAAGACTTCAACCCCAAGCATTGCAGGAAGGTGACTGGAAGGGCAACAGAGTACAGGTGGCTGCAGGACCCAGTTTGCCAAGAAATAATCCTACAGAGCCATCTTTAACTAATTAAACACCACAGAAGCAAACTGAGGGTTCTAGGTACTCAAAAATATTACCCAGGATTTTAAGGCAGTCACATTTTTGGTTCATTTTCAATGAACATTGACATCTTTCTGCCCTCTCTCTCCACAGCAAATCCTGAATTAAATACAAGGATAAAGGAAAGGTGAAAGTATATGAATACGGCAGCCAGAGCAGAAGCCTATCCATCATGTCACATTGGACAGTGTCTTTCTTTTGGTAAACACGACATATGAGGAAGGAAATATACCCAGCTTGATCAGAGGTGTGGATTCAGATAAAAGACACTGTGTTAATGCTGAAACCAACACCTTTTTTTAGGTGTGGGGATTTTTTTTCCCAGTAACAGTACTTTTTCGAAGCAGGAACAATAACAGGATTGATCAAAGCAACAGACAGTTTATACCAAAGGTCCTTCATTTCTGTTGGCAACTATCTATCTTTGTTATGGTTCAAAAGGAATTAATGGATGTTTTCGATAACCTAGACCTTTAAGCATGATTTTCCTTTAAGTCTTTTGCTTTTGAACAAGTAAGAAGCACTGTAAATACAGTTCTGCTGTATTTGCTTCCCAAACATACAGGGCAACAGAAAGTAAATTAATTCTAAGGAAAACTCAGTCATCACTATATGCTCTTTTCCCATATTTCATTTAGTCACATTAATTCTGTAACGAGTGAAAACAGAAAGGTTAAGTAGAACAACATTTGTTTTGCAGTATTGTCTCTTTTATGCTTAGGGGGATTGCAAATGTTTTAGAAGGAAAAAATAGCTACTGGACTACTGTTAGAGTTATATTTACTTAGACGTACTCAGCGGCTGTTATGCTTTCAGGTGTCTTTATGTACAAAAGTGTTTTCTGGACAGCAGAAATCTCTGATCAAATTTAGTTTTGGTCTTTTCAGGTATTCCTCATCATAACTATTCTGTGGATGGTTGTGATTAAGCACACCACCCGTTCACTTCCCCCGAGGGTCAGGCACACACAGAATGACCCATTTTCCTCCTCGAGGCCCAGTCAAACCACAGAGCAAATACTGAAAACACTCTTCGTGACAAGCTTCTGTAAGCCATCCTACCTGCTGCAAGCATTCAGCCATCAGCTGCAAGGGCTTTTGTCTTTTCTGCGTGTCAAGATGCAGTTACATCATAACTTCTCCACTTGCTATTAATTTTGTTTTACCTCCGCTACTCTTCTTTCCACTAGAGCTAATGCTACAAAAAATAACATTAAAAATATCGATGTGAATCTACTAGAGTTTAATCATATATTCACCAAACAGCATTCGTCCAGCTTATTGTTCCAGTGAAAACTTCCAGAAGTCAATATATATATTTTCCAATTTAACCCAATGTAATGCATTGAATAACCCCATCACTGAAAGCTGTTCATATAACGATTACTACGATTTCTTATTCTAATTTGTCAAAGGGGCAGTTAGCAGATACTGTAATAGGCAACAACAGTTGTTATTTATGGTACGGTAGATTCAAATGGATTGCACTAAACATTTCTTTTTACTATATATTGCTTCTGATATTTGCTCACTTGAAAATCCATTAGCAGAATTCCACTGGTGTGCATGAAAACAGCAGAGGTCCCACTCATCTAGCACACGGTAAACCTAGATGTACTACTAGAATCCAGTACACAATATTGACGGACTTGGCAATTTTGGTGTCTTTATGCTTGTTTATGAGAAAAGCAGCCGAAAGCAGCTAGTGTGCAAAGGCATTTATGTATTTGCAGTCTTCAAGAAGCAGTGAAATGCAGTAGTGACCTCAGTTGCACTGACACTCTCCACTAGCAAAATTTTGAAAAACGAGATTTCAAAACCAAGCGTGGTTTTGTTTTGTATGTGTCATTCCTTCAAGATTAAAAGACCTGCAGCTTCAGTAGCTTTCAAGCTTTGTTTACCTACAAAGTTAGGAACAAAATTTGCTAATTGCATGCAAAGAAGGCAGTGAATTAAACTTTGTTGTTTAGTTTTTGATATAAAGCATTCTGTATTGTCAAAAGAAAGAGGACTTAGCAGGAAAAATTATAAATAATGTATAATAACTTCAGAAAAGTCAGAATGGCTATCATCTCAATAATCTCTGATACAATAATTCTCTGATACACATATAAGAAAGAATGCCATCACAATGCAAATTTCCTTGCTTCCCATCCCAGAGATGGCAGCACAACTTCAAAAGGTTTGTCTAGGTTTGTCCCTTTATCCTTAACATAAAACTCTCTACCAATGCTTAGTTTAATTGAAGCCAACAGATTAATACCAACCAGTCTTTTTTCTAGTAGTATATCTAGTACTTCTCTTTTCAGCTTGGAATTACTGAAAGACTACCCTTTATTTAGTAAATTAAATTACAGCTATGTCAATAATTGATTTTTCAGTTTGCTAGCTTAGCAAATCAAGTCACACCTTCTGGTCAACTGCAAATAGGAATGCTTTTCCCTCCTCATATTTCTACATCTCTTCCTTCCCCCAAGTATTTGTAGCTAAATGAAACAATTTACATTGCTTTGCTTTGAAATTTGTATGAGGTCAAAGTAAATTTTTTCTCAAATTCCAGTAGTGGCAAAGATATTTCATTTTTTAACATGGTTGTTTGGGGGTTTTTTTATTATTATTATTATTATTATTTTTTTTCCCCGGAGTTTTTTTTTTTTTTTATCTTTGTGTTTGTTCTCCCTCTCTCCTTTTTGACAGCTGGTGTGCGCGTGTGTACGTGTGACAGAAATGGCCACTAAACTCAGCATAATTTGCAGATAGTTTCATATAATCTAAAAGGTATAAATAATTTACAAGGAAAAAAAGCTTTATGAAGCTCTTTCAACAGCCTTTTAATTACAACTGGGTGAAACAGAGGAGAAGTGAGAAAATTGAAACATGATTATTTTATAAACAAAACAACCACAACTACTGCGCTTGAGTTCTAGCGAAGACATGTCACTCATTTTCCAATTCGTGTGGGTCCTCTTGTCTGGGAATGAGATGTCACTTCAAACTCAGAAAATGTTTCTTTCCAGAAAAATGACCTTTATGCTAGCACACACAATTTGCATAGGAACAGTAGGCTGTGTATATTATTTACTGATCCCTTGGTAGCCTAAGGACTGCCAGTAGACTGTTTGCAGTTCATTGTAAATTTAAAGCCGTCCTTGGAGTTCATGCCACTAAAGGTACAGATCCTAAACAAAGACGCATCTTGGACAGTGGGAGTAGACCATATGTTAGCAATTCAGACATAGACAGGATATGAGGTTTGGGGTGTCATGATGCTCTGACCTGCTGTAGAGATATTGGATGAAGTATTTGTTGAAAATACTTTTCGTCTCTCCCGTTTGAAAAAAGCCACTAGCCTTTCAGCAGGGCACTGGGGTGTAAGAGGACATTTGGCTAGCATGGCATGCTATGGTCAAGGGAAATGTCCCATTAAGCAATTATATTAATTATAAATTGCCTCTAAGAGGCATACACTTGCACAGCAGATGATGTTCTTCCCAGAAAAGATGGTACAGCCAGAAGAAAAGGCCGTTCCTTGCAAAACTCCTACTGGATAAATTGGTCAAATTCAGGTGTTCTCTCTCCATGGGAATATTTCTATCCAGTAATTTATTTTGCATTGAATAAACTACTTACATCTTGGCGGCTGCCCATCAACATCATCAGGGCTTGCACTAAAGAACAGACATGTGTGGTACAATAGCTTTAAGACAGGGTTTGTTGCAACAAAAGACGACTCCGATTAATTGTATTACACAGCATTATTGACACAACGCCGTGATGCTTTGGTTTGACTCGACAACAGATGGCTGCGTATATGCCGTTGGAGCAATATACGCTGTCTCTCTTAATTCCCAGAGCGCCCACCTATTTTTCAGTTGTGACAAAGGCCTGGGGTGTCTTTACCAAAGGTGCCAAACTAACTTGGAAATTAAAGCAATCAAAAGAGAGTAGTTAAACGAGCTCTCAGACCAACCCGTGGGCTTGTCCAGGCCCAGTTTACATAATGGTGCTGGCATCCCCAGGCCCAGCTGGCTGCCTAGTGTAGGTGTTTGGGTCTGCAAATTAGGTCCTGGACAGAATTCAATACCTTGCAGTTCACAAATGATAGATGAGCTTGGTTTTCTAGCTGAAAAGCCGATAGAGTGACATTCGTAAAAATAAACAAGCATTTGTTACTTAGAGAGAACATGTCCTGGAATATATTTCTGAGTGTCGTCAGAGACAAGGAGGTTGATAACGAGGACGATTTGTTTGCCATAAATCATCGTAAACACCAGAAAAGATAACAGTTTAAAAATAAATACAAAAAGCTGATGATCTGAGACTGTTTTCTGTATTCTACCCTCTGCTTTAGCAAGTTCTTTTAAGAATTCACTTAGTGGTGGGTGATAACAGCAGAAAGTGCGGACAAAATCTTGATTACTTTTAAAAGCAGCCCATCTTGGAACTTCAAGCAGGAAACAGAGGAAGAGGCATTTCATGGCAAGTATGGCCTGGCAACGAGCCTGTTCTTTCCCAATTCATGGCTTTAGAATAAAAGCACTGGATGCAGGGGTATGTCCTTACATGCACACACAGCCCAGCACACCTGGATGAAGCTATTCCCTGTTGCTGGCACAACAGTGGTAGAATTAAAAGAAGGTTTTTAGAGGGGCTGTAATTTCAGTTCCTTGATTATAGGGGATACTGGGAAGCCCCCTGGGCCCTGCAGCACTGCTGCAGGCTGTGGGCGAGCAGGCAGACCTGAAGGTTGGGGAATTTTAAGCCTTGCCTCTGTGTCCAAGCCACGGGGCAATGCAGCTGAGCAGGCACGGGACCAGCTAATTATATGACAAATAAAATAAGCAGAGATCAACATTAAACTGGCGCTGGCAAGGCTTAACTTCTAGCTTAGTAACATCTTTGCTATTATTACCAATCATAAGGACACACTAACACAGCACGGTCTCCGCGGCCCTTTTTCCAACCCAGCTACTCCAGAATTCAGCAGCAGAATCTTTTCTTTCTGCACGGAGATTTCTTTTAGCGCCACAGAAATTTAAGCTGCTGCTTTGCCATCCACTGCGACATGACTCTCACAAAATCAGCAAGCATTCTATCATGATTCTTCATAGAATAAGCTATTATTTTGTACCTGCAAGTTGTCTTTGAAAAATATTCAGTGCTCTTGTCTCTCACAGCTCAGCAAACGGCTGACTGGCACATCAGTTCCTGCAAGCTATAAAAATAGATCCTGCCACCATGGAGCAGTGCTGTATGCATCCTGTGGAGCTCTTCAAGTATGTTTACATTGATATGGTCAGAGTGCATACATAACTACATACACATCATATTCCTTATCATATTACTCTTCAAAGACTGTTTTATTTCTGTAAACTTGTCTGCTATAGACAAGATAAACCTTGGAGCTCTCACTTTTTAATTTCATTACTGTAGATGGTACGTCAGAATCACGTTTCCACAATCACTGCTGTCATGAAACACAGGAGCAGGTACCAGCAAACACTGCCTATTTTTGTACAACATTTCAACCACAAATTGGTGGATGAAGCTATCAAACCGAGGGATGCCAGCACAAGAAATAACTAAAAGTACCTGCCATATCAAAGTAGCTCATCCCCAGTTAAAAAAAACCTGAACATGGGACCCGATACTCACATAAAGGAAAAATACGTTCGTCCTAAATATAATCTCATGCTCTGTCATTGTTTTAGGGAAGCACAAGATATCCATTCAGTGTTCTTCAGCTAGGAAGATGGCTGAGGGGATACCAGAGCAATGCTCGAAACATGATGCAAGTTCAGAGTGAAATACCACCGAGTATTATTCTTTAACGAAAGCGGTTCCTGCTGGTTCTCTGGTGCAGCTGATGGGAGCTAACACAGGAGAACTGACTGTGAATTATTCAAAAGAACTGAAAGTTATAAAGAATATTGCATAGATAATTAAAATAAACCCCAAAAAGCTACGGTTGCAAACACATGGAAAAACTGAACTGCTGCTTCAACCTACATGTGAGAATACCCAGTGCAGTGGCTCTCCAGTGGAATTGTTGCAAATCATATACAAATTAGTATGAATATTTATCAAATGTTTTAATTAAAATTATCAAGCTGTTAGATTATGTTCCAAAAAAAATCAAAAGAGACAACAACCATGAAGCAGAAACAGTGTAGCCAAACAAAAACTCAGCTGGAACCCCCATCAGCAGCCAAGGAAAAAAATGTATCGTGTGAGCATCCCACAGCCTTAATTCAATAATATTCAGAAAGCCTGTACATCCCAAAGGGTGCACTTTGCTCGAAAATGGAATTCATTAATGCTCAAGCTCAAAAATCAATACAGGAAACCCACTGAACCAAAAAGCATATGCTATGAGTCAAATTATCATCATTATAGATTAAGTGGGTTTGTATTTTCACTTTCTTTTGTCAAATCCAAATAGGCCTTCTTAGGGCAAGCAGCTTTCCTTTTTGGGGAGCTCAACACAATGAGACATAAAGCAGATCAGAAACCACCTTGCACCCTGATGCTGCACTGTGCTCTTTCTGCTAGCCAGGGGGAACAGGGAAGAGCCACCTCCTTGTACAGCACGACCACGACCCTCCTTGCTCTGGCTGAGGATTTGGCACCATACCTGCTTCCAGAGGAAAGGCATTACCGAACCACATTTCCTTGCAGTATTAATGTAACCCAACACAGTCATTAATCAAAGCCAAAAGGAAAACCGAACATGGGTTACAATTTCTGCAGCACAGAAAAAACCCATAGAATAAATGATTGAACAGAAGCCATTTAAGGTGAATTAATTATTTTCTTGCATGTTCCCATGTATTTTGGCGGTGGAAAACCTGCAGAACTGGGGCTATGTGTTTAGTGCCAAACCTTTCACTTACAAAATTATATTTACCCTCCAATTCAGATGGAAACTGATTCTAAATACAGTATTTGCTCATAAGTTTATGACAGTTCCTTCTTGTCAAGCATGCTACTAACACAATTGCCACAGAGAACACATTAAAGAGACCTTAATTCAGACTTGTCATGTGTAGAGTTTTTGCTGTAGACAGATACAAATTATAATTCATCGCTTGAAAAACATTTTAAATTATAAATTATATTGAGTAATACAAATAGAAAAAATTATATTGAGATAAATAACAAAGTAACAAATCAGTCTGTAGTATAATGTATTGGGCAAAACAGCATTATTCCACCATGCTAATGTTGGCCAGAAGAAACACTCACTCAGTGGTGAATACAGGGCGCACAGCAGCAACCTGTTGGTTTTAATAGAAGTTGCAAATCCTCGGCACTTCCAAGAAAGCCTCGGCTCTCTGTTATAATCTTGGTACTAGGAGGAATGCTTAAATGTTCTTCTCTATTACTGTAAACAGAAGGATTTCCTGACGAGTTCCAGTTGATGGACAGTCTGTTTGCAAATGTGTCCTGCCTAGATCATAGACGCAGAAGCCACAATTAATCAGCCTCTATAGTTCTCCTTAAAAAGTAACTACACTGCAAGACAAAAATAAATGTGCAGGCAGCTACCTACAGCATTTGCCTTACATTTCATTTCAGGGGCAAAAAACTGGCACCATTATTAAAGTAAGTCTCTGTGCAGAAAAGATCCTTAGAATGAGAAACTGCATCAGAAATTAAAATGTAGGAAGCTCCCCATTTGCAGTTTCATCTCATTTCCTCTCCAACTGCTATGGATAACCTACTATTGTGTTTTGTTTGTTTTCCTCATATCTCAGAATAAATACAGTTCCAGATTCATAAACAGAATTCACAGATCATTTAAGGCTGAATCTGTAATAAGCCTGGCTCTGTAATAAGTCCCAACATCTTTAATTCGCTCCCTTCTTCCTCTGAGTTCTGTAAAGCTTTCAATTTTGCAACTACTGTCCTTTAGATTGTATTCCACCGTAAGCATTTTATTTGCCATGTGCTTATCTTGCTGCTTTTGCCATGACCACAAATACTGAAATCCTGGCTCATAAACCCCAAGGCATTCAAAGGACTGGACAGCTAATATCTGACAGCAAAGTTCACTTTCCTCCATACAGCTAATGTGTTCTAGCCCTAGACCCTTAGGGGCTATAGCTATAGACCACCAATGTATAACATGCAGCCAATGTGAATTTTCAATATTGGGAGAGTAAAAATTAGCTCTCTCCATTTGAAAAACAAAAAATATCTACAATTATGTCTCAAAATTCGGACAGACTTGTGCAATATGAGAGCAAAGTGAGCATTAATAACTCCAAAGCATTTTTGTCTTGGTGTTGCCATTAGTACTTGGCATAAACGTGTGAGTTTTAAGCAGATTGTCTTGATAATAACCATTGAAATTGCAACACCTCTCAGTTGACTGGAGAGGAGACTTTTTGTCTGTTGTTTTCTCATTGCATTACCTCAAAAAGTACCTTTGAAGGCTTTTAGAGCGTCCAAAGATCAGTACCATTAAACTCTACAGATTTTCATAAAACTATTTGCCAATATCAAGCTTATTAATGAAACCTCTTGTGATTCACTGTTAGCTCCCTGGGCTTTAATAAACAATACCTCCCATCTCCCTCCAAGCTTTTGAAAAAAGAAAGCCAGCATCATTATATATAATTTGCATGTCAAAACCCACAGGAAGCAGCTTTCTGATCACCCCAAAGCCAGCAACAGAAACAGGAACAGCACCCAGGGTCCCCAGGTCTGGGACATCCTATATCACACCTTGTACTTTACACCTGCAGCGTTATGGTCACACATCTTTGGAGCAAAATCCACACTTGCCAGAGAAGTCCCACCACAGTCCAGGGGACAACTCATACAGTTTAAATTCAACTGGCTACCCGTAACACCTGATAGAGTTAGCACCCTCTTCTACGGAGAAGCAAAGATGGAATAGCATGCTAATAAACCAGCATTTTTTGGTATTATAAGTCCAGAACAAAACAGCATTTCGCTAAAAGCTAACATCACTGCCATTTAGTAAAATGCTAACCATGTATTAGAACATTTGCTTCATTATCATTGATTTTTATTTCCTTTCATTCCTAACTTAATTTTGATGACTGCCTCATAATAGCTAGATAAGGAAAGGAACATCTCTGTTTATCAGGCAAACCGTTATGTGGCTTTTTGCTCCATCGTTAGGAAATTAAAGCCAGGGAGCGAATGCTATGGGCAAACTGGCAAAATGTGTTTATTTCCCCTGAGAAAATATGTCAGCAGAAAAGTGAACAACTATATGCACACATATTAGAAAGCATTAACAGAGCTTGCAAATTCTAGAGCTGTTTAAAAACTGCCTGTGGTGTTCATGGACTGCTTGCATCGGAACATATATCTATCTGGATATGCGCATATTTTTCTCTTTCCTAATGATAACAATAAAGTTATCTGTATAAAGGAAATCTATTTTTATAAACAGATTACAAGGCTGCCCACTGCATTTCTATACAATTTAAAAGGAAGTTGCTACACGAAGAAAAGATGATGCAACCATTTCCCACA